>JARVZY010002014.1:0-28136 GCA_030686995.1 Artemisia argyi
GGCCCAAAATTGGCATCAAACATAGATTACGTGGAAGAAATGAAAAACTTCTCAAGATTAACACCAAATAATCCCACCTCAAACCCTAGAGTACTGCATCCAGATCATGAAGTGATGGAGAAGCTTTATGTGATACTTGAGGCTGTTTCGGATCGAGTTGAGATGCATAAGAACATTGGAGAGCAAAGGAATGCATGGAATAACTTGATGTTAACATCTATCAATACCATTACTCTTTCGGCTGCAACCATGGCTGGCATCGCTGCAACTACTACCACCGTACCTGGTGCGCCTTTGGAAGTCCTAAACGTCACATCTAGTTTCTTGTATTTGGCAGCCACTGGGATGCTGATTATCATGAACAAGATCCAACCTTCACAACTCACTGAAGAACAACGAAACGCTTCAAGATTGTTTAAGCAACTTGAAAGCGAGATCAAGACGAAAATAGCTATAGGAAGTCCTACTCTTAGTTATGTAAATGAAGCTATGAATAAGGTTTTAGCCTTAGATAGAGCTTACCCTCTTCCTTTACTTGGTGTCATGCTTGAAAAGTTTCCAACTAAGACTGAACCCGCGGTTTGGTGGCCTGAAACACGTAGGACATCGGCTAAAGGGAAAAATGATAACAATGGTTGGAGTGTTGAGTTAGAAGAAGAGATGCAAGAGATTATTAGGGTATTGGAGATTAAAGATAAAGATGATTACTTAAGGTTAGGCGATAAGGCCTTGAAACTCAACAAAGCTTTAGCCATAGCTGGTCCTCTACTAACCGGCTTAGGAGCCATTGGATCAGCGTTTCTTGCATCCTCTCCTAATAATTCTTGGGCTGCGGCACTTGGAGTCATTGGTGGTGCGATGGCAAGCGCCGTGAACACCGTACAACATGGTGGTCAAGTAGGGATGGTGTTTGAAATGTATCGAAGCAATGCTGGTTTCTTTAAGATGATGCAGGAAGCCATTGAATCAAACTTGAATGAAAAAGATGTGCAGAGTAGAGAAAATGGTGAAGTATTTGAGATGAAGGTTGCATTCCAGCTTGGTAGAAGCTTATCTGAGTTACGAGATGTTGCGGCTTCATCTACAAGATTAGGCGATGACATTGAAGAGTTTGGAAGCAAGCTTTTCTGATTAACTAATTTAACTTTATGATAGTTTAGGAAACTTGATCTCTTGATAACTTTTTTCGTGATTTTTGTATAAATCTTTAAATCACGAACTTGTAAATTAGTTCAAGGCTATATAAAGATCTGTTGTTATCTTTAATCCTTGATGATAAGGGGTGGCAATGGTGATACAAAAAAAAATTGCCAACACATTTTTAACCAATCAAATGCAAACAACTCATTTCATAATTCATCATGACCTTTCTTCAATTTTTAGTGGCAATGGTGAAAAGGGGCCAAACGGCTAGTACATTAAATGCCAAACGGTCCGATTTTTATTGCTTTCAACCATGCCGAATCGGCATGGGATGACCCTCGACCATGCAGAAATGGTGATGCCGACGAGGTGGTTTTGGGTGATGCCGATCGGCATGCTTTGCCGAGCGCTTATGACCTTTGCATTGCCACCCCTAATATAATCTTTGCTTTCGGTTCTTTAGAAGATTTCACAGTTTCTCTCTTTGATTGGTTAGTTTTTGGCTGATTCAAAAACTCTCTTGATTGGTTTGGTTGGATGTCTAATTGTCCTTTTTAAGCTCAAATATTACTTCTTTCGTCTTCATTAGATGCTTATTTTCGTAAAAAATATCATTTAACCACTTCAACTAAATAAAATCTATATATCATTAGTAAAATTGAACTACTTGCTGGTACGTGCATGTATACATTTAATGAACGTAATCTCGAATATTTTTCTTTTGTGTTTAATTTATATATATACAGAGATTATTGTATCCACATTTGCTTAACTATTTCTTCCTAGTTAGTATTTGCATGTTATTAATTTATCATCCTTACCATTTAATTAATATCACAACGCACATATACTGATTATATTATTGTCCTTTATTGTCCTTATAGTAAGGGTAGGGTTCGGGTTGGCGGGTACGGGTTAGCAGGTTGGCGAGTCAAAAGACCCCAACCCGAACCTGACCTGTTTAAATAATCGGGTCAACCATGTCAACCATAACATGCCTATAAATAACCCGAACATAACCTATTTAACTGGTATATAGGTTACACAGGTTGAATATGTTAAAAGGGTTTCGGGTTGACCCATATAACCTGTTTATCCAAATAAGTTGGCACATACATGAGTTAAACATGTTAAACGGCTCAGTGGGTCGAACTATTTAACCCATATAATAAAGTATATAAATTTTTCTATTTTGAAAAAAAATCTTAAACAGGTTGGCAGGTCAACCCGTTTAACCTATACCGAACCCAAACCTGACCGGTTTAATAAACGGGTTAGATGGGTCGACCAGAACATGACCCAAAACCTATTTAGACTCAACCCGAACTTGTCAATTTTTGTACTGGCCTCATGTCTAGTCGGGTTTCGTGTCAGTTCAGAAATTGCTACCCCTAAAACCATGTGAACAAATAATTAATAATTCAATGTACAACTAATTTATTCCTCTTAATTATTACAATATCTAATGTTCGTATTATAAGCCTTATAATACGAACATTTAGATATCGTAACAATTGAGAGGCATGAATTAATTGTACATTAAATTATTTGACTAAAAGTAATAAAATCACACCAAGACTAAACTAAGCACTGTCACATCACCGTTATCTCAACTTTCTCTCTTGTGAACAAAACACTTGTAATAAGAGAATCACACTCACAACCAAAATAACAGTCCACAAAATTAAATAAAAACAAAAAACACACACACAAACCAAACCATTTATCTGTTTGAGACCAAACCAATTGAATTTTTTTAGGAATGGTACGCGTCGCATTTGGTTCTCGTAAGGCGGGGACCGAATGGGGGGACACATATTATTATGTTTAGTTTTAGTTATTTGTTCGCATGGCTTATTTTTTTAAGTATGATTAAGAAACTGGTGCCAAAATTCTTGTTTGATTTACTTTGTTTTTACTGATAATTTAAAAAGATATAGCAACATTCCAATGGAAAAACGACAAATTATATACCGACTTGCTCATTGGATATGATTTCTTGGAAGAAGATCTACAAAAAGGTCCGAAACTTTTAGTTAAATAATTATCCAGTGTTTACTAAAAAAAGTCATGCAATTAAATTACTCCGTATATAAACGTGCTTATTTGACAAATTTATTGGAATAAAATTCACTAATGCCAAGAAACTTTTGGTTAATTTTCAAATAGAGATGTTTGCCAAAAGTTCTTTATAAATTCAACTTTTACCATAAAATCAATCAAGCAATCTTAGTCATTCGTTTTTTTTTATCAAAATAATAAAAATAAACTTCCACCATTTTATTAAAACTTAAATATCTCGCAAACCGTAAATCGTCAAGCTACAAAAAAATACCATCGCGACGACAATTAAATTATTTTTCTATAACATGCATTGTTATATACTTTCGACGAATTTTTTATTTTGATAATTTTTTTCTTCTTCAAATTTTTCGCCCAGAAAAATCATATATGATTCGTTAAAATCAAATCATATATGATTCTTAAAAATCATATATGATTCGTAAGAATCATATATGATTTGATTTTAACGAATCATATATGATTTTTACAAATCATATATGATTTTTCTGGCGGAATTTTTTTTAAAAAAGTTCGTCGAAAAAAAATATTCGTCGAAGGTATACAACAATGCATATCTATAGAAAGATGATTTAATTCTCGTCGTGATAGTATTTTTTTTTGTAGCTTGACGATTTACCGTTTGCAAGATATTTTGTTTTAAAAAAAAATATGGAAAATAAAAATGAGTAACTATGATTGGTTCATTGGTTATATATCAAATATGAGATCTATATTGATCTCATCTCTAGAGATGTTTCCCCTATTATTCCGGACAGAAAACCATATGGACTAAATCTTACAAAAATTTTGCCTCAAAAAATTTTGCAACTCGATAACAAAGGTAGAGTTTTGATCAATAAAGTTTTATTGCTAACAAAAAAAAGAAGATAAAATACCCATTATTCTTGCACCGGGTGGAGTGGTTAATTTCTCACAATGAATCCACCGAAATCATGCACAGATGGTTCTGCGAGAAAATAGTTTCTCGCACAAGTATGGTTATGCGAGACGGTTTGCGAGGGATGTTAATGTCTTGCACATGTATGTGTAAGTTGGGGTTTATTTCATGATATAAACAAGTCCACGAATAGTATGTTGCGTGAGATGTTATGCGGGATTTTGGCATAATTTTGTTTTAACAGTTAGTTGCATGAAATCTCGCACCTAATATAATACACAACGACTACAACCATGCGAGAAATTGATATTTCGGTTCATTGCTATTGATGTTTCATCGTTCTAAATCCTGAATTAGGGTTTCGGTTTCTGGACTCAGTTGAGAAGAAGGACATTTTGGCAATAATGATATCTACTGGTGTTGTAAGTAACTATACTCCTTTTGCATTATATGTCTGAGATTACTGGAACAAATATGCTACGTGAGAGTAAGGGTACAAGCAGAACGTGAAAACTGACAAACTGTGGTTACTAGTACTCGAGTAATCTTACTTCTTTTTATGACTGAAGTTACTGGCACATAATAACTCTACTGGTGCGTGTTACAAGTAATGTTACTTATCTCTAAACTGTTATGTTTGCTTGTTAATGTTGTGTGTTATCTCTGGTCGTCATTACTGTTGCTGCTTATTGGTGATTAATGCTGCTATACTGCTGCGTTTTGTTGTTGTGATTAGAATGTGTTAATGGTATTGATTCACTATTACTAAGATGTCCAAGTGGTTTGATTCGAATTGATTCAATGGTTCTTGGTTTACAAGTTGAAGGCTATGGAACATGTACACCCTAATTCATTGATGCTGCTAGTTTTGGATCAAAAGTAAATACTGTTGTTGCATAAGAAACATTAATGCTGCTCTTGAACATAAGGTTTTTTTTTCCTGATCTGTTGATGCCGAGGGTACTGGAGCAAGTAAGATCATGTTTTTGAGGTTACCGGTTACAATTGTTTGGATGGAAGTAAGGCTGCTCATCGGTCCAAAATCGGACCGGACCGAGACCGAATCCGGCAAAAAACCTAGACCGAGACCGGACCGAATGTGGTCGGTCCGGTTCGGTTCGGTCTCGGTCCAAATAGGCTAAATGTCCAGTTTTTAAGCCAAACAGGACCGAGACCGAAATTATGAAAACCCCTAGACCAAGACCGGACCGAATGTGGTCGGTCCGGTCTCGGTCTGGTTCGGTCAGGTCCGTTTTATCGGTCAGTCCAGTCCATCCGGTCCGTTTGCTCACCCTTAGATGGAAGTAAGTCACGTTAATGCTGCTTATTTGATACTTACTGCTGTTACTACTTCTCCATAATTAGTTAATGTTGTTGCTGTGATCTTTGTGCTGCTCGTTCTATTTTATGCTGCTAACCCTAACTTAATGTTGCTCCATGTTCATTAATGTTGCTAGTTCAAGATTGATCATTAATGATGCTCGTTCATCCAAGTTAGTACTGCTCTTTATTAGTTAATAATGTTACGAAGTTTTTAGTGCTCCTTGGTTATTCATTTATGTTGCCGTGTTTAAAGTACTACTATGATCAGTTTGGTTCAAGAGGTTAGCAATCCATTTGGTTATTATTGGAAAGAGGGTTGCAGAATATAACAGGCTTGTATTTGAATTAATTGCGATAATTGATTACGAAGAAGATTATTTATCACTTATTTGAATATTGAAGTGGAATTACTTGGGTACGCGATCTTATCATATCTTAAACGGCTTACAACGTTTAACGATAACTTGTTCGTGCTTATAATGCTGTGACAAAGACTTGTCAAATCTAGCAAATGGTATTTGCTATCACTTAAAGGAGTTACATTGCAGTGCTCAGTGTCTCATAGAAGATGAGTATTTTGTTAAGAGGTTGCGATCTTATACTTTTGGCGCTCTTATAAGTTCAAAGTCACGTGGATAGTACAAGACATAAGACATAAGTTTGGGTTGTTCTACTTCAGCATCAAGTTTGTTATACTTAGTTTTCTTCAATAGTAATCATTACAAGAAACCTACAGATTTGGAGATTCAAGAAATGGTTAACACATGGGTTTCACGGGACGCATATTATAGAGTGTTTAATCATTTACATGCACCACATAAGGGGAAGGTTTTCACTAGTGCTAGTCATTATTACTACTGGTAGTTTAAGTTTCTACTGCCTTGAATTCATTAATTGTATCGTGCATAATGGAGGGTAATTTGAAACATTGGAAGGCTGGATTAGAAGTGTGATATTGGTTTGTGGTTGTCAAATTCAAAGTTGCATCTACTTGGCATCTCCTAGTGGATAATGACAAAAAAGGGAAGAAGATTTTACATAGAAGTTTTGCAACTTACAAATCCTAGGTAATACAACATGTTATGTAAGTTCACATGAGTTGAGCTTAAGGGGAAGATTGTTTCATTCATAGAAGATCAAGAAGAACGTTTTGTAATTATCAACAAGGGAAAGATTGTTAGGAATTATATTTAATTGATAATACAAAATAATAAAATAAGAATGAAGCAAATACGAAACAAGGACTTAAATGACAAAGAAAGAATTCTACAAAAGATGTGAGATCATAGAAGATTCCTTAGAAGATAATGATAAAAGTTAGGAAGATTTACATTCCTAATACAGTTATGAGTTTTTTGTAAACCCTAATATCTCTATTATATAAAGAGATATAGGTAATAGGTTTTATGTGTGCATAGAAAAGATGTAGTCGACTAAAGTGTGTGTGTTCTAGGCGTGAGTGTTCTAAAGTAAACGCCTAGATTAGTGTTTAGCCTCAAAGATATTTGATTCTTGTTATAGTTAGATCACTATTTTCCAATTGATCAAGTAAAATTGAGACTTGTAGTGAATGATAATGAAGAAAATCCTTGTTACAATTACATTGTTCTTATGTTAATTCCGCTATACATATTCAATGAACTTTGTTATTGTTAATCCTAGATGAGATCTAAATAATCTAGAGCTTAAACGATCTCAAAATCTATCACGTTATTAGGTTCGATCAGCATATTCATCATTGTAAGTTATAACTTAGAAGCACAACCGGTTTCTTTATATATCTCCATAAAACCCACTTGATAGTTAAACTTGGACGACACATAAATTTTTTATCTTTTATGTTTTGAGGACGACACATAACTTGTGATAATTGTTAGAGATTTTGTCACATCCGATTTTGCAACTCCAAGCACAATCGATCGATATGGTTTTGTTCAAAATAAAAGAAAGACAAAGTTTGATCTATCTTCAAATTGAATATATATTTTTTTTCAAATTATAATATAATGCACAAATAACTTTTCAACCTCGATCGAAAGCTCTAGCCATGAAGTCAAAACACTAAAATATGGGTTGATATATATGTTATCTCTTTCATGCATATTAGTCAGAACTTAAAATCACAAACTGTATCTAAAACTCAATTAAATAAGCACATAGTAAAATCTGGTATAAGTCAAACTTGGTCAGGCTAAGAATATAGTCCATCATATCCCAATTAAGCGATCCTTTGACTAGTTTTATCGCATGCACTACTACACCAAGAGGCTACTGCAGACTTCGTCAAAATTCAGCCACAAATATATAGCCAGTCACAAATTTGCAGCTCAAAAGAACTTGGGTTTTTAGCGATAGTCATCAAATATATATGTCATGATGATGAATTGATTTCTTGGTTATGTACTTTAGTAGCTAGTTTTACTTTAGTAAATTAAATACAAATGGAAAACTGTATTTAAGTATACTTGCATGGTAAAAAGAATTCATTAATCGGTTAAGACTAGAATTTGAAGAAGTCTTAAATATATGCAATATTCATATCCATGCATGCATGTGTAACAATCTAACTTGTTTTAAAAATATATGGTTCGTTGTCATAACACGCTCATATGCATGTGTATATTAGTTAAAATCTTGTTTACAATTGAAGTAACGTAAAGATTGTAAGAATCGATTAACTATTAACATAATTTCTCATTTAAAACTTGGTCTAAGTCAAAAAAGGACAGGTTAAAATCAAGAATTGAAATAGTCCATGCATCCAAATAGCCTGATGTCAACACACCATCCATTTATTCAACAATTGAAAATATTGACCACTTGAATTCCCACTCTATATATAAAACACACAAGTCTGTCTAACCATATCATATCAAAAAACATACATGCATAAAACCCTTGCAAGAAAAAATTATACACATCCAGATTCTCATTATTAACATATATAAGCACTTCTTGTTTCGTTACAAGCTCGATAACAATATACACCACCTTATAAAAGATCAAAGAATGCATATGGCAGCTATTAAGCAACCTTTAGGTTTTATGCATTCAGATACATCATCTACTTCTTCATTCCCTTTGTCTTCCCGTAGAAATATTATAACGGCTTCGATCCATTTACCCAAGATTAACATGAGTAATCTTGGTGTTTTTGGCCCAAAATTGGCATCAAACATAGATTACGTGGAAGAAATGAAAAACTTCTCAAGATTAACACCAAATAATCCCACCTCAAACCCTAGAGTGCATCAAGATCATGAAGTGATGGAGAAGCTTTATGTGATACTTGAGGCTGTTTCGGATCGAGTTGAGATGCATAAGAACATTGGAGAGCAAAGGAATGCTTGGAATAACTTGATGTTAACATCTATCAATACCATTACTCTTTCGGCTGCAACCATGGCTGGCATCGCTGCAACTACTACCACCGTACCTGGTGCGCCTTTGGAAGTCCTAAAGATCACATCTAGTTTCTTGTATTTGGCTGCCACTGGGATGCTGATTATCATGAATAAGATCCAACCTTCACAACTCACTGAAGAACAACGAAACGCATCAAGATTGTTTAAGCAACTTGAAAGCGAGATCAAGACGAAAATAGCTATAGGAAATCCTACTCTTAGTTATGTAAATGAAGCTATGAATAAGGTTTTAGCCTTAGATAGAGCTTACCCTCTTCCTTTACTTGGTGTCATGCTTGAAAAGTTTCCAGCCAAAACTGAACCCGCGGTTTGGTGGCCTGAAACACGTAGGACATCGGCTAAAGGGAAAAATGATAACAATGGTTGGAGTGTTGAGTTAGAAGAAGAAATGCAAGAGATTAATAGGGTATTGGAAGTTAAAGATAAAGATGATTACTTAAGGTTAGGCGATAAGGCTTTGAAACTCAACAAAGCTTTAGCCATAGCTGGTCCTCTACTAACCGGCTTAGGAGCCATTGGATCAGCGTTTCTAGCATCCTCTCCTCATAATTCTTGGGCTGTGGCACTTGGAGTCATGGGTGGTGCGATGGCAAGCGCTGTGAACACCGTACAACATGGTGGTCAAGTAGGGATGGTGTTTGAAATGTATCGAAGCAATGCTGGTTTCTTTAAGATGATGCAGGAATCCATTGAAACAAACTTGAATGAAAGAGATGTGGAGAGTAGAGAAAATGGTGAAGTATTTGAGATGAAGGTTGCATTGCAGCTTGGTAGAAGCTTATCTGAGTTACGAGATGTTGCGGCTTCATCTACCAGATTAGGCAATGAAATTGAAGAGTTTGGAAGCAAGCTTTTCTGATTTAACCAATTTAACTTTATGATAGTTTAGAAAACTTGATCTCTTGATAACTTTATTCGTGATTTTTGTAAATAAATTTCTAAATCATGAGCATGTAAATTAGTTCAAGGCTCTATCAAGATCTATTGTTTTCTTTAATTCCTTGATGATATATAATATAATCTTTCTTTTGGTTCTCTAGTGGATTTCATGGTTTGTCTCTTTAATTGGTTAGTTTCTGGTTGATTCAAAACTCTCTTGATTGGACATCTAATTATCCTTGATGTTTAAACTATTGTATCCAAATTTGCTTAACTATTTCTTCCTTGTTAGTATGAAATTGCATCTTATATCATCCTTACCATTTAAATAATATCACAATATATATTGATTATATTATTGTCATTATAATAAGGGCACCCTTATAATAATAACATTAGATATCGTAATAATTAAGAGGCATGCATTAGTTGTACATTGGATTGTTAGTTAATTGTTCACATTGCTTATTTATTAAGTATGATTAAGAAGCTGGTGCAAAAGATTCCGAATTATCGTATGGTCCAAAATATAATGGACAAATGCATCCTATGTTTTCCAATGCTTAAAACGACATTACAACGATCTCTACATCTAACCAGTTTGATGCTCTTAATATGGATGATACGGATACGTTTGGTATTCCTACTGATGACACCAACATGGATGTGGATGATGGCTGTACAATGGAAGTTAATGAGGATGCGTTGGTTAAGACTGGTACTACATCACAAGAACCCCTTGTGAGTGATTTAATGGGAACTAAGGAAGGTGGTTCTACTCCTATAGTTGAGAAAATTAGTAAGCTTGAAAAGCTACTTATCGATGGGAAAGCTAACCTTTTGGATGATAAAGGTGTTCCTATTCCGTCTGCATCTGCCAATAAGAGGACTAACCCATTCTCTAAGGTGGGTGATATTGTGGTTACTGATAGTGATGAGGAGGAGGTTCTTAACACGTTCGACGAATCAGCAAATCTTTTTGGTGGAGGTCATGAGCGTGAAGATGAGTTGGATGACTATGATGATTACTCGAAGCAAATTTATGATCTTCCAGGGGAATTGGATGCTCTTAACGCCATTTATGGCTTTAATCTCCAAGGTCGTAGGAAGTAGGTTATATTTTTGTCCGAGTCTTTAAATGGTTTGTTTTCTTGTCTAGAAAATTGGAAGTATCTTGTTATGTAAGCCTTTCGCCTATGTAACGGGCTGAGATATGAGAATCACTCATATCCGTTGTACTTAAATGTTTTTTGGAGTAATATATTTACCGGGTCGTTGACCTTTTACAAAAAAAAAATGCTTAAAACGACAAATTACATACTGACTTGCTCATTTGATAGGATTTCTTGGAATAAAATCTACAAAAAGGTCCGAAACTTTTTGTTAAATAATTATTGAGTGACTCAGAAAGTCATCAATGTCATGCATTTCTGATTTTCCAACGCTTAATCAAAGAAACTACAAATTACTCTGTATATAAACGTGCTTATTTGACAAATTTTATTGAAATAAAATTGGGCAAATAATAAAAAAAAGTACTATACTTGCCGCAATTTCATCGAATGGGTAGTGAACTATTTTTTTTTTTATTTTGAGGGTAATTTTTTTTCAAAATCATCATCTTTAAGGTATTTTGTAAAAATTTTGGACAATTTTGCCCCTTATAGCTAATACAAATTTTTTTCCCGAAGGACAAAATTGTCCAAAATTTTTGCAAAATACCCTAAAGATGATGAATTTAAAAGAAAATTACCCTCAAAATGAAAAAAAAAAAAAAAAATAGTTCACTACCCATTCGATGAATTTGTGGCAAGTATATTACTTTTTAATATCATTTGCCCAAATAAAATTCGCTGGTGCCAAGAAACTTTAATTTGGCTATAATTCATATAAAGATGTTTCCCCTATTATTCCGGACAGGAACCATATGGCTTAAATCTCTTATAAGAATTGACAGAGATTTTTGCCACATAATTAAAATTTTGCAACTCGATAACAAAGGTTGAGTTTCGATCAATAAAGTTTTGTTAGTAACAAAAAAAAGATAAAGGTTGATCTATGCATGGATTAAAGAGGCGAATATAGAAAGCAAGAGTCAATAGATCCAACTAGAAGCCTATTAAGCTATATCCATATACTAAAACAAAACTTAAATTACATCATTAATTCTTAATATAGATGTACATGTGAGCCTTAAAAAAAAAAAAAAAAAAGAAAAAAAGAAAAAAAAAAGGTTCATCTGAGTTTATTTTAAGTAAAATGACAAAATAGCTTTTATTTACACGTATTTTTTACTTAACGCATGAGTTTAAAACAAAAAGCCAAATTACCATTATTCTCGCACCAGGTGGTGTAGTTAATTTCTCGCAGCGAATCTACCGAAATCTTGCACATATGGTTCTGCGAGAAATTATTTTCTCGCACAAGTATGGTTTTGAGAGATGGTTTGGGAGAGATGTTCCACATGTATGTCGTCAGGCGGACACATTCACAAGGTATGCAATTTCAATTTTTTTTAAGAGGGTATGCATTTAGTATTGAACTATCAAAAATTCATTAAACCTATATTTTACACTAAGGATGTATTTCGGAGGACATGCATACCCTCTGGTTGTGCGAGATGTTGTACTGGATTTTTGGCATAATTTTATCTTAACAGTTAGTTGCATGAAATCTCGCACCTAACATATCACACGACTGCTACAACCATGCGAGAAATTGATATCTCACACGGGGTGCAAGAAAAATGCGTATCTAAATTAGCTTTTTAGATACTCAAGAAGCATTTGTGAACAAAATTGTCAGAAAAGAGAAATTTTGTGAATTTCGACATATACATATATTTTGCTGTTAGTCGATTCCTAAATA
This sequence comes from Artemisia argyi, assembly GCA_030686995.1. Taxonomy (NCBI): domain Eukaryota; kingdom Viridiplantae; phylum Streptophyta; class Magnoliopsida; order Asterales; family Asteraceae; genus Artemisia; species Artemisia argyi. The sequence goes on from JARVZY010002014.1 coordinate 12,601, forward strand.
AAAAGACCGGGACTAAACGATACTATGGGTCAATTTGTTGTCTCTTTCAAGAGCATAAAACTTACTATAATTACTCACAAACTGTATTAGTAACAAAATTTGGCATGAGTCAAATTAGGGCAGGTTTAGAAACTGAGTTTTTAGCAACAGTAACCAAATATGTCACGGTGATGAATTAATTTCTTGGTTAGTTAGATTATATTCTTTTGTAGCTAGTTTATAATTTAAACTTCTCGTAAAGCTGTTGCAAATTGCTACAACGATTCCCTAAGCAAACCATCGCCCCTTATCATCAGGTAATGAATTGCGTCGACCGAACTGCAACGCGTTTTTTGATTTCTAAACAAGCAGTGCGCATGCCCGTAAATCCATCACAACTTTGATTGTTTTTTCCGAAGTGAATTTACATAATGCCTATCAAGGAGCTAGGAACATGACGTCGTTAGTAAATACAATACAAATGATCGGTTTGAAAACTGGACGTACACGTACGTACATGGTGAAAATAATTTATTAGTCAATTATAACTGGAATTTGGAGAAGTCTCGATATATGCAGTATTCATATCCATGCATGCATGTGTGACCATCTAGTAACGACGTACTGGTTTTAAATATATGGCTTCGTTGTCATCACACGCTCATGCATGTGCATGCTAGTTAAAATCTTGTTCACAATTTAAGTGTACGTAAGAGTAGAACAACTTAACATAATTTCTCATTTATTAAATGGTCTAAGTCAAAAAAGGATAGGTTGATTAAGACTTGAAACAGTCCATACAAATAGCCTGATGTTATACACCATCTATTTTTCTACGTTTGAATATATTGACCACTTGAATTCCCATTCCATATCTAAACACACAAATCTATCTAATCATATCATATCAAAAAACATACATGCATAAAACCCTTCCAAGACAAGACTAATTAAACACATCCAGATTCTCATGATTATTAACATATATACGTACTTCTTGCTTTGTTTCGAGCTCGATAACAATATACACCACCTTATATAAGATCAAAGAATAAGGATTTATCACTTACCATGCATATGGCAACTAAAGCAACCTTTAGGTTTTATGCATTCAGATACATCATCTACTTCTTCATTCCCTTGTCTTCCCATAGAAATATTATAACGGCTTCAATCCATTTACCCAAGATTAACACGAGTAATCTTGGTATTTTTGCACCAAATATGGCATCAAAATAGATTATGTGGAAGATATGAAAACCTTTTCAAGATTAACACCAAATGATCCCACCTCAAACCCTAGAGTGTATCCAGGTAACGAAGTAATGGAGAAGCTTTATATGATACTTGAGACTGTTTCGGATCGAATTGAGATGCATAAGAACATTGGAGAGCAAAGGAGTACATGGAATAACTTGATGTTAATATCTATCAACAGCATTACTCTGGCGGCTTCAACCATGCTGCAACTACTACTACCGTACCTGGTGCACCTTTGGAAGTCCTAAAGATCACATCTAGTTTCATGTATTTTGCAGCGACGGGGATGTTGGTTATCATGAACAAGATTCAACCATTCCAACTAGTTTAGGAGCAAAGAAATACTGCAAGACTATTCAAGCAACTTGAAAGTAAAATCAAGACGAAAATCACTATAGGACATACAAACCTCATTGATGTTAATGAGGCAATGGAAAAGGTTTTGGCTATAGATAGAGCCTACCCTCTTCCTTTAATTGGTGCCATGCTTGAAAAGTTTCCAGCAAAGACGAAGCCAGCTATTTGGTGGCCAGAAAAGCGAAGGACATCACCGGCTAAACAACAAAAAGATAAAAATGGTTGGAGCATGGAACTTGAAGAGGGGATGAGAGAAATTATCAAGGTTTTGGAAGTAAAAGATAAAGACGATTACTTGAGGTTGCCTTGAAACTCAACAAAGGTTTAGCGATAGCTGGTCCACTACTATCCGGCTTAGGAGCCGTTGGTTCAGCCTTTCATGCATCTTCTCCATGGGCTATGGCACTTGGAGTCATGGCTGGCGCAATGGCAAGCATTGTGAACACGTTACAACATGGTGGGCAAGTAGGGATGGTATTTGAAATGTATCGAAGCAATGCCTGTTTCTCTAAGATGATGTAAGAATCCATAAAATCAAACTTGAACGAAAGAAACGTGGAGAGTCGGGAGAACGGTGAAGTGTTCGAGATGAAGGTTGCACTGCAACTTGGTAGAAGCTTATCCGAGTTACGTGATGTTGCAGCTTCATCTGCAAGATTAGGCAATGACATTGAAGAGTTTGGAAGCAAGCTTTTCTAATTTTTGTAGATAATAGTTTAGAACAAGTATCAATTTCTTCATTAATTTATTCATTGTATAATGTATATGAGAAAAGTTCAATACGAAACACCATTTATCTAAAAAAACAAATAACAAGATCTCAACCATCCATTCTTTTTCCATCCAATGATTTAGATTAAAATGAACAAATATACTGAGGGGCATTTTAGTCATTCAATACTTTCTACCTAACAACTTAAACACACATACACTGTACACACACATTCACACTTGTGTCTCTCATCTCTCTTACATCTAATCTCTTTCTCATACAACACACAAATAACGTCATGGATCCCGTCGTCAATCCCACCGCTAGCCGATCCGCCGTCGATCCCACTGTCAATTAATAGCCGATCTATCGCCGATCCGCTGTTATTCTTCTTCACCAAATTAAACAAATCCAAACAGTTACACAAAATTACACGAACACACACACACGAACAGTTGGTGGCAGCGTTATGTTGGCAGTGGCGGTTGTCGGTGACAGTTTTGGCGGTGTTTATGGTTGGTGCAGGTGGTGGTGCAGGTGGTGGCGCGGTGGTGCAACGTCGTTTGGAGGTGCAGTTGGTGGCGCGGCGCTGCAGCGGTGTTTGGTGGGCGGTCGTTAACGGTAGCAGCTCGTGGCAGTGATAACTAATGGATGGAGGCAGTGGTTTTTTCAGTTGAATTACTTGACCTTGGAGATTAAAGAAAGGAGCAATGGGTGTTTTAGGTGGGAAGTAAAAAAAGATGTGGATGGCAAGATTCTTTCTAAAAAGTAACAAAAGTTAATTACCTAGAAAGATGTATTGAATTATTAAGATGGATATAAAAGTCTAGAGAGAGTAGCAGGTGGGATAGCGAAAGAAGATGAGAAAAAATAAAATTTTGGGATTAAATTGTAAGGGACGTATAAATTATAATTATTTATATGCAAAATAAAATGCTTTTCATTTATTGCCTATAGTTGTAATTTCCAATAAAATTACCAAGATTTATAAAAGTAACTTGAGAGAAGTGAGATTAATTTTGACTTAGGGATGTACCAAAGAATTTCATGAGATTCGCAATGAATTCTTTGAGATTCATACTGAATCTCATTGGATTCATAACGAATCATTTGTGATTTCATACAGAATCCCATGGGATTCACAATGAATCCCATGGGATGCACCAATGAATCCCATGGGATTCATACTAAATACTTTGTGATTTATCGACAGGATAAATCATACATGATCCCGTGGGATTTTTTACAAATCTCGTGGGATTTTCCTGGACAGAAATTTTGAAAAAAAAAATCGTCTTTTTACGAATCTAGTGGGATTTTTCTGAACGGAAATTTTGAAAAAAAAAATTCGTCTTTTTATGAATCCCATGGGATTTCTTTACGAATCCTGTGAGATTTTTCTGGACGGAAATTTTGAAAAAAAAAATTATCTTTTTACGAATCCCGTGAGATCTTTTTAAGAATCCCGTGTGATTTTTTAAGAATCCCGAGAGATTTTCCAGGACAGAAATTTAAAAAAAATATCGTCTTTTTACGAATCCCGTGGGATTTTTTTACGAATCCCGTAAGATTTTTTTTAGAGTTAATTACTTAATTGGTCCTTATGGTTTACCGGGTTTCACATATATTGTCCCTGTGTTTTTTTTTCGACGGGTCATGTCCCTATGGTATGCAAAAGTTGCGGATCCTGTCCAATTTACTAACGGCGTTTAAACGGTCGTTAAAAAAGGACTAACGTGATATAGATGCATAACGTCGGGGCCTAAGATTATATATGTGAAACCCGGTAAACCACAGGGACCATTTTAGTAACTAACTCAAAAAAAAAAAAAAAAAAAAAAAAAAAAAACTATTTTTAAAAATTACGAAAAAAGTAATTAACTCAAAAAAAAACTTTTTTTATAATTTACGAAAAAGTAATTAACTCAAAAAAAAAAAAAAAAAAATTGTAAAAATTACAAAAAAAGTAATTAACTCAAAAAAAAAACCTTTTTTTAATATTTACGAAAAGTAATTAACGCAAAAAAAAAAAAAAAAAAAAAAAAAAAAAAAAAAAAAAACTTTTTTTTTAAATTTACGAAAAAGTAATTAACTCAAAAAAAAAAAAAAAAAAAAAAAAAAAAAAAACGTTTTTTTGAATTACGAAAAAATTAATTAACTAAAAAAAAACTTTTTTTTTTAAATAAAAGTTTAAATTACGAAAAAAGTTTTTTTTCGTAAATTTAAATAAAAGTTTTTTTTTTCGTAATTTAAACTTTTATTTAAAAAAAAAAAAGTTTTTTTTTTTTTTTTTGAGTTAATTACTTTTCTCGTAATTTAAATTTTTTTTTTTTTTTTTTTTTTTTTTTTGCGTTAATTACTTTTCGTAAATTTTGAAAAAAAGTTTTTTTTTTTTGAATTAATTACTTTTTTTTGTAATTTTTAAAAAAGTTTTTTTTTTTTTTTTTTTTTTTTTTTTTTTTTTTAGTTAATTACTTTTTCGTAAATTAAAAAAAAAAAGTTTTTTTTTTTTTTTTTTTTTTTTTTTTGAGTTAATTACTTTTTTCGTAATTTAAAAAAAAAGTTTTTTTTTTTTTGAGTTAATTACTAAAATGGTCCCTGTGGTTTACCGGGTTTCACATATATAATCTTAGGCCCCGACGTTATGCATCTATATCACGTTAGTCTTTTTTTAACGACCGTTTAAACGCCGTTAGTAAATTGGACAGGATCCGCAACTTTTGCATACCATAGGGACATGACCCGTCGAAAAAAAAACACAGGGACAATATATGTGAAACCCGGTAAACCATAAGGACCAATTAAGTAATTAACTCTTTTTTTTAAGAATCCCGTGTGATTTTATTACGAATCCCGTGGAAATTTCTTGGACGGAAATTTTAAAAAAAAAATTGTCTTTCTACGAATCCCGTGGGAATTTTTTAAGAATCCCGTGGGATTTTTTTAAGAATCCCATAGGATTTTCCTGGTCGAAAATTTTGAAAAAAAAATTGTCTTTTTAGGAATCCCGTGGGATTTTTTTACGAATCCCATGAGATTTTCCTTGACGGAAATTAAAAAAAAAAATCGTCTTTTTACGAATCTCATGGGATTTTTTTACGAATCCCGTGGAATTTTTCTGGATGAAAATTTTGAAAAAAAAATCGTCTTTTTACGAATCCGATAGGATTTCTTTACGAATCCCATGAGATTTTTCTGGACGGAAATTTTGAAAAGAAAATCGTCATTTTATGAGTCTCGCGAGATTTTTCTATACGAAAATTGTGAAAATTTTTATAATGGATCCCATGGGATTCACAATGCATGAATCCCATGGATGCATCCCATGTGATTCACAATAAATCCCATAGGATGCACCAAAGAATCCTATGGGATTCACAATGAATCCCATGGGATGCAGTGATGCACCAAAGAATCCCATGGGATTTTATACTGAATCCTTTGTTATTTAGCGTCTTTTTATGAATTCCGTGAGATTTCTTTAAGAATCCCGTGAGATTTTTCTGGACGAAAATTCTGAAAAAAAAATTCGTCTTTTTACGAATCCCATGGGATTTTTCTGGACAAAAATTTTGAAAAAAAAATTATCTTTTTACGAATCCTGTGGGATTTCTTTACGAATCCCGTTGGATTTTTCTGGACCAAAATTCTGAAAAACAAATCATCTTTTTATGAATCCCATGGGATTTTTACGAATCCCGTGGGATTTTTCTGAACAAAAATTTTGAAAAAAAAACCCGTCTTTTTACGAATCCCATGGGATTTTTTTACGAATCCCATGGGATTTTTCTGGACGAAATTTTGTAAAAAAAAATCGTTGAAAGTATGTAACAATACATATGTATAGAAAGATAATTTTTTTTCTTGTCGCGATGGTGTATTTTTCGTAGCTTGAAGATTTACCGTTTGCAAGATATGTTGTTTTTAAAAAAAAGGTAAAAAGTGGGTTTTTATATTAAATGAGCTAAAATGCCAATTGTGTCATTCCTTTGTTATTTTTTGATTTGATCTTAGCTATTAGATGAAAGGTGGATGAATGATTGAGATTGGCTTATATGCTTTTTAAGTGTTACTTGTTTTGTATAGATCTACAAGACATAATAATGCGTGTTAAGTGGTTAATTAGTTGGGAAAACATGAAACTATATCACAATATACTCCGTATTTGATATTTTTCCTTTCGATCTATTTAACTAGGCATTAAAATACCAACTCGAATAAAAACAACTTTGACGAACATAAATTTGGTTGAGTTATTAATCTCATGATCGACCTTGCTAATATATAACCACCTAAAAATAATAAGACATTCTCTTTTGTCCACATATAGATGAAAATTTACCCTTAGCTAAACTTATAAATTTAATTATTCAAAATAATTGAAGTTTGTTACTAATTTTTACTTTGGAATTATGATGTTCAAGTTTTAATCTTTTAACTTTAACATTGTTCGTATCAAATGACATGATATATTATTATGTTGTTATCCTTCAAATATAAAGTTGTACGATTTATTATATTGTAAAAAAAGTATGATTGAATTGTATTATGCTCTATAGTTTTATTGAGTGATACTTATTTGTATTACACAGCACCAATCGGCGAGGATTATTTGAAACTTTTAGTCAGGACATGTTTTTGTTAAAGATTTTTAGCGAGGGCATGCCCTTGCTAAAGGTTCCTCGCCAAACGACGATCGCTAAAGGTATTAGCGATGACGATTTTGGGTTTTACGTACCGACGACGATGTGTGTCCCACTCCAATTCTCAGCCAAAGTTTTCAGCCGGGCACAACAGACTTTTGGCGAGGACATGCATATATGTCATCGCCAATTCCTTTATTTTTTTTATTGTATTTATCGTCTAATAATTTGAATTGTATATTTCTAATACATCTGAGTATTTCCACTGTAGATGTGTACTAAGTACTTGTTGGAAAATTTAGTGCATTTGAGAGATCAGTTCAAACCTGGTAATGAGTCAGGAGGTACGGAGTGTACACCAATAAGGTCTCTAAACACCCTGTCTCAGATAGTGGTTATGTGTTATTCAGTGTATGATCAATTTCAGTGAGTTCACTCTTCAGTGAGTGACACTCTGGACTGAATGGTATTCATCAGGCTGGTGAGTTTGGCTTTGTACTTTATGAGTAATAAGCTGATGGATCTCATCAGGGAGTAATGTCATCAGAGAGTTCACGTAATCAGTAAGTGAACTTATCAGTGACCACACTCAGGGAGCAACCCTTTCAGGGACTAGCTCATCAATGAGTATAACGAACTCACTGGACTGAATTCAAACTTGGTTTGTAACTGCTTTGACTTATTCAAGTGGCAGTTGTAACTGCATTAATGACAACGTTTAATTGGTCATGTAACCACTAATACCTATTATTATGGAAGCTAATTATGATCGATTAATAAGCCGTTAATAACTCATAATTCCATTGACTAGGGTTGAGTGATCTTACCTATAAATAGGAGATCAAGCACAACTGCATGGAGATAGACAGAAAGCATATAACACTAAAATGCAAATGGTTATTGATTTGTGTCAAATTCAATAACAAATATTTGGTATTATCCCAAATAGATATTCGTGATACCCAGGCATTAGAGTCGAATAGTTTAATTTGGAAAGTGATAACACGATTCCAAGTGATATCCGATAACCTTAATTGATATACATAGTTAGGTCATTGATTGTGTTTACCATGTTGAGGATCGGACGATGACATATTAATTCGTTTAATAATATGCAAGAATATCCATTTGCACACGTATGCTTCAACCAATTTTCGAACTACTCCTTAATTTTATATTCTTAAACACGTTTGTTACATTCTTGCGACTCAAAACCGTAATAGAACACGAGATTTTGTACGTTGTAAAATATACTCTAACAACCAAACAGTTTTAATGTCTTTGATCAATGTGAACAGCTCTAAATAATTAATAACGCGTATATGTAACTCGAAACTAACTACTCGATAATTATGCAACCAATTATATTAATTATAGCCATTGACCTTAGAAAAGTGTTATGAATTTGTTTGTTTGGAAATTAGTTGGCCAATACTTCAATTCAACATTTAAGATGTGGCGTAGTTGTTGGCTAATTATTTAGTAGTATTGAGTATAGCTTTTTGTTTTTAGATATGTATTTCCCTAGGAGCTTTTGCCCGTGCGTTGCGGCGGATTTCGAGCTACATATAGTTTCAAATGTGACGATGTATTTCTCATTGAGTATAGCTTTTTGTTTATTATATTGCTTTATCACTTTCTTATAGTGATTAAAGTTTAAGGATTAATCAATCATAAGTGAGAGCGCATAATTTGGTAATTTAAATTCGTGAAAACATAATTGGTATATATATATATTTTTTTCTTTTTTTTAACAGCAACTTTTATAAAAAACTAGCAAGAAGCTAGAAAATTACAACGAAATAAAAAAAAGGTGCTGACACCAACTGGTTCAACTAAAAGAACTCTTACATCGAGAAAAAATCCATGAAAAAGAGCAAGCAACAATATCATAGAAAATGACTTCCTTTCGAGGTTTTTTAGATGCAAAAATCTCTTGATTTCTAAAATTCGAAAGAGCCCACCAAGCAGTGTAGAAAACACCTTCCAACAAGCTCTTAATTTTGGATCCCAGCCAAATGTTCTTGAACCACGACAGCCAATCCATATATGAAGAGAAGGACTCCCGATCCACATCCCACCATCGACAAACAAGGCGAGTAATAGCAGCAGCCACCTCGCAGGTAAAAAGGACATAATTGGTATATCTGATCAGTAGACCATCTTGATTTGAAGTTAGTGTTCTTCTTGAGTTGAAACATAAATTATAACCTTTTACAAATACTAATGTATAGTTTTATATAGTTCGTAATTTCGTATAACAAATCTTCAATAAACATATGTGTGTCATGTGATGAAATTAGCGAGATTGCGAAATTAAAGTGAGATTGCAGTTTGCTGCACTTGAACCTTTGCCACACTTGACAATTGTTACTCCATTAAAAAACAATCACTTTTTATGTTAAGATAAATTTGAGTTAACATACAAAATTGTGGTGAGATTGTATTTGAACCAGTGTGGTTAGGAATAGTGCTAACTACTCACAACAATCACTATTCTTAGCAATAGTATATTTTACTTTGCAGAATGTTATATAGTGAATTTGTTTCGCAAAATCTAGTAATCTGCAGATGTTTCAAGTGACTAAATGTGACAACCACAATTTTTAGTTGGTGATAATGGACCTTGGATGTTGGCTAAATTTTTCTTCTTATGATTTATGGTCTAATGTGAATTGCTTTATCGCATTGCGTGATCACGTACACTGCTACCAGTGTGGTCTGTATGACGCTAGTGGTTACCTAGCTACGTATGAAATTGAGTGTTACTGTCGCTGCTAAAAGAATCCAAGTGTGATCATCAATGTTGTATACTTAACATTAGTTTTTGGAGTGTTGAGTAATGTACAATTTTTATTTTATTATAATTTTTAATAGGGTTTCTCCGGTAAAATATACCAACGTAAAGAAGGGTACGGTATCTTATAAGAAAACGCAACATTGCATGGTAGTTTATATGCAAATGCAATTATCATAAGAGCTAGAAAAGAAACCATAGAAATAACACTGTTTGCGAAATTATTAAATCTCGAGTAGCTTTTAATCACCAAGCTAGGTAAATGCTCAAACTCCTATTTTTAAAACCCCGTTATTTCTTCTTTGCCAATTTCGAGTGTGACTTGTTGTAGCTAGCTACTTGTTGATATTGTTCATAAATCCAAATAAGTGGGCTTATGTCTCATGAGCTTTTCCAAAATTACATAAGCTCATAAGCCCGCTATATGAGCTAGCACAAACACCCTCCCTGTGAGTAATCGATATATGTGTTGTAAATGATGGTGTTGAATTTATCTTTGATGCTTTCAAGTTGTAAACTCACTTTGTGTTCTAAACGTATCTTATTGTTTAAAATGGTAGTACATATCAAATTTAGAAATTTAGCTCTACTACGGTGTTGATCACCATCCAAAACTCAACCAATTATTCCATTTTATGGGTATTCGAGGCTTCTTTGACTTGTCTAAGAATGCCCAAGTGTGTGTGATTAAGCTAATTTTGCATTAGCATAATTTGTTTTAGTTGTTTGCAGGGCTCGATACAATCGTTCGAGAGAGCTCGTCCTGTTTGACTTGTTTTTTCATGGCAAAAGTAAATCATCTATCGTGTGGAAATGGCAAAAAAAACTAAAAATTGTAGTTGCAACTTGAAAGAATGAGCTATTGTGGACAAGTTGTGGAAATTTAGAGGCAAAAAGAACCATTTTATTTTCGCACTTTTCGTCCAAATGAATCATCGTGCAAAGTGACAGTTTTTGTATGTTTGCGATATTGCTAGATAAAAAAAGGTATTGTATATTTTGGTCTAGTAATAATGTGGTACTCGTATTTGTATTTCTATTTAAAGCACTATCAATAAAACAAGAGTTAATTACATATTCCGTCCCTTTAAATTATACACAATTTCACATTCCGTCTAGAAATATCATTACATACACTCACCGTATATGTGATTTTTTATTTGTAAATGACTAAATAAAAGGTCGAAGATGATTATGTGTGAATCAACAAAAAACGCTCTTATATGTAGACTTAACGATGACAAAATAACTGATTTTTGGTCAAAAGACTAGTACACAAAAACTGAATTTGTAATTAAAATCTAACTGGACCATAACTTCGCCACTTCGATATCTCAAAAGAGAAATTCACAAAATCAAACCATTGATTTTCCATTCGGTTTTTATTTTACGATTTTTTTTAAGCTCGGTTTCTCCGTTTTTCCACAACAATGGTTTGTAAACTTAACAAACAACCTACTTATATGAATATTATATGTATAAGGAATACAACCAAAAGGAAGAAGTCGAACTCATGAAATGAAGATGATGGGATAATGTGGGGTCAAAAAGAGAAAAAATAATAATAAATTGACTATTTTACCCTTGTGGATAAGGCTTGAACGAAGACTTGATGATTGTTAGTGTGGTCCGTTAAAGTGAAGCACTAACGATACATAACGTTTCGCACTTAAGGACGGATGGTGCAATTTTTTCGGTTAAAGGACAAAACGGGTCGGTCAACGCAAACCACAAGGACGAACAGTGTAGTTTACTAAAAAACAAATGTACTTTAGTTAAACTAAACTAAAGGCCTAAAGCCCATTGACCGGCAGTTTCGTTCCACCATCTCCTTATTCGATACAAACTTACCTTTTTTCTGTTCAAACAATGTTGTATAAATTATAAATAATCCCATCATACAGATTCAAATAATCGAAGTTTAAAATCGACTTTAGTATCGCCATGAAGCTTTCTGAGGTATGATTTGATTTTTTTTTTTTTTGTTTTGTTTCTGGGTTACCATCGTTTTCAGTTATGATGCATTAACGTTAATTGCTTATTTAGAACCCTTTTAAGATTATGCTTTTCGGTTCAAATCAATTCATTAAGATCTCTGAGTGCTTGATTTGTTTCAATTATAATCAGTTTACCTTTTTCGATTGTTCAATTAGCTTATTAGATTTTTTGAGTTTTTGGATTGTTCAGCTGTTTTGTGTCTTAGTGTTTAGCTTTTTTTTTGTTTATGTTTTTGTTTTTGGGTTACCTTTTTGGATTGTTCAATTGGCTTATCAGATTTTTTGAGTTTTTGGATAGTTCAGTTGTTTTGGATTGCTCTATTTTTTGTGTTTTGTAGTTTATATGCTAAAGAAATAGACCTCTTTCCTGGTTTAGATTGTTCAGTTGCTCTGAGTGCTTGATTTGTTCAGTTGCTCTGTGTGTTTTTTGAGTTTTGTAAAAAAAGTAATAGCCTTCAATTCCAGTGTTTAGCTTTGGTTTGTTCAATTGGCTTATTAGCTTTTTTGAGTTTTTTTATTGTTCAATTGGCTTATTAGCTTTTTTGAGTTTTTGGATTGTTTAGTTGTTTTGTGTCTTATTGTTTAGCTTATATGAGCTCTGTTTTCTGTCTTTTTTAATTTATATGCTAAAAAAATAGACCTTTTTTCCTGGTTCTTCTATAAAAGCAATAAGCTATTTGAGTGTTTAGATTGTTCAGGTGGCTTATTTCAATGCTTTGCTGTAAGCACTTTTTTGTGTATTAGTTTTAAAATCAATAAGCTTTTTGAGTGTTGGGATCTTGTATTTACATATGGTTTTGCATTAATAAATTAACCTCTAAATATTATTGTTTAGATGGAGCAAATTTCCAGTGATCAATTCCCTCCCTTGTCTTCCAAATATCCATGGTTGATTGCCCAGAACACACAAGACGACGAAAACCAAGACGAGTTTTTCTTCTGCACCATAGACAACAACTTGCCACATTATCGATGTCGAATCCCTGAGTTGCTTGGGAAACGTATCCGGGGATTTTGTCATGGCTGGGTGATTCTTTCCAACCATCCATACAACAATATATGGTCTCTTTGGAACCAAGTGACTTCTAAGATAATAGGTCTCCCCAACTTGGTATTGGAAGATGGCGAGTCGTATGAGTCTATCCGACAGTGTTGTCTGTCAGCCCCTCCTGATGATCCGACCTCAATTCTTTTGTTAACAACCAATAAGTCTACCTTCTTATTTTGTCCGGTAGATAGTAAGCGGGAGGATTTTAGATGGACCGAGATGTCGTATGCCCAGCAGCTCAAGAGACTAACTTCAAAGGGTAAATTACTAGATAGTCTAACTTGTTGCAATGGTAAAGTATATGCCCTAAGTACCGATGGTACTTTTTCGGATTTTGTCATATATCTTGACATTGTTGTTAAGTACAATGAAGTTGTGATAAATCTTATGCTATTCAGCATTTGCCCTTTTGGCCCTGTTGACTCCTATCGTACTGATAGAGACATTCAGTATTTGAAAGGATCTTCTACGGAACTGTTCTACATTGAGATGACTTTTTGGGAGGAAACTGAGCATACAGAAAATAAACCTTCTAATGTGTATTTGTATAAATCAGACATGACTTGTATAAATTGGGAAGAAAGGGAATTATGCTTCAAAGACTGGGACATAACTAATAAGAATCTTACGTGTGACGACTCGAGTAGTGAAGACTTGAACACGAGGAGTGACGACGTGGACATGAGTAGTGAAATTTGGAAAACATATTATAAAAAAAAAATGGACATTAGTCTTGAAGCATGGAAAGTAATTGATGACCTCAAAGACAGTATTTTTTTTTTGGATCTTGCCCGTGATTACTCTGTTTTTTATAGACCAGTAGTTGCCTCAGAGTTGGGAGGTTTTATACACATTCGTGGTGAAATGGGCAAAACAATACACTCATACAATGTCAAAGATAACACAATCTCCCTATCATGTATACCCTCTCCTATGCTGCCAACAAGCCATGTGTGGATGTGGGAATGCAGGTATCGCCTTTCAATTAATTATTTGTGTTTGTTTCTCATATGTGTTTTATTATGATTCTCTTTTATGCATAATAATACCGTATTATATGTTTTCATTGTCCAATTTTTGTCAGTTTATTTTCATTTTCGGTACATTTGAGTGATTAAAAGATGTTGTCAATCGGTCTAGTAAGCGGTATCATATATGTTTTCAAAAAATTTAGTTGTATACAAATGATCATTTTCGGAAGTCCATTCGGTTATTAGAGGTTTTTGTTTACAAAATGACCCAAATGGGACACAAACTATCTTTAAATGACTACAACGGATTTATGGAACGATATGTTGCTATTATATGCAATAAAGGGAAAAAAAGAAAAAGAAAAAAAAAATGGATTATATTATAGGAAAGATGTTTGTTTGATGCAGGTTAGAAGATGATCATGAAGAAGCCAAATGCATTGTTGATTATAAAGAAGAGTTGGAAAACAACAATCAGATATTCTTAAGATCACGTACAGATAATGGGGTTGAATTTAAAAATTCACACCTCCTCAATATTCCGTTTGATCTTTTGGAGATGATTATGGAGCAAAGCGTTGGCGTGGAATACATGAACTTTCGTGCTACATGCAAACAATGTCTTTTAGCAGCACCTTTGATCAAATGGAGCAACGAAACATCGTTAAGGAGATTACTAACACATTCACCTGTTTCACCTTGGTTAATAGTGGTAGACACAAGAAGAGGCCTCATCACTTTCACAGATCCTTTGTTGGGTGACAACTATTTTCTGAAAAACTCCAAAGTATTAAGTGATGAAAATGACACGGTATGTTATTCAAGGTTTGGTTGGTTATTGTTTTGGAAGAGACGCTTGAATTGCTTAGTTTTCTTTAACCCTTTCACAAATGACCTCCGGGAGCTTCCAGAAACGGAACATGATTTACGAGGCTTATGCTTTTCGGCACCACCAACTTCCGTTGATTGTATGGTGGTTGGATTTACAACAGAGTGTGCTTACATCCACTATGTGAATCAGGAACGGACGTGGCGTGAAATGCGTTTTGGCACTGATCCACCACCACCTGTTTTTTTTTCTGATTTTTATGGTGACAATGTTTATGTCTCTTGTGAACAAGAAGAACGTTTTGTTATATATAATATTGGGAAAAAAGGTAACTCTTGGGGACCTGTTGAATCCGAAGCTCCTAAAGGTTGTTGTAGATCCCTGGAACAATATTTCATAACGAACTGTGATCAACATACTTTACTAGTTAGTGTTAGCGAGTTTGGAGAAGCTGTTGAGGTATTCGAGTTTAATGAATATGAAGAAAAGTGGGAAAAAATAGATAGTCTAGGTAAGCACGCGATCTATATTTGTGGCACAACATGGTTCTGTATTGAAGCCAAAGAACCAAAGATGGAGAATAAGATTTTCTTTCCGCTACTACATACCAAGAATAGGAGGGTTGTGTTTTATTCACTTGACACATGCAGGTACCACACATTTGATGCCGAAAACTTTCAAGAAGAACATCTAGAGGATTTCTTTGGAACCACGCATCATCTCTCCCTTAACGTTTGGATTGAACCAAGTTGGTCCTAGTTGACACAATAATCATGTTTGTAACAGGTTAAAAATGTTTGTTGCGTCTTTTTATTTATTCATCTACAAACTGTTTGAGCCACATTGATGTTAACAATTCCCTGTGATGGTTTTTATTGTTTGTGTCATAAATGTTTTTTTATCGAATTATGATAGTAATTTTTTCTTGGGTTTCGTTTTTTCT
>JARVZY010002015.1:0-32843 GCA_030686995.1 Artemisia argyi
CATGTGATTGATAGACAAGGAGTTCATGTAGATCCTGCTAAGATTGAAGCGATTAAAGATTGGGCTGTACCTACGACCCCCAACGAAAGTTCGTCAATTTTTGGGATTAGCCGGTTATTACCGAAGATTCATTGAGGGATTTTCGAAGATAGCAAAACCGTTGACCAAATTGACTCAAAAGAGTGTTAAGTATGAATTGGGAGATAAGGAAGAGGAAGCTTTTCAGTTACTTAAGGAGGTGTTGTATAGTGCTCCTATCTTGGCGTTACCCAAAGGTAACGAGGACTTCGTCGTCTAATGTGACGCTTCGCATAAAGGTTTAGGAGCTGTGTTAATGCAACAAGAGAAAATGATAGCTTATGCTTCCCGACAGCTCAAGAAGCACGAGAAGAACTACACCACCCATGATTTGGAGTTAGGTGCTGTGGTTTTTGCTTTAAGGATATGGAGATATCACTTGTATGGAACCAAGTGTGTAGTGTTTACTGACCACAAAAGTCTGCAACACATCTTGAATCAAAAAGAGCTCAACATGAGACAACGACGTTGGATCGAATTGCTAAGCAATTATGATTGCAAAATTCGCTACCATCCTGGTAAAGCAAACGTTGTTGCTGATGCTCTTAGTTGAAAGGAGAGAATTCCACCGTTACGAGTTAGGTCATTAGGAATGACTATCGTATCGCCATTACCGTCTCAAATATTAGAAGCTCACACGGAAGCGTTGAAAGCAGAAAATCGACCTGTTGAGAAAATATTTGGGATGGCAGAAAATGAGAAGGGATTTGTTAAGCGTTCTGATGGAGTATTATGTTTTAGAAAGCGAAATTGGATACCTTTGTATGGAGGAATTCGAGAGTTGATTATGCACGAGTCACATAAGTCAAGATACTCTATTCATCCTGGGTCTGATAAGATGTACCAGGATTTGAAAAAGTTATACTGGTGGCCAAATATGAAGGTAGATATAGCGTTGTACGTTAGTAAGTGTTTGACTTGCTCTAAGGTTAAGGTAGAACATCAAAGACCGTCAGGATTATTGACGCAGCCAGAACTTCCAATTCGGAAATGGGAGCGGATTACAATGGACTTTATTACCAAATTACCGAGGACAGCTAGCGGTTGTGACGCTATCTGGGTAATTGTGGATCGATTGACTAAGTCTGCTCATTTCCTGGCAATTAGTGAAGATGATAGTGTGGATAAACTTGCGAGGTTGTATGTGAAGGAGATAGTTTCTCGTCATGGAGTTTCGATATCGATTATTCTGATCGCGACAGCCGCTTTACGTCAGCGCTGTGACGATCACTTCAAACCGCTTTGGGGACGAGACTTGATATGAGTACTGCATATCACCCCCAAACCGATGGTCAAAGTGAGAGAACTATTCAGACTTTGGAGGATATGCTTCGTGCATGCATAATAGACTTTGGTAAAGGCTGGGAGAAGTATCTACCCCTAGCGGAGTTTTCTTACAATAATAGCTACCACACAAGTCTAAAAGCTGCACCATTTGAAGCTTTATATGGTCGTAAATGTCGTTCGCTTATTGGTTAGGCTGAAGTTGGAGATAGCCAACTCACAGGCCCTGAGCTTATTTTGGAAACTACTGAAGCAGCTAGAGATAGGCAAAAAAGTTACGCCGATCAGAGACGTAAACCCCTAGAATTCCAGGTTAGAGACTAAGTGATGCTGAAAGTCTCGCCTTGGAAGGGTGTGATACATTTTGGGAAACGTGGGAAACTTAATCCCCGCTACATTGGACCATTTCTTATTTTGGAAAGAATTGGGCCCGTGGCTTATAGGTTGGAATTACCATATGAATTGAGTAAAGTTCACGATGTGTTTCATGTTAGTAATTTGAAGAAGTGTCTTTCTGATGAGATTTTGGATCATGAGATTAAGCGACTCAAGCGAAGTCGCATACCACTCGTCAAGGTTCGTTGGAATTCCCGATATGGACCGGAATTTACGTGGGAACGTGAGGACGAGTTCCGAAAGAGATATCCGAAGCTTTTCACTTCGTAGATGGATTGTTCCGAGAGAAACCCGGGACGGGTTTTTTCTGAGGCTGGGAGGATGTGACAACTGGCAAATTAGGGAGTTATTTTGAAAACCCGCATTACATTAAAGTTCGTTTATAAATTATATTTGGAATTTTATTCATAACGAACTTGTGAAACCAATATTTTGGTTGATTATATCTAAAAATTTTATGGAATCGAATTTGGTTTATGGATGTGATGAGAATTTATTTCGAAATTTTATTGGCACTACGTTGACTCCGGCACTAGGATAACCTAACAGAAACTTTATGTCTTGAGTTTACGAATTCGACTATATATATTTATTTATGGAACTCTCGTGAAATATTAAATGTTTTGAAACGAGTTACGGGTTTTGGTCCGTGTATTTTACACCTAGTCACCTTACCCTAAATTTAATAACACCTTTATTATTATTATTATTATTATTATTATTATTATTATTATTTTTTTTTTTATTTTTTTTTTATTATAATGATTTTTCATTGAAACCATGGAAATTACATGAAATTGGAGGGGAGCCTTGACACTATTTGTGCTCCCACTCCTTTTTGAATACAGAAACTAACACGATGAAAAATAAAAGCACCGCTCTTAACATTGTTAGAGTGGCTGTTGGCAATAGTCCCAACACGCGAAAGTGTATTCAAAGCTTCCATCTCAAATTCCCCAAACGTGGAAAAGGCGAAAGGGACGAACTTGTATCCATTGTCTTCACACTTGGATGCATACTTCTTCCTTTTCTTTTCCACAGCATTACTCAAGGCAGCCCCGGGAGCCCATGACGTCGCCCCAATCCCAGCAAATGGAGAGACCCCAGTCACATCCAGACATGCGTCCTTGCCTTGGAACCAGTTGAACAAAAGCACATCTGCAGGACGTAATTCTCTCCCCACCTCTGAAAGAAACCCCAACGGAGCCTCTTTGCGCACCATAATCCCGGCTTTGGAACATATATCAACGAGGATATCACGCACCAAATTATGCCTAAACTTAACCCCCACTTCGCTAGCGCAGTGGACCGCGTAAAGAAAGAAAAGAAAGAAATAAAACAAAGAGAGTAGACTACAAAATCGTCCCTTGTGTTTCCTGGGCACACACACGACACAAACACACCAACATCATCTTCATCTTTTATCTTTCTCTCTCTCTTTCTAATATATCACCTCCCTCTCATTTTAACCTAGCCGCCGCCACCCTAAAACGGCCGCCACCATCACACCGCCACTCCCACACCTAAAATAACACCACCACTTTAACCTTCTCATCGAGATCTTTCTTTTGGTATACTACACGCGCCCTAAAACCCACTCTAACATCTCGAAATCATCACTACCTCCCTTAAACATCATCTTTTTCATCTTGTTCTTGTTGGGTTTTTGAAGAAACATAGTTTTGGAGCCTTTTTGAAGGTGAGTGACACGAGTTTCAACTCGTTTGTCTCGATTTGGTACCCAAAATCGTGGGTACACTAGTTTTCTTGAATGGGTTTTGTAAAATAATTATGGGAAATGATGTTTTGATAAAGAAATGTTTTGGTATCCGGGTGGTGTCGATTTGGGTTCGGATTTATGCTTGGTTTCGTATAATTGAGGAGTGTTTTGGATTGGTTTGTGGCTCGGTTGAGCCTAACCACGACCCTTGTGGTCTCGGTGTCTCGTTCGGTGACTATTGTTGTGAGCCGAGACCCACTAGTGATCGTTTGGTTTATTTGTGGATCGGCAATGGTGAGCCGAGACCCTCATGGGTTGGCAACAACCATTGAGTCGTGTTTGTCCTTGTTTATTATTGTTGTCTTGATAATGCCGTGACCCATGGAACTCGGTTTGGTTTTGGTTTGTGCTCGGATTGAGCTAGCCGAGACCCTAGAGGTCTCGGGTGGGACCCACGTGACTCGTGGTGAAACCTTGACTCGGGTTCGACTTGGTAAATCGAACCGGATTGCATGATATACTTGGTGGTCTTGTTGGTTTCGTGATGTTTATCTTGTTATTATTATTGTTATTTGTTATTGTTGTTGTTGTGGTATATTGCTTTTGGTATTTTGATATTATTGTCGTTACTTTGGAGCCGAGTTGATATGGACATATGGTATATTTTGGGAAGTGTTGAACGGAGATTGATTACTTGATTGTGTTGTTTATTATTTGTGGACTTGGACTATGAGCCGAGAGTGATGACTCGGACATGTGACCATCTCTTATGACTCGATAAATATTTACAATCAAACGTTAATAATAAAGCTCGTAATAATATTATTGGTAATATAAACGTTTATATAAATATATAGACGTGAAAACGTATATATATTTATACAAGTGCGTATATTAATAATAAAACGATCACGAGTAATATATTATAACAATAACGTAACGATAAATATTATACTATGAAAGTGGTGTAATAAATGTCGGGAGCGTTATTATAATTAAACGACTATAAATAACGATGAAATGTTGACGTTAAATAAATATTAAATAAAATAATTTCTTTTAAATAAATAAAGGAAACTATCGAGTTATACGGGGTCGTGGTCACTTGAGTCCAAGTGGTTTATTATTTGTGACGTTTGTGTTGTCACGGATATATGACGATTAATACATCCATTTTCGATAACTACGTAACTTATTTAATCGACGGGTTAAATAAGAGCTATTTAGTTGTTTAAATTGAGTATATTAATGGGCATCGTATCCTACGACGCCCATAGGTTGTGGTATGTGTACGAGAATAATAAGTTACTAAGTATATCGTGAGATTGCCAAATTGACGAATTTGGTAAGCTTAACGGTATAATTAGTGAGTTTATTAAACTTTGATATATACCATATAGTACTTTATGTGCAATGTGTGGCCTAGGATTCGGGTATAATCTTAGAATGGTATATTAAGTAAATAAATATGGGGGATTACCAAATCGACGGATTTGATAAACTTCGATGATTTATTTAAATAATATATTGGGCTAATATTAGACCTATAGATTATTTTATTATCCTTTTGTTGTGACTTCTTGGTTTGAGTTGTGTCGACCCACCACCCATATGGATACCAAACGCCAAACTCCAAACTAATACGAGATTTATTCGAGAAATGGATTTTCGGAAGTAAAATGGAATACGTTCGGGTTTGGGAATATTCGATTTTGAAGAAATGATTTCTGAACGAATCAATATTGTTAGGTCGTGCCGAGTCCGTAGTTGCCGTCTTTTGAGTTACTATACATCTTACCTCTACCGATTTCTTATTGCTGATTTCTGGACTTGAGGTGAGTCATAGCCCCACTTTTTAATCTTGAACTATGTTTTCAATACTTGGGGTGAGAAACGTGCAAATTATTTTATGTGGACTATTATCGCTTTTATATTCTTTCTAAACTTGCTATGCGTATGGACTAGGATGTATTGTCAGCTTTAGTCACATATATTTTGTGTGTACTATTCAAGGTTGGCTTATTTGGTTATTGATGGATTGTCAGCTTTAGTCACATATTTTGTGTATACTATTCAAGGTTGGCTTATTTGGTTATTGGTGGATTGTCAGCTTTAGTCACATAATTTCGTGTGTACTATTCAAGGTTGACTTATTTAGATACTGTAGTGTGCACCTATAAGTTATTGATACTTCGGAGGTTATCCGAGTATTTATGGTATTGCGGGAGTTACCCGAATATCTATGTTAGAACGGAGGGTATCCGTGTGTTAGGTTGGAGCGGAGGGTATCCGCAGGCTTTTAGCGAATCCTTAGTCTAGCTAGCAAGCGTTTTGCGTATATGTCCACTATATTGTTAGATGAATTTAAACCTATGATCTCACCAGCGAAAGCTGACTTTTAGCACGTTTTCTCAGGATATTATGTGATGCTCTATGGATGCTTGGATTGGAGGCTTGGCAATGGCACCAGTTATGGATCTACTTTTCTAAGACTCTGATAAACTATTGTGGACCTACGTTTATTTCTTTTGGGCCTGACTCTGAATGAATGTTGGGATAAATGTAAACTTTAAAAACCCGTTTTGGTTGTGTTTTTCTTATGTTTACTTTATCTCGTTCTTTCATGATTTTGAATGGATACCAATCCCCGTAGCACCCCGAAAGCTTGTTGAGTCTTCCGCTGTAATCAAATTTTGGGGGTGTTACAGCAACTGCTCGGCAACACATTGGAGGATCCGTCCATCCAATAAACCCACATGAAGGACAACAGTAGAATCGTCGTCCTGGGTTCCTGTTTGTCCAGCTTGTTTTGATTGTTGCTTGTTTCCCACAGTCACAGATGAAGACCATATTTTTTGCCGGATTTCGGAAAGTGTGAAACTTTGATGTGCTGCAACGTTCATATTTAACTGGGAGTGGATAGTGTACCGTTTGTAAAAAAGGCAAACAATCGCCTACAAATTTAGTCCCTCAAGCTACAGTGTCACTAGCTTAGTACGCGGTGAACAGTGAAATGACGATACCACCCTCAACTACGTGGCACTTAACGGGAAAATTAACAGAAAAGAGCTCTCAGTGGCAATTTTGCGAAAATGTGGAACGTGGGTGGCTTTTTTGCGCTACTTTTTGTCTCGGTCCCGTTTTTGTAATTTTGTGGAACGTTAAGGACCATTTTTGCAATTTACCCTAATAAGTAAGTTAGGGGTTGTTTATTTTCTTATTTAGCTAATGGTCGCTAATGGTCCATGTGGGTTTCACGTCTGTATTAGCCTTTTGTTGGAGGATGATGTCAATTTTTATCTTTCTGGATATAGAATGAATAAAGGATTTTTATTGCCACATATAAAAAAGTAATAATATTAAATGATAAGTGAGTCTATTCACTAAGGAAAAAAAAACGCGGCCTTAAAGTCATATAAAAGTTATTTCGTCAAAATAACTGCATCAAATAAACATACATAACATATTAACAAAATAAATTTATTTGACGTTTACAGGTTAGTATCCCTTTAATCAATATTCACACATAGATGTTTAGTAAATGTTTACATTAGAAGCAAAGAAGTCATTATACAATAAAAGTAGCGCAAATCAATACTTGTACAATTTATTTGAAGGGAAAATAATCCCTGCTGCAAAACAGCAACAGCGAACTTGCTAGGCTAAATCAGGGACCAATTGTGTACAATATATAAAGTTGGGAGGGCTGAAAAGTGAACAATCAGGGACCTTTTTTATTTGTTGCAGCTAGTAACTCCTTGCTGCTAACAGCATGAATGTTATCCCCTTATTTGAATATTTTGTAAAAAAATTTCATGTATATCATACACGGTCCAGTTTGATTAACCGCGGGTATATAAAAATAAAAATCGATACCATCGTGATATTTGATTGGTAAAAGATGTTACTTTCTTAAACTTCGTACAATTTGAAAGTAGAAGTTCATGTTATATTTAATAAATAAAAAATAAATCCTGAAGCATTTTTTTTTAAAGAAGATTGCTTTGTAATAAATCTGCACCATTTATGAAGATACAACATAAACGATTAATAAAAAGTTACGCTGCAGCTATAAAATAAGAGTTGTCCTTGTCTACATAGGTAATTTGTTAAATACATATAACTTGCTAATATAGTAAGATTGTCGACTCAAAACTATTCGAGTATTCGACACCTTACTTGGCAGCTCAAGAGACTTCCATGGTCGCACAACAAAAGAATCACTAACAAACGGCATATAATAACGGTAACAAAAGAAACTAGTACAATGCCCGTGTTGCACGAGTCTAGCGATTAAATAATTTACAACATGGAAAATTTCATTGAGAGGAGTAAGTAAAAAAATAAAGAGAGAAAAAGGGTCAACATCTTAATGTGGTAAGTTGGAGAAATCCGATTCTTGTCCTTTTCTTATATTAGCGAAAACTCTTCTTTCGCCATTAATAAAACCCGATTCACCTCCGTTTCCTACATATAGATAAGAAATAGGAAATCCATATAATCCATATCAAATTATATTCGATTAAGGAGTAAGAAATCCATACATTATTTGCCAATTTCGTATCTCAAGAGTTCAAATCGTATTATTATTGAATGGTTTATTTTCTATGTTTCATCCATACATAATACAAGGCATATATAGTTATCAATGTTATCTATTTTGGGTAAATACCACTAATTGTGCTAATCACATAAATGTGACAACTATTGTGCTAATTACATTGAATGTGACAACTAATACAGATTACCCATATGTCGACTAATACTCCCCGCAGTTGGAGCGGGAGGAAGCTGGACGCTCAAACTAGATCGAAATTCTTCAAATAAGGCTGAGGAGAGACCCTTGGTGAAGATATCTGCGTACTGATAACGGGATGGAATATGGAGGACTCGTACCCGACCAGCAATAACCATGTCACGGACAAAATGGGATGTCAATCTCGATGTGTTTGGTCCATTGATGTTGAACAGGATTGGCAGACATATAGATTGCACTTACATTGTCGCAGTATACCAGAGTGGCGGTAGAAAGAGGAGAATGTAGCTCACGAAGAAGGTTACGAAGCTATGCAGTCTCAGCTACAACATTAGCAACACCCCGGTATTCGGCTTCGGCACTGGAACAGGAGATGGTGTGCTGTCGGTTGGAAGACCAGGAAAGAAGATTATCGCCCAGAAAAAAACAGTATCCTGAAGTAGACCGGCGTGTGGATGGACAGCCTGCCCAATCTGCATCTGTATATCCACCAAGAGAAGTGGTAGAGGATGAATATAGGTGAAGACCAAAATCTAAAGTCCCTCGAACATATCGCAAGATACGTTTAAGTGCGGCTAAATGTGGCTCACGAGGATCATGAATGTAAAGACAAATCTGTTGGACAGCATAGGAGAGATCTGGTCTTGTAAATGTGAGATACTGAAGGCCACCTGCAAGGCTGCGATATAAGGTAGGATTTTGAACTGGAACACCTTCGGGACCCAGTTTGGATTCTGTGTCAACTGGTGTTCGAGATGGATTGCAGTTGGCCATGTGAGCACGCTCGAGGAGCTCAGTAGCATACTTTTGTTGAGACAGAAACAAACCTGTAGAATGTCGTGTAGCAGAAATACCAAGGAAATAATTAAGGGCCCCGAGATTAGTCATGTCAAATTTACTATGTAGGGAGGCAATGATGTGTTGTAGAAGAGCTGTAGAAGAAGATGTAAGAATAATATCATCTACATAGATAAGTAGATAAGCAACCTGAGAGCCCTGTCGAAGAATAAATAAAGAAGAGTCACAGCGACTGTGGTAGAATCCAACTCTAGTAGCATAACCTGCAAATCTCTGAAACCAAGCACGAGGTGCTTGCTTTAGCCCATATTAAGATTTCTGTAGGAGGCAGACATGGTGAGGGTACCGGGGGTCCACAAATCCTGGCGGTTGGTGCATATATACAGTCTCCGATAAATCCCCGTTAGGAAAAGCATTTTTAACGTCAAGCTGATGAATAGGCCACTTTCGGGATACTGCAAGACTGAGAACCGTGTGGATGGTAGCTGGTTTGACTACCAGACTGAAATCTCGTCACAATCAATACCAAGTTGCTGACTACTACCATTGGCAACCAAACGAGCCTTATAACGACTCAAAGTCCCGTCAGCATGAAATTTATGCTTGAACAACCACATAGATCTTAGCAAATTAACACCAGAGGGCCGTGGTACAAATACAAGATAATTACAAAAAATATAGATAAGAAGCAACCAACAATAGGATTAAACTTTTTAAATGATTATATTTAATAATAAAAAGCATTTTTAACGTCAAGCTGATGAATAGGCCACTTTCGGGATACTGCAAGACTGAGAACCGTGTGGATGGTAGCTGATTTGACTACCAGACTGAAATCTCGTCACAATCAATACCAAGTTGCTGACTACTACCATTGGCAACCAAACGAGCCTTATAACGACTCAAAGTCCCGTCAGCATGAAATTTATGCTTGAACAACCACATAGATCTTAGCAAATTAACACCAGAGGGCCGTGGTACAAATACAAGATAAATACAAAAAATATAGATAAGAAGCAACCAACAATAGGATTAAACTTTTTAAATGATTATATTTAATAATAAAAAGCATTTTTAACGTCAAGCTGATGAATAGGCCACTTTCGGGATACTGCAAGACTGAGAACCGTGTGGATGGTAGCTGATTTGACTACCAGACTGAAATCTCGTCACAATCAATACCAAGTTGCTGACTACTACCATTGGCAACCAAACGAGCCTTATAACGACTCAAAGTCCCGTCAGAATGAAATTTATGCTTGAACAACCACATAGATCTTAGCAAATTAACACCAGAGGGCCGTGGTACAAATACAAGATAAATACAAAAAATATAGATAAGAAGCAACCAACAATATGATTAAACTTTTTAAATGATTATATTTAATAATAAAAAAAACTATAACTAAAACTCTTAAATCAAACAAAACAAAATAAAGATTAAATTATTTGTCTTTTAATAAATAAAAATATATCGTTTAAAAAAAATTAAAAAATTCGAACGTGCGTGGGCATTATAATAGTTAGCTTAATAATAACGTTATGAGAAAGAGAATAATCATTTTTAGCAATGAGCCTAGCCTGGTTCATTTTTGGATCGATTCAATTCAGCAAAAGGCCACATCGTTTACCAAGTATTTTTCCTTGATAAAAAGAGCCCAAAACATATAATTACAGTTACATAGTGAATCGTAAATATAAGATTCAAATTGTATGATGTTTCATGAACTTCAAACCAAGTTTCACTTATACACATCTCACTATAGAGTCCTTTTACATAAATATTTCCAAGAGTATACAAAAGAAAAGAGTTATTCAAATTAAAAGTTTTAACCTTTTAAAAAAAAGTTGGATAGGAGGGATACAAAAAAAATGGGGCAAATAAAGCTATTAACAATATGTAACTATACGTTATTAAAAAAAAAAAAAAATGTTATTTGAACAAAGAGACCAATGAAAAATCAATTTTGACTCATGCAAGTGGACTTTCGTCAAGCGATCTAGAAATGTTCCGCTCTGATCTAGTGTCATTGCTCACAGTCCAAGAAGAGTAGACTTTTCATTGGCTAGCTCATACAATAGCGAACCGGGACCTAAATACCCACACACCTTGTATAGTTGATGGACTTGTTTGTAATTTAGCAAGTTCTTCGGTGCCAGAGGATACTCGTGTACTTCAAATTTCTATGTTTAAAAAAAATTAGTACCTAATATAAGTAACTATAAAGTTTTTGCACCTGAGAATTTTATCATAAGTCTTTGAATATACCTCATTGCCACAAAAAACAAGTGTCATTTCTATACTAATTTAACCTCACTTTTACATTTAGAGGGGAAAAAAAATTATTTTTAATGATAATAAAACTACAATAGCATGCGTGTAGCAATATTTTATTGAATTGAGGAGAAATTGCATGGGACAAGTTCCAAGAATTTTAAGTGGACAATGATGACATAATGTACAACAAAAACAACCACAATAAACGTATATCATATGTATACCACAAACAATTTACCATTCTCATCAATATCACATCCACTTCAGAGAGGATCCTCTTCCTATATTATGACATACATTTTTTTTTGTTAACCATAGTTTCTAAATTTTTGACCAACTAATTAACGGTGTTTGAATTTTTGACCGACTAATTAACAGGGTTTATTATGACATACATTGTAACTACAAACAGAGAAATGATATTTCCTCATACTTTGTATTCTTACTAATCTTTTTACTCACAGTCACATGTGATACTGTGATAGAATCAACCATTTTGATGAAGAATGCATGTTATATTTTTGTGTGGGTACGAGAATAAGTACTAATGTGAAATATAAAGATATAGCAAAACTCCTAGACATATATGATTAGGAACAACATGAAACAAGAAAATGTCATTTGGCATGATTAAGATGTACCAAATCATGATGAAGAACTAGATATTTTAACCAAATGACACTAGCATTAGATAAAGTAGATTACTAAATACTCAAACTTGCATTACAAAACTATTTGATACTCCCGCTTACATAAATCTAGCTACCAAAATAAAGAAAAAAGTTCTCATCTTCGAATTAAGCTCTAGCTTACTTTTACTACTAATAAATAAGGTTGATAAAACCCAAAAAAAAAAAAGGTTGATGATGCTAATGGTAATGATGATGCATGATAATGGTGGTGGTAGTAGCTAGCAATATTGATGGATGAGCATGAAAGACAATTATTCTAAGAAACCAGTTTTGGTCAAAATAGCATTTCTTAGTTTGCTAAGGTCTCTTCCTTTGAGTGTTCTTCCAACACCTTCACACATGGAAGAAGGTGTAATGTGAGTCCTAGCTAGCCTTCTAGCAATGAATTCATGTGGTGGCACCATCTTACCATCATCATTATCTTCATCATCATTGACATCATGGTGATTATTAGTATGACCATAGCATGCATCACTTGGACCTTTGCTTTTCTCCAAGTAAATCTTTGACCAGTCAGGGATGCCCATTGGAGCAGATGATTGTTGTGGCATCCTACCTTCATTGCATGACCTTGGTATCATTCTTGCACCATCATTGGATGTCCATAAACTTGATGATGATGAAGAAGATGATGTTCTTTTCTTCATCTTATGGGACTTCTTGACTTTTGTGTTGGAGTCTACCTCTCTTTCTTTTACAACTCCCCACACATCTTCTTCTTGAAAATCTTGATCTTCCATCAAACTCTTCCCATACCAATCTGCCATTGCTTCAACCTAGTTTTAACAAAAAATAAAAGCACCCAAATGAGGTTAACAACAAGCCCACATGCTAATTTGTGTGCTTATCAAGAAAAATGACCAAAGATTTGTGCTTTGTGTGTGTTTGAGTGTGTACATGTGTAGAAGAAAATAAGAACAAAAGTAGGAATATACCTTGCTTCCTAGAATCCTAGTGTCTTTTTCAATAAGCTTAAAAAGATGAGAGCATTTGCAAAGTTTTTCACAAATGGTAAAAGCACTTAAATACAAGAAGCCAATAAACCAAAAGGTTAATAGAAGCAGAAAAAGTGAAATGCTCTCTTTTCTTTCTGTGGTTTTATGCAAAATTCCAAGAGGGCAGAAAAGAAAAGCACCTATTTCAAGAAACTAGAAAAAATAAACTTATGGGAAAATGAAATTAAAGAGGATGAGACAAAAGAACAATATTTCAGTTCAAAATTCATGCTTAAAAGTTAAAACCAAATCAAAATAGATGACAAATTAGTATGTATTTAAAACCTAACTTAAAAAGGAAATATTAAAGGATAAAAATGAAAAGAGAATCTCAGTCACTCTTCACAAGAATAAATACATGATAAGAACTGAAAGGTGTCAACTTTTTCTCAGTTCAAGAAAGTCCAACCAGATAATCTATACATACATTACACATGTATATATAGATAGAGAGAGAGAGTAAAAAAGATGAAAAAGAAGGATAAAGACATCATTTTTTTGCCTAACAATGTGATAAAAATTAAAAAGGTGTTTGGTCTAGTTAGAATTTTTCTTAAAATAGTTATTGGTAAAAACAATTCAAAAAAAGCCCATAGATTTTGCTACTTTTTTCAGTTGAATAGAGAAAAAAGAAAAATCAAGAATCTAGAAATCTTTTTGTTTGTAAACTTGGATTGGGAAAAACTAAATTAGACATGTGTCTCTCCTTATCTTAATTCTTTCTTCTTGATTTATAATAAGACAAACAACTTTTTTTTACCGGCAATAAATATAAAAAAGATTAAAGTTATAAAGTACTCCAGTAGGTAGGTAATTGCATGAATCATCTAGCAACCAACTATGTAAAAATACTAGTTACAAGTTACTCAAAATATAACTATGACAACCATCAAATGTATAATCTAAAGATTTTGGTCACATTTAAAGTGTCCCACAAGGCCACAAACAACCAATATGATGTGTAAACCTACAGCCATATACAAGGTAAATAAGCCCTATAAGAGCATTTGGTACTGTAAGTTATAAGACGTGTTATAGCCCTATTAAGCGAACTTATAACTCAACCCATGCCCCTCTTGAGTTATAAGCCTTAGTGCCAAGATTACCAGCCACGCCATAAGCATTTTTTTTTCTTTTTTTTTGTATATGTGTTGTATTTGTGTTTTATTGGGTTATGCATGGGTTAAATGGTGTCCTATAACTTGAATTATGCAAAAAGAATATTTTTAAGTTAAATTATATATTCCGAGTTATAAGGGAAAAATCCGAGATAACAGCAAAAAGTGCTATAAGATAAGCCCTATGACTCTAGGACACCTTATAGGTAAATGTTTATGTACTCAAATTCCAATCAAGATAGATGTTTGACAAAACGATATACACATCTCTTGAAGTGATAGCAACATACATTATGTTATCTCAAAAACAAAACAACAAAACATTGAAGTGCAACAAAATCTCATTTTAACCTAAAAATTAAGGTTTTATGTGCTACAACTGCTCATATCAACATCAACGTCAACATAGGAACCACCAAAAACTCCAAATATATACAACCTTTATAATTCCAAAGTATATAAAGCCTCCTTTATAGTTTAATTAGTTGATGTCAAGAAAATAAGGTGGCTCGATGATTATTTATCATTGAAAAAAAAAAAATCCTTTTGTGGTTACGGAGGTTCTCACGTGATGACTCCGGGCTATCTGAAAATGTAGTCGCCTTATAATGAGGTATAGTCTCATCTGGATAGTTATAAGGAGATAATTACACTTAAACCTGAAAAAGTATAAAGAAGTGATAGCATATGTTGGAACGATTCTCCGGAGTAGTTGGGACGACGCAGGTCACCTCAGGTCCGGAGGCAATAACATATGAGCTAAGACTACTCCGAAACTTAGTTCGTACTAGCCGACAACTGTTGTACGATAAGTACAAATGGAACAGAGAGTTGTCCATAATAGCCACATGTGACAGCGTGACAAGATAATCTCTGAAACAAGGGTGGAACTAGAAAGTTAGAAGAGGGGGGGGGGGGGGGGGGGGAATTTTTTTTTACCTTGACAAAATTCGTTGTGCAGACAAAAATGAAAATACAAATATTAGGTTTTTACATTGTCGAGCTTAAGTGTGAGGGCAATTTGATTTTGTGGTGGAGGGTATTTTAATAAAAAAAACCCAATAACATAAAAAATTTACACTAAAAGCTGATTTTGTTGGATTAAGCATGGAGGGCACCCCCCCCCCCCTCCCCTCCCCCAAAACCATAAGTATACATCCGCCTATACTCCGAAGGCAAGTGTCTGGCCTTCAACAACGATTTTCTCGTTGAGCCTAGACGACAATTCTATCTCCACAATACTCCTGTCGTGGAGCCTAGGCCAAGTGTCCACCCAGTTGAATGACACACGCTCTCACTTCGATACAGACTATCTCTCTGTCTCCCTAGATTATCTCATTATATTTCGTACCAAGCAAATACTTATTTTCACGCCGGAGCTTAGTCTCGGATTAAAACCTCGGGGCAAGCTAACGGTGTTTTGTCTTATTTCAGCTCAAAGGACGAAAGAGTTAGCATTACGATTAGTCAACTCGCAATGTCACATACGTATTAGTCAAACATCTCCTATGAAGGGTTGGAGAAGTGGTTACGGAAAATTGCTTAAGACGTTACGATTAGTCAACTCGCAATGTCGAGTAACAAATATAAGCGAATAAAAAATGAAAAAAAAAATATTAAGCTCGTATTAATTACTAAGCTACGTGCATTTTGTTAGGTTAAATTTGGCATTTAATTCTCATTCAATTCACTAATCCAATATCACATACGTATTCTCAAACGTTGTATGTTATTTATTTGACATTTTATCCAAGACAAAATGAGAATGATCATACTTTAAGAGCCATGTTTTGTGAATTTGAACTTTGAAGGATGAGGTAGTGTTCATACATCATAGTATTGAATTATCAATTATGTATGTATCCATACGTATACAGTATATACTCGTATGTCGTATATGTTAGCATCCATGTATGTAAGTGGTAAATATAACTTCTATATTACTTATGCAATATATAAAACATTACGCACAACTTACAAATACACTCAATAACACATCGTTGATCACACGACATTGAGCTATAACGATAAAAATGATCAACAACCTAAATTCTTACAACGCCAACATTGTTATAGCACTGAGATATCGATCAACGTTGTAACACCGTACCTAGTACTACTACAGTCACAGAAAACCCTAAATAAGTTGCCTTTGAAGAGATGAACACTAGAATTTGCTTGTTTTTTTTATTATTTTTAAGTGATATGAAACCGTATGACCAAAAATGTAGATACAAAAAGTTACTAAAAACTAAAGAAATATACGTACTACTTTAATTTATTACATGGTACACAAGAAATTATCACAATGTCCTCGAAGCAGCATCTTTAAAGAAATGGACCCTGAGGCAGAGCATAATGTATATTTATGAGAAGCTCTTTTATCATTTAGTGACTCTACATAACAGTATCAATTAGTATTCCAGACAACATCGTTGTGGTCCTTAAATTTGTATACAATGTATGATCATGTTATTTGTCACTTGTCACGACTCACTTTTCTTATTTGGATTGGTCGAACGACAAACTCACACATGCTAAAAACTACGATTGTAACGAGTATGCATATCAAGTGTTAACACTAAATCATGACACTTCAAAAAGTTCAGAATCAAAATTAACGATGAATAACTCGACCTGGTCTACGAATCTATTCTTGATAGGTGCATAAAGCATTGGCTCGTGCGTTGTTTTTGTTACCGACGGACCTTTATTTAAGTACTTAGTCTTGCGCAATGAACAGGTGTTTTAATGATTTTTATTAGAAGTTGAAATTGGACTCATATCTATTTCTTTAAAACAAACTAAATGTTTGCGGTCAGAAAGTAATAACACTGACGCTAATAATTCGTTGCTATATATGACATTTTTTTTAATCACGGTTTCTGACATTTTGCAGACTAATCCACGAGATTTGAACTCACCGCCACATAGACTCAAACCGGATAAAGCCCTCCCCTTTTTAAGAAAGTTGGCGTGACCACTTAGAGTTGTTTGCACTAACAGAAATTGAACTTGAGAACTCTCAATAGTTACTTAAACTCTTTACTATTAAGCCGCCCTTAAGTGGTTAACATGTAGATGGAATTAGACATTTGGTTAATGGAATTTGATAACACTGACGTTAATAATTCGTTACTATATATGAATTTTTTTTTGGTAATCATGGTTTCTAACATTTTGCAGACTAATCCACGAGATTTGAACTCACTGCCACACAGACTCAAACTAGGTAAAGCCCTCCCCTTTTTAAGAAAGTTGACGTGACCACTTAGAGTTGTTTGCACTAACAGAAACTGAACTTGAGAACTCTCAGTAGTTACTCAAATTCTTTACTATTAGGCTGTTCTAAAGTGTTTGCACGACATTTGGTTTATGTGAAACATGTATGTGGCATCAGTATTATCAAAAGATTCATCCTTGAATATGGTCAAGATCTTGAACCGGATTATTCTTTAAACAAGAACACACACATCCATATATAAGTTTAAAACGTGTGTGAAAATGTAAAATGGTAAAATCAATGGATAATCGTCTGGGAAACACTGAAAAGGCTGGATTTTGATTGGGTAAAGGTGGTGAAGATTGATTGGTTGATGAGACTATAACCTTATCCAATGACAGACAAAGACAACTAAGCAACATTTACACTTTAACAAATATGTACTACTACTTCTTTGAGGGTAATATTAGAGGTTAATTAACTTTGCATGGAGATTTGCACAAACCCTTATCTTAGTTTTCTAACTATATAAATTGGTTTGTCATCTTAAAAGTTTGAAGACAACGTTTTTGTATGATAACAATTGGATTGGTAATGTGATCTATACGTTCGATCCTCTAGTATTTGTGTATAGTGTTGAAACTATGTAGCGCGCTATAGTGTTGCACATATCCAAAGCGTGTACTTAGTAACCATTTAATCGTGTTGTTACATAACCTATCTTTGTTATGTTTATTGCGAGACTAGTGAGATGACCGGTTAACTATTTTCACTAGTTATATAGCAACCAAACCATAGAGTTTCGGTACTTTGGTTTTAGACAAAAAAAAAAAAAAAAAAAAAAAAAAAAAAAAGGTTGGGTAGTCTGTTCTCCTAAGTATTCGGAACCCTATCATGATTTATAGATATGTGTGTATGTTGTTCAAGTTGCAAACACTCTCAATAGTGAATAATATCAGTTGATGCACTTCTTTTCAAGCCTAGCTAGCTAGGTATATTATGACACTCGTATATACGAGTCTTCATTGTTGTTAATTACAGAGCTAGTTCAGTTGCATCATACGTAGTATAAGTTTTTTAGGTATTGGCACGCCAACTTATACCTTATGACACTCTTATAGTTTAAACACATTCTTAAATAAAATTCATATAACACCAAACCCACACTGCAGTTTATAACATATTATAGCGAAAAAAAAAAAAAAAAAAAGAAAAAAAAAGCTCTATAATGTGTGATTAAGACATTGCACCGAGCACTCTTATAATGAAAATGGTTTTATCTTTTTAATGAAAGGAGGGTTTTAAAGAGAACCGATATATTTTCTTTTTTGTATGTGTCAATTATTTATAAACTTATAGAAACACACATTTTATCGGTCACTGCTAGATGAAAATGAGAATGAGTAGAATGCGTAGCATTTCTCGGGTTGTAAGAGGACATACCAAATTTAAAAGCTCGATACCAGTATTGATGAGTCCGGACGAATTAATTATTTACTTGTAGTTTCTTCAAATTTTCTTGTGCTACAAAACTTCCATATTTAGCTCATTATGTGTTAAAAGGTAATTAGATATTGTTGGTGGTTTTGAATGTAAGATCGAGATCAAGGCTAGCCTATGTTTATACAATGGGAAAAATACAAAGGGTTTAATCTAGGTAATGTAATAATGAGTTGTAAGTTGATCAGGGTGTCCTTACTTTTAGGGACAGTGACCAAACACTGGGATTTGTATGTGTGTCCAAAGTGTGTGGATGTGTATATTTGTTTATGTCTAGATGGACTATAAACAACACTAGCTTTGACATGTATGTATCATCTTTGCATACAAAAGATTAGGTTATACAAAGATAAGGCTAAAAATAAGCATAAATTAATTGTTTACTTTTATAAAATTATCTTGGTAGGATGGGTCTAGTTGATGCCCAAGTAGCGTGAGTGAGCCTCTCAATCACGCATGATTGTGTTAGGAATCTCCCTTCTCACGCGTGAGGTGGGTTTTTTTAAGCGGATGAGTGGGCTAGTCACCGGGTTAAGGATGAAGGTGAGAGAGTGTGTACGTATATGTTTAAGCGGAATATAGGTGAAATGTAAATGTATGATGTTCCATCAAGATAGTCTTTCAAAAAAAAAAAAATTATAATCTTAGTAAAGAGACAAAAACTTTCATATTTGGTTTTACCATATATCAAAGAGTAAATTGCAAAAACCATACTCGTACTATGTTCAGATCGGAGGCGCAATCTCTGCCTTTTAAAAATGCAAATACTATTTATGCGTAAAAACTTTGGTGCGGATATTGTTTTTGCCTCAAAGTCAAATGATTAATATATATATTTCATTTTAATTTGAGGCATTTTAGTCATTTTACTTTGAGGCATGAAGAATATCCTCGCTAATAGTTTCCGACATAGATGACGTCTACATTTTCGAAAAGGTAGATATTGCATCTGTAATTTGAACATATTACATGAACGCTTTTCGTAATTTACTCTATATTACAAACAGTTAATGTACATATTTTGTAAAACATAGTTTACTTCATAAATTCATTTCACATCAAATTATGTGCTTTTGATTAAAAAAAAAAATTACAAAACGTAGTACAATAAAATTCGTAGTACCGTGCCAAAAACTTTCAATACTCATTTGAATTAAAAAATATTTTGTGGGACTAGAGATATTGCAAGTTTGACAACAGAAGAAATTTTGGATCTCGTTATTCTCGTATGAAACTTCGGTCCTACAAATAATGCAACTCAAGATGCTTGCATGATTTACAAATAATGCAACTTCGGTCCTACAAATTTTGGATCTTGTAGGAATCTTGGATCGTATAACGTACTCAATAGTGCAGTTATGCCGACGTTATATGCATCAGATTGTGCCAACCAGAAGCGGAGACAGTGGGGAGCCAGGGGGTGCTCGGCCCCCTTCAACACGCCCATTCGCTTTGCTATTTACCTTATAAAATTTAAGCATATGACGCAACTATAGGCAAATGACCCTTTAACTTTTGGGAAAAAAATTTCGGCTCCCCTTATTCTTAATTACTGGCTCCATCCCTGGTGCCAACGAGCTGCTCCTAAGAGAATAAGGTATAATCACTTGGTGTTAAATTTTAACACACCACCACGTCAGTGTCACATCAGTTTTAACCTTTTTATCTTAACTCACAAAAAACATCAAGGTACAATAACTTACCTTAACTCAACTTTACCTTAATTATTTCTAAATTCAACCCATAAACTTAAACAAATACTTCATTTATTTAAAACCATAACATTAATTCGATCAACACATTACAATACGGAAT
The DNA here is from genome assembly GCA_030686995.1 of Artemisia argyi. NCBI lineage: Eukaryota > Viridiplantae > Streptophyta > Magnoliopsida > Asterales > Asteraceae > Artemisia > Artemisia argyi. The sequence goes on from JARVZY010002015.1 coordinate 20,654, forward strand.
TTAAAAAAAACGCTAAGAAAAAAAATAGTATGAAATTAAAAAAACACAACATAACACAATTATTCATCCTTGGCGCTTTGGTAACCCATATTTTTTGATGATTCGGTCATTTTCCATATTGATTAAATGCACATAGTTTGGATCATTGCCGGTAATGTCGAGCAACAAAAATTCAAACTCCTTCAACCTCATTAGTGTTTTTTCTTTTTCTGCGGCCGCCCGATACGCATTGGCCGCATCTTCACATTTTAAAAAAGACTCTTGGTGCAAAGCCTCCCTGAATTGCATTGAAGAAAAAGATCCTCCGGTGCTTGTTGTGCCCCCGGTGTTGTAGTTGTCTCGGATATTTGTTTATTCGAAACCCACTTTTTTCCCATGGGCCGTGGTTCTTCATCATGACCAAACAAAGCCTCGTTTGTTTGGTTTGGGACATCGCTGGCTAAATCAACCGGATCCGGCGCGTCCCATTTGCGATGTTTACGCAAAACACCTCAAGCATCCTCGTTGTTAAACGGCATGGCTTTGTGCTCGTCACGATCATTTGATTCGCCCGTGTGAGGATGTCCATTTCATTTTCCCCACTTTTCATATCGCGTTGGGACCGTTTGAAAACAACGTTGAATTTTACGCAATCACGGTTCAACGTTTTCCACTTGTCTTGTAGCATATCCTTGTTGCGGTGTTGGAAATTTTTTCTATTGAACTCATGTTGTACCCGTTACCAAAAAGTATCGCGAGCTTGGCAATGCCCGACATGCGGATCCTCTGAAGCGGCCAAATAACACCCGGCTAACAATTTTTCCTCACTTGGAGTCCAACGTGTATGCACGTCATTGTTGGATATTTTGAGTTAAACTCCTAAGGGTAGTTTGGTAATTTTAGTAGTAAGGTTATTTTATTCCTTTTGTAGTATCTAGAACTTATATGTCGGTTTGTATATGTCGGTTTTGTATCTATATAATAGCAGAACTTGTAACTTTGTACTTGGAGCTTTTGATAATAAAAAATTACCATATTTTGTGCTCCCTTTTGCTTCTGATCAGCTTCTGCTGCTGCTGGTCTTTTGGTTTGCTGGTCTTCTTGGTCATTTGCCCCATCATTATGTATCCCTAATCCTAACAAATTGGTATCAGAGCGGGTCTCGATCGATTGAAGCAAGCTGTAACTCTTTTGGGTTTTCTAATCGACATCAGGTATGAAATTTCGTTTTGTGTTTGGTGGCTTGCTAATTCGATTAGTTGAAGAACATCAGGTTTGTAGTTTTGGATCAGGGGTATGGGTTAGAGTTAGGATTGGTATCGGATTAGTTTTAGTTGGGTTGTGACATAGCTAAATGTGGTGTGGATTTAGGTGTGGTTATGTCTCGGACTGAATTTGGTCATTTGGGTTGATGGGTGTGTTGAAGCCGAGGGTTAGGAGTAAGATTTGGGACTCGGATTTGGTTGTTGTTATATTGTTGTTGCTGTCTAGTTGTTGTTGTCGTTGCTCATTGTTGTTGTTCTTGCCGTGTGGGTTGTTGTTGTTCTTGTTGTGCTCTGGTCGTTGATTGCTCCTGCTGTTGTTGATTGTTGTTGTTTGGGCTTATATTGGTTTTGGGCTGAATGTTACACTTTGTTTTGAATTAGTCTTGTGTCAAATACAGTATGCTATATTTGGATCAGTTTTGAGCATCTTTGTTTTGCTTTGGGGTTTTGTTCGAAGATTGTTGGGTTATTTGAATATTTGAGTTTGGTTGCAAGTTGCAACATTGAAATTGATTGGTTTGATTCTAGTTGTTGCCGTGTGATGCTATCGATGCTAACTTAGTGGTGGTTGTAGCTTTGTTGTCGTTGTCCTGTTGTTGACAGCTTGTTGTTGATTGTTGGTGATTTGTGATTGATCACTATTTGGATTTTTTGATGTGATCATTTGTTTGAAGTCTAACCCGTGATTAGGTTATTTGGGCATTTGGTATTTGAATTTGGAATTTGGAATTTTGGACCATAATTCTTATTGCATAAGTGGGTCGTTAGAATTATTGCCAAGTATTATATTTGGGGCGTTTGAATTGGAGCCCGTTCGTCAAGTTATTCATTAATTTGAATTTGGTTGATACTTGGATAATAAGTTTGAAGTCGGACCGTAATCCTTATGAAATAAGTGGGTCATTGAAATTTGAATTTGGTATTTGCATTTGAAGATCGATTTGGTGTTTGAAGACTTGGTTCAAGTCGTTTGAAGTTTGATCGATCGTTTGGAATTTGTCATTTTTGGAAATTCGGATCTTCGTTTGTCGGGCCTTTGAAGTTGGTTGTCCGAATTTGATTGTCTCTTTGTGAAGATCGTTCGAGCCGATTCGTTTGTTTGGTTAGCCGTTTTGAATTTTGTCGGCTAACATTTGATAGTTCGTTTTGAAGACATCGGCATTTGTTGGATCGTTTTCGGATTCGATCGTTTGAATTTGGATAGCACCTCTAGCATTTGAAGTTTTGAATTTGATTGAAACTTTGGCATCATTTAGGAGTTGAACTCAAGGTGGAGATTGTTGGATATTTTGAGTTAAACTCCTAAGGGTAGTTTGGTAATTTTAGTAGTAAGGTTATTTTATTCCTTTTGTAGTATCTAGAACTTATATGTCGGTTTGTATATGTCGGTTTTGTATCTATATAATAGCAGAACTTGTAACTTTGTACTTGGAGCTTTTGATAATAAAAAATTACCATATTTTGTGCTCCCTTTTGCTTCTGATCAGCTTCTGCTGCTGCTGGTCTTTTGGTTTGCTGGTCTTCTTGGTCATTTGCCCCATCATTATGTATCCCTAATCCTAACAAATGTTGTTCATCGTCCTTTATTGGTTCGGGGTCTTTGGATTTTTTGGACTTTCGTTTACCACCACATTTGAATTTCTTTGATGGTGAGGTAGGAGTATCAGGAACTTCATTTGTTTCGGTTTGTGGTTGTTGTGTGAATTGTAGATTTTGGAAATCGGTGTTTAGTGTGTTTTGTTGTTGTTGTTGCCAATATTTTATTTATTGATATTGTTGGAAAACTTCTTGACTCGACATACCGAATTCGTTTGGGTTATTCCAATTCGGATTTGAGGATGAACACGTGTATGGGTTATTCCACCCACCGAGGAGGTTTGTGAACGAGTTGTTGTTGCCTCCCGACATTTTTTTTGCTAATAGAAGTGTATTGTAGAGAATATTGAGTAGTGGAAGTGTGAAAAAAAATGGTATGTGAAATGGGTATTTATAGTGGTGAGAAAAGAGTTTTGAAAATTACTAACGGTCCTACAAATAATGCAACTCAAGATGCTTTGCATCATTTACATATAATGCAACTTCGGTCCTACAAATTTTGGTTCTTGTAGGAATCTTGGATCGTATAACGTACTCAATAGTGCAGTTATGCCGACGTTATATGAATCAGATTGTGGTATAATCACTTGGTGTTAAACTTTAACATGCCGTTACGTTAGTGTCACATCAGCTTTAATATTTTCACCTTAACTCAAAAAAAAAAAAAAAAAAAAAAAAAAAAAAACCAAGGTACAATAACTTACCTTAACTCAACTTTACCTCAATTATTTCAAAATTCAACCCTTAAACTTAAACAAATACTTCATTTATTTAAAACCATAACATTAATTCAATCAACACATTACAATAAGAAATTTAAAAAAAAAAAAAAAGGCCAAGAAAAAAAAATAGTACGAAATTAAAAAAATACAACATAACACAATTATGCATTCTTGACGCTTTTGTAACCCATATTTTTCAATGATTCGGTCCTTTTCCATATTGATCAAACGCACAGAGTTTGGATCCTTGCTGGTAGTGTCGAGCAACAAAAATTCAAACTCCTTCAACCTCATTAGTGTTTCTTCTTTTTCTGCGGCCGCCCGATACGCCTTGGCCGCATCTTTACGTTTTAAACGAAACTATTGGTGAAAAGCCTCCCCGAATTGCATTGAAGAAAAAGATCCTCCGGTGCTTGTTGTGCCTCCGGTACTTGTAGTTGTCTCGGATTTTTGTTTCTTCGAAGCCCGCTTTTTTTCCATGGGTCGTGGTTCTTCATCATGATCAAACAAAGCCTCGTTTGTTTGGCTTGGTACATCGCCGGTTAAATTAACCGGATTCAGCGCGTCCCATTTGCGATGTTTACGCAAAACACCCCAAGGCTCCTCGTTGTTAAACGGCGTGGTTTTGTGCTTGCTCGGGGAATATTTTCGACTTCGACTGAACCTCGTAAAACGCAAAAACGTTATCGAAACTCATCCAAAAATCACTATTTTTGCTTTGTTTTCAAACCTTTTATACCTGCAAGACATAATAGCACATTCCCAACATATTTTCACTATAATTAAATGTATTTCATAGTTATTAGTCCATATTAGCATGATTTTTGGTATAAAAATGATGTGAGGATATCCATTTCATTTTCCTCACTTTTCATATCGCGTTGGGCCCGTTTGAAAACAACGTTGAGCTTTACGCAATCACGGTTCAACGTTTTCCACTTGCCTTGTAGCATATCCTTGTTGCGGTGTTGAAAATTTTTTCTATTGAACTCATGTTGTACTCGTAGCCAAAAAGTATCGTGAGCTTGGCAACGCCCGACACGCGGATCCTCGGAAGCGGCCACATAACACACGACAAACAATTTTTCCTCACTTGGAGTCCAACGTATATGCACGTTATGTTGTTCATCGTCCTCGATTGGTTTAGGGTCTTTGGATTTTTGGACTTTCGTTTACCACCACGTTTGAATTTCTTTGCTGGGGAGGTAGGTGTTTTGGGCACTTCATTTGTTTGGGTTTGTGATTGTTGTGTGAATTGTAGATTTTGGAAATCGGTGTTTCGTGTGTTTTGTTGTTGTTGCCAATATTTTATTTCTTGATGTTGTTGGAAAACTTCTTGACTCGACATATCGAATTCGTTTGGATTATTTCAATTCGGATTTGACGATGAACCCGCGTATGGGTTATTCCACCCACCGAGGAAGTTCGTGAACGAGTCGTTGTTGTTGTTGTTGCCTCCTGACATTTTTTTTTGCTAATAGAAGTGTATTGTAGATAATATTGAGTAGTGGAAGTATGAAAAAAATGGTGTGTGAAATAGGTATTTATAGTGGTGAGAAAATGGTTTTGATTTTTTTTTACTTTTTTACTTTTTTTTTAAAAAAATAGTTAGGTAACCGTTTATTACCGTTTGAATTGCGAAGGGGGCTAAAATGATTTTTTTTAAACGCAATGGCTAGAAAGACATTGGGGAGTGGCGAAAATGATTTTTTTTTATTTATACACAACATTAATGCAGCGCCATTCACATAACTTGCCACGTTAATGCACGAATAACGCATAGATACGGTACGTTAACGCACCCTTTAACGCCGGAATGTTAAGCAATAATGCCGGAATACGTTATTGTACCGTTTGCTCTAACAAATGTAACCGATTTGGTCATAACATATTGCGTGCATGTAACTAGGGTAAGTTCAGGTAGAATCAATTGAATTAGGAAAAGAAAATTTTGCAACATCCTTTAGAAGTTCATCACCCTAGATTGAAGAGAAGCTATTAGGGCGACGTATTAGACCGAAAAATGCATTAACGAGTTAATCTCTACTAACATGAATGATAACCCCGAGTAGGGGTGTAATCGAGCCGAGCCAAGCTCGAGCTTAATAGGGCTTGAGCTTGGCTTGAAATTTATAAGTTAGACTTGAGCTTGGCTTGATAGCTTAACGAGCTTTAATCATCCAGGCTTGAGCTTGGCTTGAAAAATTCGATAAAAGTTTGAGCTCGGCTTGAAAAGCTTGAATGTATATAAAAATATTGTATCTAATAGTCAAACCCATCAATAGATATATGTATAAAGTAAAACAAACTTAAACCATAATAGCCAAACTCACTAGTGTGTTACACAAATGATAACACTATAACAGTCGATAGCCCAAGAAGTGTGAAGATACATAAAGTAGGATACAAAATGTTTGGATTAATTAGGTTTAAATGACCTTTTAGAATACATGTTTAAATATTTACAACGTAAGTCGTTATAATTATGTTAGTACTCAAATTATCCCTAGTTAGTTACATAAATTTATAATGGAAATATATTTATATTAAAGCTCAAAAAAGCTTGATTCGAGCTCGAGCTGAACTATCAAAAGCTTGAGCTTGGCTTGTTATATGTTTCGAGCTATTTTTAAGCTTGAGCTTGGGCTTGAGCTTGATAAAAGCTTGACTTGATCGAGTCAAGCTCGAGCTCGAGCTCGAGCTCAAATTGGTTGATAAAAGCTTGACTTGATTGCAGCCCTAACCCCGAGTGTAAAGTAATCGTCACGTAAAACTCTTTAACAAATGAGAATTGTTATATCGACAAAAAATTCATACAAAAGTTTTCACATCATGACGTGGCAAAATAAGTTGTCCAATTAAATATATTTTTTTTTTATAATAACACATCATTGTGTGAAAGTTTTTGGGCTAATGATCTGAAAATGCATTAAACTTGCCATTTTTTTTGTATGCACTAAACTTTTAATTTTTCTATTGTATCATCCAACTTTCTTAATTTTTCTATTGTACGCATCCAACTTTCTTAATCATCCTATTATACGCATCCAACTTCCTTAATTTTATATTCGTAGGCATCCAACATCCTTAATTTTCTTATTGTCACGTTAATTTTTTCCCGCTACATACCTACAATAAAAAAAATTAAGAAAATTAGATGATATATTGTAATAGAAAAATTAAAAGTTTAGTGCATATAAACGAGAAAAATGGCAAATTTGATGCATTTTCAGACTATTAACCTAAAGTTTTTTCTATGAATCTTTTGTTAATATAACATTTCTATTTTAACATAAAGCAATGTAATTGAGATCATAAAATAGTTAAAAATCGGATGGTTATTTTATTCTAATTCAGAGCTATAATGCCTATGCTTTTTGTAGCCACCCCACAACAAAAAATATTTACAAGTGGAATTAATGGACCCTACATCTCTTTTATGAGCCTCCAATTTTCTCCACTTAAATGTTTGGTTCCCCAAATTCCATCCACTCAACTACCTCAAGTACTATCAATAAGATTATTATAATATCATTATCTTGTTATCTTATATGTTTATCTTGTGATTAAAAAGTTGAGATATTTTTTCATATATTCATGTTTTGTATGGAGTTTGAAATGTGATAATAGGTAAATGTTATAAGCATATTAACAAAGTCATGTAGCGTTAGCATTAACCCTGTAATAACGTTCGTGTGATAAAAGAAGAAAAACATTCATCTTCTTTTAGGAAAATGATTGGGGTTCTAAATATATGATTAATTTTATGCCTAAAAGGATGTGAAAGTGTTTTATTGGTTTGTAACGAAGTGAGTCCGTTTACTTACACCAATAGAATGATGCCACATAAGATTAGACATATAATTAAGCAGACGAATTAGGCATCTCAATCAATGCTCAATTAACTAAAAGAAAAACAAAATATAACACTCATAACACAACGCATAGGGCGGAGCTACATGAGGACCGGAAAGGAACTCGCCCCCTAGATCTAATCCCGTTAGTGTACTTATTTGCGATTTCATGTATTAAAAAAAATATTTTTATCCCCCCCCCTCTAATGTTTTTCCAGAAAAAAAATTTGTTTCAGCCCTTTCACAAAATTTTTTCTAGCTCCGCCACTGCCAATGACGCCTGATCTTATAACACAAGTGTTAGTACTCTATGAAATGTTATAGGTGTGTCATAAGTGCTATAACATGCCTATAACGCTCCCATGCCATAATAGTCATAACATGGATAACAATGAATATACATGGTTTTGTGAAATTTAAACAAGTAGTTGTGTTGGTTTAAAGACGAGTAGATAACATACATCACATCAAGCAATAATGGACTTTAAATAAGGTTAAGAAGTTGCAGTTTGTTTTTGAACTCTCAAGCATTTATTGAGATGGGCAGAAGTACGTACTACTTTCTTTACATTCATTGTTATATATCGTTTTGCTGCCTTTGTAGAAACAAATTCACAGTACAAGAAAATTATAACTTGGTAAATAAAAGTAACAGTAAACTTCTATAGTTATTGTTTGATAATTACTACTGGAGCAACTTTCAAAGCTAGTCACTTTTCATATGTAGGTTCACTTTCTAGTAAGATGTTTTTAAATTTAGTCTTGTATGTTCGCTAGATTGTGCGACTCAACAGATTTCTCGACACATATATTATGTGGAGACGTGGTTTTTACATAATGCAAAAGTAACTATTTGTGGATTAATAAAGATTATAAGATGACTTTTAGCAACATACCTTATGAATTAAAATATCATCAAGCTAATAATCGAAAGTAGTAATCTAATAATGGGCTTGACTGGATTTTTTAGTTGTAATTGGGCTATCCATTAAACTGCATATGGGTTGGGCTTAGTTTTTGGGCTATACAGTTTCATATCAATTTAGTGATAGCTATTAACTAGTGGGCTATTTAGTTTTGCGACTTGATTAAAATCTTGAGCCTAAAATAAAGTTGCAGCTGAACAAAGCAAGTAGTACAAATAATAATTGGGTGTTGCAGCTTAGAAAATGACGTTTTTCGCACTTCCCTAACGTGGCGTGCAGTGTGCCACACCCGGCACCTAATGCGTTTAGGTTGATACTTGTCGTTACAGCTTGGGAAAACCGAACATTATGCACACCAGCCTGATATAAGCACATAATATTATGATAACAAAATGAACTTATATTTAAGCATAAATGCTAAAGACGATATAAGTGAAAGGAAAGAGGATGATACATCAAAAAAATTAGGGCAAAACATAAACAATCTATCAATAGGTGTTAATTGTAATCAAAGGCACTTTCAACTATAGTCACCGCCGCTAAATGCCTTTCTTCAACTTCTGAACTTGTCTCTTGATCAATCAGAGGGTCGACATACAGGGACATCTTTGGATTCTTTACAATATAATTTTTACCCTTAAAACGGAAAATAGATTTGATGTCCTCGACAAATGTACCTTTAGGGACACGAATTGCTTCGATAAATATTTTCTCCTCGGCTGTTAGCACTTGGTCTTGACCCATTCTAGTGATAGTCACTTTGCATGTTGTGTGCGGTTCGACTATGAATGTATTTGGTGTCATGTAGAGGTCAGGATGCGATGTTTTGATAATATACGCGGTAGGAAAATCAATGTTGTTAGTGAACGTTCGCGTCCATATGAATCCGTCCTTGGGATTGAACTTGAGTTTGGATTCAACTGATTTAATCAACCCATAATCTTTAGCATGATCTGTTGATGCCTTGAAGCAACAAATTGCTTCATGTACACAAGATTTAATAAGTTAATGCTTTATATGTAAAATAACAAATAGATATATTGAATTGTGTTTTGTGATGTTTGCATAATGAGATTTTATCTATTTGAGTTGATCATTTCGTAGATCTAATTCAAGGTTTTTTTTTTTTTGATGTAGTGAAAAGGCCTTAAAATCTGATGCTTTACGCTTAAAGGAAGAAATGTTCTTGGTGGATGCAAGACTTGCAAACGCCAGAATGAGTATGTAGGATGAGCCTAAAGGAATTCCAATCAACCAAGCCACCATGTCTATTTATAATATAACATGACTCAGAGAACTAGTTAACGTAATAATACACCTAATGGACCCTGAGCCTTAACCTATCATCTAACATTATCAACATGAAGAAAAGCATATATACAAGTAACAACGATGAACCATAGATCATTAAATTTACTTCTACATTATAATATCATATGTACCACTAGACCATACACTAACTTCAACGTTTTATTACTAGTACTAAATCCTTCTAATTATGCAATAATATCGATCCTTATATCTCCGTTCGATCACAGAAAAAAACCGACTAGTACCACATATAAGATCTTTTTCGTATTACAAAACATTTATGTGTGTATATATCGATACTAAACATGATTTACATTATGTGCTAGTGCTATACGAATTGTCTAGTGTACGTACCTCTGATTGAACTTTTCATCGTCGAAACGCAGAGAAGAACTTGTTGTTAATGAAGAACGATCTGAGAAAAAGTTATAATCTCTCTCGATAACTAGGAAGCAATAAGAAGACAATATATTTATAATCGAGTATTAAATTTATTTTGATAACATGCCTTAAATATACATTTGATGTTATTTTTGGTAACAGATAAATAAAAAAAATAGAAGAAGAAATGAAACTGTATATTCAAATTTTATGGTTATCGATAATTATACTAGTAATTTATTATTGGAAATTATTGCAACGTACTGAACTTAATTACCTCAATTTTGAGGAGCAATCACCGTGATTAATACACCCTTAAATTTAGCTACCATGATAGCATAACATCTATTATTCGAGTCAAGAAATCATGAGGCCTCAGCAAACAAGCTTGATAACATGATGCGAAAAACTTATTCGTATATGATATATATTCAAATATTCAAATTTTATTTGTTTGGGGGAGTATTAGCATTACAGATTTCAGATTACAATTAATTCCGAAAAAATTTGACATCCTCCACAAATTTTTCCTGTAAACTAGTACACATATTATAATTGATCAATACAACATGAAAAACACATAACATCAAAACAAGAAGTATACCGATTCCATAACATGATCATCAAACTAATGCATCAGCACAAGCACAAATAATATACAATTCAGACGAACTAAACAAAATGTTGCAAGCTCAAGATGATAACCACCCAAGGAAAAATGCAGCCCAGAAAAAGCAGCGCTAGCGGAAACACAAAAACGCCGTCGTTTTTGAATGGCAAATGTATATATTTATAACTATGATGTAAATATCTTAAAAGGGCTAATAATGTTTCTTAGGTAACCATCCCTTTTTTACTCGATAAATAATAATGTTGAGTGGGCTATCGATAGTTTCTTGTAATTTCTTGATGTATCTAATTACTAGTGTTGCTTCGATTGTTAATTGCTAACGTGGCGTGCAGTGTGCCATACCCGGCACCTAATGCATTTAAGTTGATACTTGTCTTTACAACTTGGGAAAACTGAACAATATGCACACCTGATATGAGTACATAATTATATTATAATAACAATACGAACATGTATTTAAGCACAAATGCTAAAGACGATATAAGTGAAAGGAAAGAGGATGATACATCGAAAAAATTATGGCAAAACACAAACAATCTATCAGTAGGTATTAATTGTAATCAAAGGCCCCTTTAATTATAGTCACCGTCCTTAAATCCTTTTCTGCAGCTGCTGACCTTGTCTCCAAAATCATGGGGTCGACATCTGCAAGCCACACCTTTGGCTTCTTTACGATATAATGTTTGCCCTTAAAACGGAAAATAGATTTAACGTCCTCGACAGATGTACCTATAGGGACACGAACAGTGTCTATGAATATTTTCAGCTCAGCTGTTAGCACTTGATCTTGATCCATTCTAGTGATAGTCACTGTGCATGTTGTGTGTGGTTTGACTATGAATGTATTTGGTGTTATGTAGAGGTCAGGATGTGATGTTTTGACAATATGTGCAGTAGGAAAATCAGTGTTGTTAGTGAACTTTATCGGCATTTTATTGGGATTTAATTTGCGTTTGGATTCAATTGATTGAATCAAACCATAATCTTTAGCTTGATCTGTTGATGCCTCGAAGCAAAATCCCTTGACAATTGCTGCATGTACGTATTCAACAAGATTTGATAAGTTAACGCTCTATCAATAAGTAACAACGATGAACCATAACTAATCATGTTTTATTATTAGTACTAAATCCTTCGAATTATGCACTAATATCCTTATATATATAATCGAACAAGCATAGCAAAACTCCCGAAATTCTCAGAAATCATGCTATATATGCTCTTTAACTTCTAAAACCTGGATATAAGATCTTTTTCATAGTACAAAACATTATAATGTGCTAGTGCTACAAGAATTATAATTATCTAGTGCACGTACCTGATACGCGAGCTATGATTGAACTTGTCATCATCAAAATGCAGAACAACTTGTTGTTAATGAAAGCTCGATAACTAGGAAGCAATACAAAGACAATATATATATTTATAGGTTTGTAGAAGCGTGTGGTGCATGCATGATGCATGTATACACCGTCAATCGTGTACTCCTATTAGGAGTAAAATTTATTTATTAACATTAACATGC
>JARVZY010002016.1:0-349000 GCA_030686995.1 Artemisia argyi
AGAAGCTTGCACATCAAATGGAATTGGAACAACAAAGACTTGCACACCAAAGAGAATTGGAACAACGAGGGCTTACACGCAAGAGAGAAAAACTTGAGCTGCAACTTCAAATGTTTCAATTCAAACAAGAAAAAAAGAGGGGACAAATACCTCATGTTTTATCATACCTCCTATGACAATTTTACCGAAAAATAACGAGAGACGGTGTTGAAGATGAAAAAGAAAATAAAGGAGAAATATAATTTAGACTACAAATTTAATTTTAATTTTTACTATAATTTTTATATTTTTATTTCAATTATTTATGCAATATTTTTAATTATTAGTGAAATTTTAATTTTATTATTTAAAAAATGAAAATGCAAAAATAAATAATAAATAAATAAAAAAATAATGATGATCGCAATCACCATTTCAAGTACTAGGCCATGCAGAATGTCTAAAAGAAAGAGATCTAAGTTGGAAGAGATCTAAGTTGACGATGAGGTGAAACTAATGACCGCGATCGTCTGCGGTCACCATTCCTACTACCAGCCTTAGATGATAAGGGGTTGTTTACTTTAAAAAGCTAATTAAGACTTTTCTTCCAAACTAGTAATTAATTTAGTAAACAAACACGTAATGTACATAGTTTATGCATAAGGATTTTTTTCTTACAAAACCAGTTTCTAAAAAAATAATTAAATAAAATTGCAATGATGGATTCGAAGCCCTTAGACCAAGCCGCTGGGGTTAGAATCCTGAGCATGGCCCGGTTTTCATCCGGCTGTTTCTCCAGCAAGGTAACTTGTGTGGAGGCAGTACGGTTTCCGGGGGAAACTCGTTACCACCTGAGATCAGCGTGGACCCGGTTCAGACAACATAGTCTGGCGGGGTGGCGATGGGGCCTTCGCTGTCAGCGAAGGTGGTCGATTCTAAGTTGAAATTCACCTTTCAAAAAAAAATAATAATAAAAGCATCACAAAACCAGATTATAAACCGTTTGAAGTTTGAACATTAATGAAAGCAATAAACGAGACGTTAGAATAAAACTCATAATCACACATAAGAGGGGCCATACAATTAGACAAATTCGTGAATCTGTTGACAGCAACAATCTTGATGTGACCATTTTTAGATCACAGGTCAATCACAACCATAGTCATATATTTTATGTTTTATAGGATTTATTCTACACTTGAGTTTCTTATGGTTTTCAATTCAAAGACGGAAGCCGTATATTTGGTTTAATGGAAATAGAAACCGTCAATTGATAAAAACAATGCTAATTTTGTGCTTTAACAATTTTGCTTTATTTTACTGTAAAACTGGCAAAGGTGCATCTTCTTAGAAGTTACATGAAAAGCACGTTCTTTTGGAAATTCTATATTTTTGAAGACTTTTAATAAGGCTTACTTATAACGAAAGCTTATCTTTTATATAATAAAAGAATTACATCATTTCGGAGTGTTTTTGCAAAACTTTTCTCACTTGAAAAACAAATAAACCAATAGAAGAGCTCGATTTTGCCACGTAAGTGAAATCGAGCAATATAATTGGTAAATAGAAAAGTCAAAATTAAATTGATTTTGGTCAAATTAATAAATTTTGTGGAGAAATTTGGTTAAGAAAAAAATATATAAAAATATATGTGTCAAATTTATAAAAACAAAAACTTAAAAAAAGATGAAGTAATTAATAAAACTTTTGAGGTTGAATTTTAAATAAATTATATAGATCTAAGTGTAAAATTACAAGTTTTCATGTTTTTTAATAACTTTAGAAAAAACACAAATAACCCCTTACATTTTATACCCCTTATACTTTATAATATTAAGTTTGTTTAAAATTACATGAGTATTAGTCTTAATTTTTAGACTTTCATCCATTAAAATTACAAAATTTGGTAAATATGCGAATTAGTTTTAATATCGTTAGTTTTAGACTTTTATCCATTAGAATATTTTTTTAAATAAAGACTCGTGTTATTCTATTTAAAAGTTTAATTTATGCGTACACGTGTTTGAATATTAAATACGGCTAAATTATTAGTAACGAGAATATAAATATCAAATGGTAAGCACGAGTTACTTTGATATGAAATAAATATACGCGATTCTACTTATAAAAACGACTCATGGAATTGTTATTTAAAATTTATATATGAATACCCGTAAAAACATTTTAAAAACTTTACAGAACATATTTTAACTTCATTAACACTCATTATGTGCTATTAAACTCGCACATTTTGTACAACATGATATCAATGATTAAAGTTAAACAATAACATCAGCATCAACCTCTTACAAAGCTAATTTACTCATTTTGACAAGTGATATGCTCTATTAGGCTGCACCTTCTATTTTTTATTACTTTAGCAGAAAGTGTATTGTGCGCGTTGTTAACTCCGAAAGAAATGAAGAAAAAAAAGTGTACATTTTGTGACAATAGTTTGAGTATTAGGTGATTGATGTTTCTTTCAAGATGTTTTATATACCAGTTGGTCCTTATCCGTTGTTTATTCGAACTTGACACATTAAGAGACTGTGAATACAAGTTCATCACCAAGTATTCTAGAGTAGGAACCATAAAAACCCCTTAAACTACACCTGATGCATCAACTACAGATTTACTTTGAAGGTTACTTAGGACATATATTTGATATAATAATTTGCTTATATGGTACATGTGTTTATTGAATTTTAAAATCAAGTAGTCTCTTGAATTTTCATATACTTAAACAGCTAACTCACATAATCCCAAGTTAACGTTATATAAATGCCTTTTGTCTCAGGCACTGATATGTGTTGCATTAATCTTATTCCAAAGTTGCAACAAAAAACAAATCTCACAAGTATTTGATGAGTTAATTGCTTTTGAATTTGTTGTAATATAGAATAATGATGATCTAGCAAGAGATGTAACTAATCTGTTTCATTCACTTGAAAATTTGCTGTAAAAAGAATGAGTCGGTTTACTAAAGTTGGACTTGCTTAAGTTATTGAAGTTTTGGACTGTTATTTTCTACTAATTATAGTAAGTTTTTAAAGGGTTTTGGGACTGTCTTAATAGTCAGTGATGATTAGGATTGTTTTAATGGTTGTAGTTATTAAAAGGTTTTTATGACAGTTTTAATTGCAGAATTCAAGGTGTTTGAGACTGTTTTTAATAGCTGAATTGATGGGTGTTGAAACTGTCTTGATAGCTGAATTCAAGGGTGTTTGAGACTATTTCAATTGCTAATTTTAGGGGTGTTTGGAATTGTAAAAATAGTCGAATACAGGGGTGTTGCGACTGTTTTTTATAGGCATTGTTATTGCAAAAATAAATTTGACTTATACTAAATTAATAGATGTAAAGTTCAAAATATTTTAAGACAATATATTCGATATTAAATACATGATAAAATTTTTATGTCAAAACCACGTGCGTGCACAGGTGTTATAACTAGTTACTTGGACAGAAAAACTTACGCGTCGAACACATCCATAACATACGTAGTAATTAAGCTAATTTTATGCTAGTTTATTGTTCCAACTTATACGAGATTGTGGTAGATTAAACTTTTTTATTAGGAAGAAATATCTAGTTCAAAAATATTTTTGTTTGGTTGATAAATCTTATGAAAACTTTTGTGTACAAAGTTTATAAATTAAAACCAGTAATAATCAGAATAAGCTCCAGCAAATTTGGCCCAAGATTAAGGGCCTCCAAATTTGCATGCGCACGCATATTTTTCACAAAGAAAAAAGTATTTAGATGAGAAAGTATCTTAAATGAGTAATATGTTAGAACGTTTAGCTAACTAATTATATTATATCTTATAAATGGTGATACTTTATATATAAATTCCTTATTGAAATGCCTCATTATTTAATTTCGTCCACAGCCCTAAAAAATTTAATAAATTCATGGGACGGCCCTGGTGCAACTACATGAGGACCCACGATGGTATGCTTAGTTGTTTGTACTGCTTTTAGTATGCTTAGCACTACAGTACTAAAACCTTGATGAGCTCCTTTAGTCAAAGTAAGTTTTGGTCGTCTTTATATTATGGTAGAAACTGTTGTCAACTTTTTAGAGTGACTTAAAATCTTAAATGGCCATTCATATAATATCCATTGCTTTATTTATTAAAGAGACAAAGGTCACATACACATAAAGTTCAGAATACATAGTAAATACTCGTACTAAACATGACTCTTGATGGAAGAGCTATATCCAGATTGATCATCATAGTACTTGGACCAAAGCATCACACCTCCATACTTAGGAGAACCCTTAATTGCTGGAAGAATCTTTGTAGTGAGATCAGAAACAGGAATGAAACCACTTCCGGCTGCATCAGGCGCTGCTGGAAGTCCCAGGAAAATCTTTTTTGCTGGGATATTGGAGGTCCATTGCTTCCAAGAATCCTCAATGCTGTTGATATCTCCAGATTTATATTGGCATGGAGGATTGTTAAAGAATTGTACCCAAACATAGTCAAAAACACCCGTCTGGAGTGCCTTCCCAACCCATGCATCTGGATATGGGCACTGAGGGGCTGCAGTTAAGTAAACCTTCTTTCCACGATTGCTATATGCAGAGAGGTACTTTGCTAGGTCATCCCAGTGCTGCCCGTTTCAGCTTTCTATGTCAAAGTCGACTCCATCCAACACCGCATTCCCAAGTGGACGGGTAGATGATTTTCCACCCAAGAAGTTGTTCCAAATGTAAGTAGCAACTTGTCTTGCATCTGCAGCGGAAGCTAGTGTGTAGCTCCCAACCGCACCACCAATTGAAAGAATGATCTTGATTCCTTTTGCCTGGCAGGATTTGATGTCTGAGCTCAGTTTGATGCAACCATTGCTGCTTGGATCACAATGACCAGCAAGGTTGATAATCGGAGTCTGTCCACCACCAAATGAAGAAAGGAAAGCAAGGTTTACATACTCATAGTTTCCTGTGGCACAAGTCTGCGCCAATGTTCCTTCATTCCCGTTTTGACCCCAGTATATGGAAATCCCACCAGCATCAGAATTCCTGACGAGGAACAGTGTCAGGATCAAGGATAGAAATGCAAAGGAGCTGTTGGATCGAAAATCCATTTTCAGTAGACTATATTTTGCTGGTATTAGTGGTTGCAAGTGTGTGCTGAAATGAATACATAGTCAGTGTTTATATAGGTAAGAGTAGTGATGTCGTTTTGTGAGAAATATGTTTTGTTACTTGTTAATTGTGTCCGTATCTTGAATGCTAAAGACACCATGCATTTACAAAAAGGCTTATTGATGATTTTTTTGTTCTTTTACTGTTGTCATATATGCTCTATTAGTGCCAATATGTGGCACTGATGTTGTTTAGCATATTCATTAATAATTTCTTTGGATCATAATATTGTCTCTTTCATTTCTTCCAATGAATGAGAAATTGTACTAAAGAATGAATACGAAAACGTGTGTACAAATAATACCCAAGTTGAGCTAATTATTAGTCTTTCTATTTTGTTTTCCATGCTGATATATGCATAATAGAGGTAGCTATATTTTACTTCTTTTGGCCCTTTTCCACATTTACTAGATTATAAGATGAAAAGATATCAAGAACTTATTAAATTATTGCCTATTCTTCATGTAATTTTCTGGTAAGCTTATAATGGTGCCAACCATATCAGTATATGTTTCTTTCTTTTAGAGACACGGTGAGCTGAATCATATGTATAGTTAAGCCATCTAATTGGAAGAAATAAACAAATCTATCAAAAGAACATTCATGGGAATGCAGTAATACTCTAAACATGCCCATCTTACCCAAAAAAAATCCTATAAATAATCCTGAGAGTGCCAAGATTACATCAAAATAGGATTTCTATTAAGGTATCGTTCAGGAAGCTAGCACAAAGCAATTACATCAAACTGTTACCTAGCATACATTGTCATGAGAGCCTAACTTGTAAAAATAATTGGCTGCGTGAATATTATTGATTCTGATATAGCAAACATCTCTTTTAAAATAATATTTGTAACTTGATAAGTTGCTACTACTATTTCACACCATTCTATGTCTTTATTGTTTCCGGGTAAGTTACACTATAACATATATAATGGATCTTCATATTGGTGGGTTGTGATCATCCCTGAATGGCTGAATCGAAGGAATATAAGGAGGTATGTTGTTTTTTTATATATTGTAACTCTTACAACAATATCATACGTAGTATATCTCAAAAGGGACTTACTGTTAAATTTTTAGCCTAGTAGGGATTTAGCGTGAGTCGTATTTTACTGATATCCCATATCGATCAGAGACTCTTACAACAATAAGGTGATCATAAGATAACATAGTAGTAAGTTCAAATTGGTCATAACAACATTTATCAGTTAACAAGAAAACAAAGTAGGCATTATAAGTTATATGCCAAAAATGAAGACTGACATTAGTACAGGAGTAAATTATGTAACTTTCTCATTAATTTGTGATTTATCTAACCCCGCGTTCGGGGGACACTACCGACCTCCAATTCACTGAGAAAAACATATGGTGCCATAATTCCACAACCTATGACCGCTATCATCACTGCAACACCACTGCGTTTTCACGATCAGCAATTGAGCGAATATAAGAGGAAAGTTTGTAGCACAATCGTATCCTACATGGAAACAAAAAGTATAAAAAACAAAAATATGCATATCAGAAGGTCAGTAACAACACATACATAACATTAATCATCGCAATATTTATAAGTGCCCAATATTCATCTTAAGATATATTTGCTTCACATATTATTGATTTAAGATATATTTGGGCTAATTAATTAACAACCCATGATTAAAACTTCGACAAATGTATATATTTATAATTATAAGGGTTTTGCTAACCTCTGCCTAGTGGGCATAAGGGTGTTGGCAGCGGACAAATGATGGCACAGGACGGGAGGCTTCATTTGCGGGAACACCGCCGCCGATGGCACGGTACCGCAAATGATGGATCATTTGCATGAAACTTTCATTCACGGGAAGGGTTCTCTTTTTCGAACGTTGGAGCATCTTTTGACCGTTGGAAATCAAACAACGGTTACTTTTAATTTCTTGTTTGACTATATATTTGTTGCCAACAATGGATGTGAACACAAAAAAAAAAACATCTTTCTGTAATAAAAAAAAATACCGAGCTTAAAAAAACGAAAGATCCAAGAAAAACTAACCGAGTAGCGAGGGGCGCAATTCGACCTCGAGTTCAAACACAACCCGATTACCGCCCCCAACCATCTTTTCAAACACAACCCGATTACCGCCCCCAACCATCTTTTCAATCACAGCCCGGTTACCGCGCCTAATTTAACAAACCTCAATCTCCACCATTTTTCTACCCCCAACAACAACTCCCGCAATTGCCTACTCATTTCGACCCGTTTGAGCCGCGCTATACCCAACAAAAAAGGCGTGAACGGGATAACGCTCCGTTACCCATTCGTGATGATACCGATGATGATGAATATTTGACCATGTTGACATGGTACCCGAGACACAGCAAGTTGAAGAAGTCGAACAACATGAACAAGTCGAACAAGATGAAGAAGTCCAAGAAGTCGAAGAGGTTGAGGTAACGCGGCCTAAAAAAAGTCAATAAGATTTGGACGCCCGATAAGGAGGAGGCGTGATTAAAATTTCAGTGAACAAAGAAGTTGGCGACCGTCAAACAAAGCAAGGATTTTGGAAGCGAGTTCTAAAGCATTTTATGACCCTTATGCCGAGAACTGAACGCACGATACATCAATTGAACTCAAAATGGACTCCTATGCACGCGTCTATCGCTGCGTTCAACGGTTACTTTATACAAGCGGAATATTTTTTATATTTATATTTTTTACATACGTTATATATATATATATATATATATATATATATATATATATATATATATATATATATATATATATATATATATATATATATATATATATATATATATATATATATATATATACTTGTATTACATTGTTTTATATATATACTTGTTTTATATAGTTTTATAAATATGTAGGTGCGCTTGAAAGAAAGTGGGTGCGAAGATCTTCAAGTTTATGAGACAGCCCAACTCGATTTTGAAAAACAATTTAGGAAAGCTTTCGCGCATACTAAAGCGTGGTACATTTTCAAAGATCAACAAAAGTGGAAAGAACAACCGTTGGTTAGTCATGCTGCTGAATCCACGGGATCGAGCAAGAAAAGAAAGTCGTCGGAGTCAAGTAGCGCTCAAACGCAAACAAACGAGACGCCAATAAACGTGGAAGATTTCGACTGTGACTTACCGAACCTCAACGAGAACCCAACTCCATCACGTCACTCGAAAGGCAAAAAAAAGGTGAATTCTGGAGATTCAAGCCGAAGTTCGATGCGTGATACCCTTGCAAGTTACACGGCCGAAAAGCAAAGTTTATTGTAGGCGCAGTTGGAGGTTAAAAAGAAAAAGGACGCAGAATATTTCAAGTTTCTTGATGGGGAGACCTACAATCGTGACATGAAGTTCGTTATGGACCCGCATGACAATATCCCAGACGCGGTTTTTAAGGATTTCGTCATCAAAAGGAAACGCGAGATATGCACACAACACGGTTGGCCGTGTAGTTTGTAGGATTTAAAGTTTTTAATTTTAATGGAACTTTAGTTATTTTATGTTTTTTAATAATATTATGTAATGTTTATTTAATTTTAATAAAATTTTAGGCTTTTAATAATTTTAATGGATTTAAATTTAAAAAAAAAAAAAAAAAAAAAAAAAAAAAAAAAAAAAAAAGCGAGTGAATGGTGAATGACCTATTGCCAACAAAAATAAGGATGAATGTTGAAAAAAGTGAGTGAATGATGTGGCATAAGGGGATTGGTTGGGAGTGAGTGATTAGAGTGAGGGTGAATGACCCATTGCCAACACCCTAAGTTAATTTATTTATAAAAGAAATATTTTAATTCATTTAAGTGAAAATCATGTTCAAATATAGTAATTTACAAGTTCATTTAATGTGTATTTAATGCATTTTTTAGTTAATTAAGAAAGTTTACGTTCATTAACTACACCTTAACCTCTGCTATTGGATATTGGTTAGCAAAATCTTAATTATAATTATAATTATACATCACAACCTAGGAGTTTTAATTGTTTATGGTGCGTTTAGTTGAGGGAAAACACCCTTGTTTTCCACAAAATGTTTTGTGGAAAACAAGAAAAAGAGAGATCGCGTTCAAATTAGTGTTTTCCAATAAAATTCTCTACAAAACACAAAATTCCTATTTCCAACTTCAATACACAAAACTACATAACACTTTTTTTTTTTTTTTCTTCCCCTATTTTCCATTAAAATACCTCAAATCCGTTTTCGTCAGTTGTTTTACGTTTTCGACTGATTTTTTATGTTTTCGTCCATTTTTTTATGTTTTCGTCAGACTTTTTACGTTCTCGTCCGATTTTTTACGTTTTCATCCATTTTTAACGTCTTCGTCCGTTTTCTTACATTTTCGTCATGTTTTTTAGGTTTTCGTCAGATTTTTTTCGTTTTCGTTCGTTTTTTTACGTTGTCGACAGATTTTTTAAGTTTTCGTCCTATTTTCTACGTTTTCGTCTATTTTTTATGTTTACGTCTGATTTTTTACGTTTTCACTCGATTTTTTACGTTTTCGTCCGTGTTTTCATGTTATGGTCAGATTTTTTACGTTTTCGTCAGATTTTTTACATTTTCGTCCGATTCTTTACGTTTTCGTTTGATTTTTTACGTTTTCGTCCATTTTTCTATGTTTTCGTCAGATTTTTTACGTTTTCGTTCGTTTTTTTACGTTTTCGACCGTTTTTTTTACGTTTTCGTCAGGTTTTTAAGTTTTCATCCGATTTTTTTCGTTTTCGTCCGTTTTTTTACGTTTTAGTCAAATTTTATAAGTTTTCATCCGATTTTTTCGTTTTCCTCCGTTTTTTTTCTTTTTCGTCAGATTTTTTAAGTTTTTGTTCGATTTTTTACGTTTTCGTCCGGTTTTTTAAGTTTTTGTAAGATTTTTTACGTTTACGTTCGATTTTTTACGTTTTCGCCAGATTTATTACGTTTTCGTTCCTTTTTTATGTTCTGGTCGATTTTTTACATTTACGTCAGATTTTTTACATTTTCGTCTGATTCTTTACGTTCTCGTCTGATTTTTTAGCTTTTCGTCCATTTTTTACGTTTTCATCAGATTTTTTACGTTTTCGTCCGTTTTCTTACGTTTTCGTCAGATATTTTACGTTTTAGCCCCTTTTTTTACGTTTTCGTCAGATTTTTTACTTTTTCGCCAGACTTTTTACGTTATCTTCCGTTTTTTTAAGTTTTCGTCTGATTTTTTCCCTTTTCGTCAGATTTTTTACTTTTTCGTCAGACATTTTACGTTTTCGTCAGATTCTTTACGTTTTTTTTTATTTTTTTTACGTTTTCAAATGATTTTTTTTACGTTTTTGTCCTTTTTTAACGCCTTCTTTGCCTTTACTTACGTTTATTTACATTTATGTTTATTTTTTTACGTTTTCGTTAGACGAAACCTAAAAAAACATAAATCAAAGATGAAAACTTAAATGAAAGATGAAAACATAAAAATCAGACGAAGACGGATGTAAACCTAAAGAATTAGAAGAAAACGTAAAAAATCGAAAGAAAACGTAAAAATTGAAAGAAATCATAAAAAACGAAAATATTAAAAATAGACGAATGCATAAAAAATCAGACAAAAACGTAAAAAAAACAGTTGAAAACATACAAAATCAAACAAAAAGGTAAAAAAAACAAACGAAAACATAAGAAAATGGACGAAAACGTAAAAAAATTTGACGAAAACGTATAAAAACGGATGAAAGCATAAAAAATGGGACGAAAATGTAAAAAATCTGGCGAAAACGTAAAAAAACAGATGAAAACGTAAAAAATCTGGCAAAAACGTAAAAAACGGACGAAAACGTAATCAGACGGACAAAAACGTAAAAAATAGGACGAAAACATAAAAAATCGGACAAAAACGTAAAAAAAATTGACGTAAACATAAAAAGACTGAAGAAAATGTAAAAAAAAACTGACGAAACTGTAAAAAATCTAACAGAAACGTAAAAAAACAGACGAAAACATAAAAAACAAACGAAACTCCAAAAAATGGACGAAAACATAAAAAAACGGATGAAAACGTAAAAAAGCTGACGAAAATGTAAAAAGGATGAAAATATAAAAAATCTGACGAAAGCGTAAAAAATTGGACGCAAACTTAAAAAACAGACGAAAACGTAAAAAAACTAACAAAAATGGACAAAAACGTAAAATATCGGACGAAAACGTAAAAAAACAGATGAAAACGTTATTTGATATTATATTTTACTTTTTTAATTTCTTTATTTTCTCGTATTAGATTTTTTTAGTTATTTTATAATTTAGTTGGTTAGTTTATAATATTTGTTTTTGTGTTTCGAAGATGTTTTTGTAATATTACTAAGGTGAATAGTGAATTGAGATATAAAACAACAGCACTTAAACATGTTTTCTAGTTTTGGAAAATGAAAAACACAAACACATGTTTCTGACACTAAACGGGTTTTCTAAATTTTCTATTGTTTTGTGAAAATCAAACTCCCCTCCCTTTTCCTACAAAACAAGAAATCTTTTATATAATAAAAGAATTACATCATTTCGTAGTATTTTTGAAAATCCCTTCTCATTGAAAAAAAATTTGGACCAATAGCAGAGCTCAATTTTGCCACGTAGGCGAAATCGAGCAACGTGATTGGTCAATAAAAAGTCAAAATTAAATTGATTTTGGTCAAACTTAATAAATTTGGTGGAGAAATTTGGTTAAGAAAAAAAATGCATAAAAATATAAGTGTCAAATTTATGAAAACGAAAACTTAAAAAAAGATGAAGTAATTAATAAAACTTTAGTGATTGAATTTTAAATAATTTATATAGAGTAAAGTGTAAAATTACAAGTTTCCATGTTTTTTAATAACTTTATAAAAAACACAAATAACCCCTTACACTTTATAACCTATACTTTATAATAGTAACTTTGTTTAAAATTACATGAGACTTTCATCCATTAAAATTACAAAATTTGGTAAATATATGAATTAATTTTAATATACGTTAAATATTTTTTTTAACTAATGTTAGTTTTAAACTTTCATCCATTATAATATTTTTTTAAATAAGGACTCATTTGGTAAATATGCGAATTAGTTTTAATATACGTTAAATATTTTTTTAAATAAAGACTCATGTTACTATTTAAAAGTTTAATTTATACGTACACGGGGTTTGAAATACGGCTAAATTATTAGTAACGGGAATATAAATATCAAATGGTAAGCACGATACTGTGATATGAAAATAAATATACACGATTCTACTTATAACAAGACTCATGAAATTGTTATTTAAAATTTGTATATGGATATCCATAAAAACATTTTAAAAACTTTACGGAGCATATTTTAACTTCATCAACGCTCATTATGTGCTACTAAATTCACACATTTTATAGAACATGATATCAATAGTTAAAGTTAAACAACAAAAACAACCTCAACCTGTCTGTCAGTTAAAAACGTTATACAAAGCTAATTATTAAAAAAAACAAACAAACACATGGGTTAGATAGTCATTGTTTAATATAGAAGGTATTTTTCTTAAATTATATTAAAAAAAATGCACGCATCACAATTCTTATTTGATAACAATCACCTCCTAAAATAATTAAAAAATAAAATAAAATAAAAAAACATAGGTGTTTTCCTTAACTTTATTCATTGACGTGATGTTTTATTAAAAAAATAAAAATATAATAAAAAAACGTAATAGTTAGCCGTTGTAAACGAATTAAAAGTATGTACATGAGAATTATTCAGCAAGAATATATAGTTTTAATCAGGTTATTATGTTACTATACTGCGATAATGATATTGAGTTGGTAATCACATATGTGATACAACCATTATTTTATACTTATGATTTATGTGTAAACCTCCTTTTGCTTCTGAATAGAATCCGAAAGAGACCTCAACAGAACTTTGGCTTATGTCTTATCTAGCTGATAGTATTTAGTAACTTTTTTTTATGGTTTAACTTTTTTGTTATACAAACCAACTTTTAGTAACTCTTTTTTATGTTTTGTTGAAAACTTCTACACTTAATATTTGTGTTTTTACTATAAACACACTAAGCTATAATAGAATTAGTTGTGAGTTCAGAGGTTTTTCACTAGGCTTCTAAAAAAAGCTTATAGCTTTATCATACACTTATTGTGTTATGGTAATTGAATAAGCTAATAAGCACCTTTAATAAGCATAACCAAACACCCCTTTAGTTCTAATATGGAGTTTTCTTATTTGATGTTATGACTAACTTTGTTGTTATCCTCGCTATAATGCAACACATTAGTGGTTTTTGCAGTTTTATTATCTTATCGCACAAATTAAAGTGTAATGCAATTTGTTGTGTGCGTTTTTTAGAGGAGCATTAAGTATCAACACTTGATTGTCGTGGAATTATTTTCTATGCCTGCTCAAGTTATGAATGTATAATTTAGTTGAGTTGCTGATTTAGATAATACATGAATGTATTTTAATGTACCAAATATGTGTTTTAGTGCCAATATAGGGAATTTTATGGTAGGAATTCTTTTTAGAGTGTAATTTGTCTTTGAATGAGTTAATGAAACTTAACAGGTGTTTGCTATCATTGATAACACTATAAGTGTCAACCAACGGTCTAAAATATGGGTGTCTTTTACCTTGATGATTTAGACTAATTGTAAAGAAAGTTGCATTAAAGTGAAAGGTCGGTAAGGATTCAAACAATCCTAAAAGACTTGCGAATATACTTTTTGTCATTTTTTCATGCATTTATAATTTACTTATACAAGTAATAATAATTTCCTTATATAGTTCGGGTTTAGAGAAAAATTATTCTTATACATTATACATAAACGTAAGATTAAATTTGAGTTCTACCCATTACATATTTTTTCGTTTCTCTTTATGTAATAAAGAAGCTATAGTGTAAGCATCTATGTTATTTTGGTAATTTTATGATCAAACATGAGAAGTAAATAACACAAACTTATGAAAATACAACTTTTCAAACAAAAAGGTACATTAGTAAAAATGATGTGATGGTTATTCATAATTAAGGAAATGAATCAATCTTCAAAGCTATCTAAATATGCTATATATTTTAACGAAAATATAAGTAAAAAAAAATAGCACAATTACAAAACGCATTGTAAATTGATAGCACAAGTTTGCAAAACTAAAAGCATATATCACTAACATCTCATGCAAGTCAAGTATTATCATGTGATTTTACTTGAATAATAAAATATAATTTTTAATCGAAAAGCATTCTCCTAAAATAATAGGTAGGTTATAACATATA
Organism: Artemisia argyi; assembly: GCA_030686995.1. Taxonomy (NCBI): domain Eukaryota; kingdom Viridiplantae; phylum Streptophyta; class Magnoliopsida; order Asterales; family Asteraceae; genus Artemisia; species Artemisia argyi. The sequence goes on from JARVZY010002016.1 coordinate 14,390, forward strand.
CATATATTTTTAGTCCACCAAGTAAAATCATTTTAAACATGTTAAGTGGTTCATTTCTTAGTCGATAATAATACATAATTAAAACAAAATTTTAAAAACGCTGTGCATGCACAGGTATTATAACTATAGGAAATGAAAGAAAATGTTTTCCAACTAAACGCCACCTTAACAACCCTAATCGACTGTCTTGAGCCGCAATCACCATCTCCCTAATAATTTCTCCTCTCGTCCCTCTTTTTTCAAACACAATCTGATCGAGTTATTGATGTTCAAAAGCACAAGCAGGTCATTTATCACGGTGTCACCCTTTAAACTTCTTTCTTAATATTTTATTCCTTTTCCATTTTTAAACAAGATTTTGTAAAAAAAAAAAAAAAAAAAAAAAAAAAAAAAAAAAAAAAGTCAATGTTTTCATGTGGCCAATCATTTGAGTTGCTTTCAATATCCACCATTTAAATGAAGACTTTGAAGAAATACTTCTACTTGTTACCGGGCACATCTTTATCAGGAAAATAGCTGTAGCTTTATTGTTCGAGTTTTTTTATTTTAGTCCGAGCTTTCACGATTTTACCGCTCAGACGGCGAGAGAGTATTAGAGAAAAGGTTAGTAGGCCCGAGCCTGTTTGTGGGCTTTGGATCCGTTAGAGTTTCATCTCATGTAATCTTTATGAATTGTGTCTTAATAATTTGTCACAACCAACGGGGTTTAAATTGTTTAACACATATATTATTATTTTTAATTAATTTAATGTTCAATGACTATCTAAGATTCTAAGTCAAAATTTGTAGTACGAGCTTTCGCGATTTCGCCGCTCAGACGACGAGAGAGTATTAGAGGAAAGGTTAATATGTCCGAGCCTGTTTGTGGGCTTAAGATTCATTAGAGTTTCATCTCATGTAATTTTTATGAATTGTGTCTTAATAATATATGTCACAACCAACTGGGTTTAAATTGTTTAACACATATATTATTTTTTAAATTGTTTACATTATCTTTATATGTGTAAAACATTTGGAGATTAATATAAAAGTTCACCATTGCACCAAAGTGTTAACACATATATTATTATTTTTAATTAATTTAATGTTCGATGACTATCTAAGATTCTAAGTCAATATTACTATTTAGTACCGGTGATGACCAAATGACACAATCAGATAACATGTTGGACCCATTTAACTCAACCCACGACTTACAAAAAAAAACTTCAAAATGACCCATTTGTACTAGCTATGTCAGGATTACATAAAACTGTATACAAATGATTATTTAGTAGTATCTCGTAACATGAATCCATCCTTTTTTCAAAACTAAATTCCATATCAATAAAACATTGTTCACTGAGTAGCGAAACGTTCATTCTCGGACCATCCATCGATCAAAAGTTCTGTAATAACTTTATAGAAGCATGAAAAACACAATGATGTGAGCTATATTTTGAACGAACTTAAAACATCCATGTCAGGCATCGGCTTACTTTTTCTCTTGTGTTTTGTGATTTCGTGCAATCAGTTATCATATGCAGTTGACATATTGACTGTTACAGAATCTTTAAGGGACGGGGATACTATAAGTTCAGCTGAAGGAACGTTTGAATTGGGATTTTTCAGCCCGGGGAATTCCACTAATCGGTACGTAGGTATATGGTATAAGGATATTTCTAATCTCACAGTTTGGGTTGCAAATAGAAATTTTCCACTTGTTAACAGATCAGGTGTGCTAAAGCTCGTTTGTAATCCAATTTCAACTCTTATCCTTTTAGATGGCATTGATCCTAGTACTAATAATACCATATGGTCTTGTTTGTTTAATGTGACAACAAACGTCGTATTGAATCCCATTTTACAACTGTTAGACTCTGGAAATCTTGTTATGAGGGATGGAAATGATCATAATCCGGGATCTTATCATTGGCAGAGTTTTGATTATCCGGTTGATACACTTTTACCTGGCATGAAGCTTGGGAGAAACTTCAGGACAGGTTTTGAGACATATCTTTCATCATGGAAGAGCACAGATGATCCATCACCGGGCGATTATACTTATCATTGTGATCCTACAGGGTATCCTCAACTAATTATGAGGAAAAATTCAGTTAACTCTTTTAGGTTGGGATCATGGAATGGTCTTGTATTTAGTGGCATGCTCTATTCGAAATCAAAACCTCCAACTAACTATAATTATACGTTTCGGGTAGTTATTGATGAAAAGGAAGTCTACTATACGTTTGACCTCCATACTAAATCGATAATGTCAAAGCTTACAATCACTCCTGGTGGGATTGCCGAACGCTCACTGGTCACAAAAACACAGGGTTTGAGGGTTTTTTTTCATGTCCCAACAGATAACTGTGATGTGTATTCGTTATGTGGTGCTTATGGTACGTGTGGTATAGTATGTCATTGTCTGGATAAGTTTGTGCCACGAAACCAAAAAGAATGGGAGGTCAATGATGGGTCTAGTGGATGTGTAAGGATGAAAAGTTTGGATTGCAAAACTGACGGGTTTCGCAGATATTCTGGTCTTAAATTGCCAGATACACGCTCTTCTTGGTTTAACACAACCATGAAATTGTATGAATGTGAGGCTGCATGCTTGAACAACTGCTCATGCATGGCTTATGCAACTTTGAACATACTAGACGGAAGCGGCTGCCTTCTATGGTTCGGTGATCTGATTGACATGAAAGATTTATCTGCAAATATTAATGTTCAAGATTTATATGTGAGGATGGCTTCATCTGAATCAGGTAAAAGATAATAGCAAAAGTAACAAACTTATATTCACAAGAAAATGCTTTAAATTTAGAGGTTGTTTTGAATTGTTTACCAAACTGCTGATTTGATTATTGTTTCTTGACTGGGTGTTGCTTAGTCCCTACTGTTTATTTGAATGAATCCATCAACATTAAACATGTTATGAATGTGTCTAGCATTAAAATTCAATAACATGCATGTATATACATTTCTGTAATTTTATCTTTACTTCTAGCTGCACTAACATCTTGGTTTCTTTGAAAGATCATGCAGTTCTTAAATCTTCTAGCTCCAATGACAAGATAAATGTGATAATCAAAGTAGCAATGCCATTACTTATTTGGACAGTACTTCTGGCACTTAGCCTGGTTTTGTATTGTTGGAGAAAGAAAAGGAGATCACAGATGGCGAAAGGTAAAGTTATTTGCACTTAGGCAGGTGCTTCTAGTATCAGTTTGTCATTAACAAAGAGACAATACCTTTTCAGGGAGACGGGGAAACATTAATCGTATGCAAACAGAAGATATGGAGTTACAGTTATTTTCCTTACCGATGATCATGAATGCTACAAGAAACTTCTCGGCCAGCTGTAAGCTCGGGGAAGGTGGATTTGGCTCTGTTTACAAGGTAAACATATAAATTTCCTAAACATTGCAAATATTCTTTATGGGACATGGATTCCTTTGTTAACTTCCTAATTTACTAGTCAAAATTTCTGAAGTTAATGGTTTTTTCTCAGGGGATCCTAGACGAGGGACAAGAAATAGCGGTGAAGCGGCTCTCAAAGACGTCAGGACAGGGTCTAGAAGAGTTCAAGAATGAAGTTGTTTGTATTGCAAAACTGCAACATCGGAATCTAGTGAAGCTTCTTGGATATTGCCTGGAGGATGACGAAATGATGTTGATCTATGAATACATGCCCAACAATAGCCTGCACTCAATTATATTTGGTAAGTTTTTTTTTTTTTTTTTTTTTTTCTCCTCTGATTAATTGATTTCACGAATGATCATATATTCTCACTTAACACTTTCACTGATTTCAGATGACAACCGAAGGAATTTATTGGACTGGTCAAAGCGCTACCATATTATTAATGGAATTGCTCGTGGGCTTCTTTACCTTCATCAAGATTCACGGCTTAGGATTATTCATAGAGACCTTAAAGCAAGTAACATCTTGCTAGATTCTGATATGAATCCGAAGATATCAGACTTTGGATTGGCCAGACGGTTTAGAGGAAATGAGATGGGAGCCAATACCAGGATGGTGGTGGGAACATAGTATGGTTTAATAACCTTTTTTCAGTTATTCGATAATGCATAATACCAATACGTATCTTCTATCATCTGTTAAACTAATCCCACATATCAACATTCTTTCTAGTGGTTACATGTCTCCAGAGTATGCTGTTCATGGGCTTTTCTCGGTAAAATCAGATGTCTTCAGCTTTGGTGTTTTACTGTTGGAAATTGTCAGTGGCAAGAAAAATAGAGGCTTCTTTGAACAAGACCATAGTGATAACCTTATTGGGCATGTAAGTTATGGTCTACACAGTTATACTTAAATCACTCTTTAAAAAGTATCACTTCACGGGTTGCATCTTTGGGGTGTTTGGCATTGCTTGCTAAACTGCATTTTGGTATAAGACCACTCAAACTAACTATATAAAAATGCATATGTGGTCTAAAATGTAATAAGCAGTTTTAATATGCAATCCCAAGCACACCCTTAATTAGTTACTCTACAATATAGTTTTAATTGCCCTTGCTTAATTACTGTACAGGCGTGGAGGCTCTATAAAGAGGATAGGTCCATGGAGCTAATTGACTCACCGTTACTTGAATCAATCTCTGTTTTGGAAGCATTGCGGTTAGTCCAAGTGGGTTTGTTATGTGTCCAACACTCTCCAGCAGATCGTCCGAGTATGTCATCTGTGGTTTTATTATTGGCTGGAGAAGGTACATTGCCTCAACCAAAACAACCTGGTTTTTTCACTGAAGATAATATACATCAGAATACACAGTTCTCAGTGAATGAAGTCACCATCACACGTATTGATGGACGATGATACACATGCTTGTCTCAAATTTGTGTTAATTCTATGTAATATGTAAGTACTTATAACATGTTTTGCAATAATAAAGGACCTGTTTTTATGCATTTTATTTTTTGTATTCAAGGGTTTACTGTAGAATCATGCATCTACCAGGCCGCCAAGAACCACGGGACGGCCCGGTGGTGCAAAGACAGGAGGACCCACGATGGTGCATTGGTGTTTGATTAGTTGTTTGTACTCCTTTTGGTATGGTAAGCAGTACAGGTCTACGGAGAAACTTGGATGAGCTCCTTTTTATAGTTAAGTGGCTTATTTGAAAGGGCTAAATTTGAGACTAGCCCAGTCGCTCAAAGTGGTGGGCTTTTGTGTACCTAAGTAGGTTGGTTTCTTGAAATGGCCCGAGCGACTAGCGAAGTTGACAAAAGTTCGACATGTGGCACCCCAAAAGTAGTGCCCAATCATAATGTGTAAGGGATACTTTTGTGCTACTTATCACAGGCGACTTATCAAAAGTTCGAGCGACCTTCTATTTTGTCACTTTCCTCCAAAATAGTCAAACTTCGACAAATAATATTTTATTCTTTTTGAACCTTCCCAAAGCCCAGCGACCTAGCGAAAAGTTTTAAGCGACTGACAAAATGTCACTTTTTTGTACATCACACATCAACCTTTTTTGTACCTTTTCAACAACTTTTTTTAATAATAATTCGTATGAAAGTATTTTTAACACCCTTTTTTAATCCTAATTATCCAGCGAAATAATTAGTATATCTGAGCGATATTCAAATATCCGAGCGACTTTTTTATATCCCCAACAAAAAGCCCGTTGTATATTCTAAATTTTATATCCCAAAAACACAAAAAACACTGCTATACTCTCACAAACCAAGACCCATCTTCTGCAATTGCAAACTTGTAACCTTAAAAGAATCTTAATGTTGTTTCATATCAGGGTATGTTTACTATGTTTACTATGTTTCGACCATTATTCTATACCTTTTGTAAATCATATTCGTATTCGTATAATGAAAATGCTTTACACTTGCATATATTGTTATACATGACATGTCTGCATATTTATTTGATTTAAATTGGTTTAATTATGTTTGTTTACCTTTGCATTCAATTTCATAGTTTAGTTTGCAACCAAATATTGCTTCACCAGATCCATTATATTCATGTGGTGGTTACTATGTTTTGGTGTTTGATTATCTTTTTTTTTTTTTTTTTTTTTTTTTTTTTTTTTTTTTGGTAATGTAGGAATATGAAGCCAAACCCATTATTAGAAGTAAACCCAATTACTTTTCTCTGATAAAATCAAAATTGGATCAAAACCGTAGGAAGTTGTTTCGGGCTACTTGTTTTGGTAAATGGTTGGACCTTTCTTATTTTGATCACGAACCACATATGATAGATTATATCTTACAAAAACAATGTTGTCCGAGTAATGCTCATTATGATATGCCAATTGTATATTATGTTGAAAAGCATCCTATACATTTCGGCAGACCAGAATTTTGTCTTATCACAGGTTTTCGTTTTGGAAATGTAGATTTAGACTCATATAAGTCAGGACATCTCAATTTTAGGAACATGGTTTTCCCAAACCATGTAGGTAAAAAGGCCACTAGTTTAGATATCTTTGGTCTCATTGAAGATGAACATTCATTTGGTATTATATACGATGAAGATGCCGTACGTCTTTGTCTATTGTTAGCCTTGGAGGTTATCTTTATGGGCAGATTATTGGTTGAAGAAGTTGATGATACACTATTTCGATTGAGTGAAAACCTTGATGATTGGGATGCTTTTCCATGGGGGGAGTATATTTGGAGACGATTATATGATCAAATTTTGGACGTGGCTTCTAAACACAAGTATAAATTCCTTGAAGGTATTAACAAAGACCAAAAGTTTGTTCCAACATATACGCTTTCAGGCTTCGTTTGGGCTTTCAAGGTTAGTATTTTTTAAATCAATATACTCTTTCCCACTTACTTATGGTATTTTTTTTTTTCAACGAATCTGAATTATTTCGTGCCATTTTATAGATATGGATACTGGAATCATTTGAAAGAAGCATTATTTGGTGGAATAAATTGCCAGAAATGGTACCCAGAGGAATATCATGGTCAAAGAACACAACATTTAAGATATCAGATTATAAGTACCTATTTGGAAAGGTAGATATCTTCATCCAAATTGTTGTATTAATGATTTATTTTATTGTTAATTAATTAAATTTATTTATTTATTTTTCGTGTAAGGAATCAAATGTTGTTCAAGATCTTAGGCCTACATTAGCTGAGAGGAAATATGATTGGTATATACAGTTTATGGATTTTTTCAATGATTACATACCTGGAACTCCCCCAGTGAAAACCACACATATCGGTGATGAGTATTTAAACAAGTTGGCCACGGCACGCAAACGTGGCAAAGTAGAGCGGAAACATTTACCTATTATACGCAATAGTGAAAGCAGTTTATTAGAGATTAGCATAATTCAGGATGGTGTTATTACATAGCTTAATGCCCGTTTGTTCAAATTAGAGGGAATTATTCAGGTTCTTGCTCGAGAAAGAAATGGGGTATTATAACCTGTTTCCTTTTTTACTTACATTCACATGCCAAGGTTAAAAATATAATTTATCTTTTAACCACTATATTTTCATTCGCAGGAGAAATTGGTTTTTGATGATGATCTCCGGAATCTGAGTGGAGAGTTTTGTGACGAGCTCAATGATTGTTTTCTTGAGTTGTTTCATTCAAGTATGGATACTGCTTTCTCACAATGTGTAGAATTTGACGAATATGATGATGTTTCAAAGGTGAATTACAATTTGATTGATATATATGTACAGTAATTTTGTACCATAATATATGATAATAATTATAAAAAGTAACTTTACTTTCACAGGAATTTATTATTCAAGAAGAATTGAGATCACGACGTGAAACATTAGAAAAATTGAGGGAAGAGCAGAAGAGGTTGATGAGGGAGGAGGATAAGATGATAAGGATGCAAGAGGAAAAGATGTTACACGATGAAAGTGAACGAAAGAAATGGGCAGTAGCACTTAAGGGAACAAATCACTGGAAAAATAGTTTAGCTCGCATCGTCCCTACAAAGAAGAGTAAATGTTCTGGTGAAGCTAATGTGTATTACTGGACTAAAGCATATTCAGAAAAGGCGGTAAGGAAAGCACAATGCTTTGGCTTACTGAATCCAGATTTGACAGAACAGCTTAAGCATGTTAAGCCGTGGGTTGAGGTATTAAAACTTGTTATTTGATTGTATAAATTATTTTGTAATTTTCATTTATGATCATAAGTGTAATTGTGTCTTATACCAGGATCTCAAACGCCGACACAAAGATGTCAACAAGGTTTATTTTTCGGATCAATACCGCCAATATCTTTGTGAAACTGGTCCGCTAAATTGTAAGTTCCCATGGTGTCAAGATGTGACTGTTGATAGAAGGTTCTGGGAAAGTTTAGTTTGCTTAGACCCCAAAAGGCAAGGTTGGCTACTAGATGAGGCAAGTAATATAGCATCTGTAATTCACCCTACAAATAGTTTCTTTCAAACTAGCCGGATGATCAGCAGTATGATATTTTGAACTAGCAACATGATCACCCGATTGAAATATTTTATTTAAAGTTTGTTCACACTCGTTTATGTTTCCCAATTTACAGCATATAGAGTTGTGGGTAAACTACATGTGGCATGTGAGACCCCAAACGGCTGATTGGGCTATTGTTAGTGGCTACTTTGCACAGCTTATACTTCAAATCTCGCTGCCTTTGTCGCATGCTAATGGGGAGAGGTACTCCATTCCATGGTTCGATGTTAAGCAGGTAATTCCTTTTGTTTTGCTCCCGTATTTTCTTGGCTTGTCATATTATTTTGATGATTTTTGCCACACATCCACTGTAGGTTTTTATGCCTATTAATGAAACAGAAAGTCACTGGTTTCTTGCACGTTTCGAGATAGAGACGGGACTAGTTACATTTTACGACAGTGGCCAAGTTTTTGTCGATGCATTGACAGATTTTTATTTCCAAGTGATGGAATGTTTATAGGTTCGTTTAAATATCCGTTTAATTAAGGTTTATACATTACACTGTTTGAATCCTTATTACACTTTGCCACAGACTCAACTACCTGAGGTGCTAAGTCAAGCGCAAGTATTTCAGAAGAAAGGCATAGATCCTTCAACATACACCATTACCTTTTATCACCCTGACAAAATACCGAAACAGAGCGGGATATTTGGTGATTGTGGTATTTGGGTATGCATCTTTTTATATCGCTTGGCTTATGGTATGTCGTTAGATGTTGAGGATCCTGTTCAGGCTGCACTTGCATACCGTGAACAAATGACTGAGTTTTTTTTTACACACAGGGTTGTGTTTAAACATCTATCCATTATGTTGTACCATTTTTAAACAATGACTGACCCAAATACGTTTAATGGGTTCAATTTTTTGTATTTATACTCTAGTTCCTTGTATCGAGCCCATCCTCTTGGGTCAATATTAGCCTTTAAAATTTTTAGCAACTTCACTGTTAGGAAGATGTGTATAGGTTGATCATATTAGCATCATTTAGTTTATGTTGTACTAATATTTTCCTTAGTCATTTAGTGTATATTTTATTAGCTCTCTAATGTCGTCGAATCTACTTAATTAATAAGTATGTTCATGACATTTTATTTGAGCGATAAAAATGATAGTAAGAACATGTTTTCTAAGGACTTAAAGCTCAATTATAGTGGAAGATCTATGTAACGATTTTCTGTTTTGAGCTTTAATGCTTTATTTTCAGGATACCGTTTTATACAAGTTGGTGTTTGATCAAACACCAACCTGTATAAAATGGTATCCTGAAAATAAAGCATTAAAGCTCAAAACCAAAAATCGTTAGATAGATCTTCCGTTATAATTGAGACGTCTTCAATGCGAGAATGATAGAGTGTGGACTGTTCATGACATGTCATACTCCTTCATTATCGCATTCAAGATGAGTGATGTTTCTTAGACTATTTTCTTTACTAAACATCTGTAACGTTTCATCTCAATTTGTTAAAAAAGATAAAGTTAGTGTGTAAGGGACTAAATGTTAATGCTAGTATAATGTTGTACTGATGTTGTTTTGATCTAAGCAGTCTATGTTTAATGTAGTAAGCTTTACTATGGTTTACTTCACAATCTTAATTCTTTATTATTATTATTATTATTTTTAGGTTGTTAATGCCCGGGTATAGAATTTGTTTCAGTCAATTGGGTATAGTATTTATGGAAGTTTATTCTTTCTAATTTACTTGTTTTTGGTGTCGTCAAGTTGGGCATTATGACATTTTAACAAAACTAATATTTTCCTTAGTTATTTAGTGTATATTTTATTAGCTCTCTAATGTCGTCGAATCTACTTAATTAATAAGTATGTTCATGACATTTTATTTGAGCGATAAAAATGATAATAAGAACATGTTTTCTAAGGACTTAAAGCTCAATTATAGCGGAAGATCTATCTAACGTTTTTGGTTTTGAGCTTTAATGTTTTAGTTTCAGGATACCGTTTTATACAGGTTGGTGTTTGATCAAACAACAACCTGTATAAAACGGTATCCTGAAAATAAAACATTAAAGCTCAAAACCAAAAACGTTAGATAGATCTGCCGTTATAATTGAGACGTCTTCAATGCGAGAATGATATAGTGTGGCCTGTTCATGACATGTCACACTCCTTCATTATCGCATTCAAGATGAGTGATGTTTCTTAGACTATTTTCTTTACTAAACACCAGTAACATTTCATCTCAATTTGTTAAAAAAGATAAAGTTATTGTGTAAGGGACTAAATGTTAATGCTAGTATAATGTTGTACTGATGTTGTGTTGATCTAAGAATAATATTGTTACAACATGTTTAAAAGTAGTGTTTTCGGCCCATGGCTTGATACTAGAACTGAAGATCATCACAACCATGTTCTGAATTTCCTTCTTTGGCATCAAAGGAATGTTACAGATTCAACTTATGACACCCACTTTATTTTTTACTTTGGCCAACACACAATACAGATGGCCAACTACATGAGGTCAATAACCCACAGTTTATTTACAACATTAGTAGATACACCGTGTGCCAATGGAGTAAACATGTAACTGCTATCCTGCAAACTCATATTTCGACATTGATAAATTGAAGTGTAGAACTAAGGTTCCTACCAATACAAACAAATACAAGAAAATTGGTCACTGAAACTGATAAACTTTTGTACATTACGACATTGATAAACTGTTGTACATTACATAAACCAAGTTATCATTATATGATATACAAAACAACAACTAAACATTGTTCATATGAAAACCAAAAATGCTTTGGTTTATCATTATAGTGTTGCCATGCATATTGTACTAAGACCATCATCTTTGTTCAATAAACCTGAAAAATAATTGTCCCTTTTTTGGGAATTTGCTCTTCTATCTATTGTCCAAAATAAAAATAGCACTAGGTCTATTATCATATGTATGAGATATAAAATGCCCCACATATCTAGGGAACCATCAACTTAATAACCTAATAACCACACAATTTTCTTTGTGTTTTAAGTTTTTACCATAGGGATGGGATCTTTAAAATCATCACCAACAAGATCTGGTGACATGGTGTTTGACAATTGGATGTAAGTTTGTGTATTATTATTTATATTCTAGTTAAATGATTTGTTTACTAATATATGTTTCTTTTAATTATTTCAACTGTTACACAGGGACTCCCATAATCTTGATGAGTTCGTCTTCGAGGTGTGGCATGGTAGTATTTTTATGGTTCTTCCCTTAAGGTACGCTGGTGGGGAAATTATAAACTTGAAGTTACCTAAGTCATTTAGGTTATCTTATTTTGAAATGTGTGACCTTTTGTTGAAAAACATAAAAGAAGATATATGGGCATGGTTCTATTGTAAACCTGGATGTAGTTTAAAAGACGGTTTGACCATTGTCGAAACTGATAGTGATGTTAAGAAAATGTTTGAGTTGGCTAACATTCATGGAGTCATTGAGGTCTTTGTTAGTGCAATTCCCCAGTCAGTCTTAGTTGACAGTTATTATAAGAACTTGCTTTTTGATGACCCTGACGTTGAGGTAACATCTCGAGTTAGATTTCATGAAAAAAGAAGAAATGATCTTGATAATATGAATTTGGAAGAAATACGTACATGGGAACAATTAGAAGAAAATTCACCTGATATCCTGAGGACACCTTATGTTAAGGTTTGGACTGAAGCAAGTGAAGCTAGTCTTTTTAGAGGGATGGGAGAGCTTCCATATAATGATGATTTTAATGATTGCCCGTCATTTTTAAGGTCTGTTAACAAACCATACATTCCAAAGGACTGCAAGTGTGGCTGTAGGTCTCCGACTTTTTTAAGGTCCCTTGCTGAAATTGAAAGTGGGTATGGTTCTAGTCCTATAAAATGTTGCAAGGTTGTTAATGATGTTGACAATGGTCATACAGTTGGATCGTCTACTGTTATCCAAAATGAGTCAAAGGAAATTGGTTTCAAAGCTACTCCATTCAAAGGTAGGAATCTTTTTCATGAATTTGAAGATGCTGTTGATGATGACATTCATGATGTTGCGGCTGTGTCAAGTGTGGGAGGGTCTACTGTTATCCAACATGTGTCTAAGGAAGCTTGTTTTAAAGTTAGTCCATTTAGATGTAAGAATCTTTTTAATGACTTTGAAGAAGCTTTAGATGATGACACTCAGGATGTTCCAGCTGTGTCAGTCGTGGGAGAGTCTAATGCCATCCCGTATGTGTCGACCAACAATAAAGTTTGTGAATCTAGTCCTTTAAATGGGAAAAGGCTTTTTAACAACCTAGATGAAGTTCCTGCAGTTGGAGGCGCAACTGTTATCCAGTATGTGTCAAAGAAAAGACATTTTCAAGGTAGAACTTTAAAAGGTAGGAATCTTATTGATGAATTTGAATCTGTTGGAAGCCATGTTTCTGTTGGGTTTGAGCGTGTTACTAAGGATGAAGAAGTTGCTAAGGAGGAAGAAGTTGCTTGTCAAGATGTTGGACGTACAATGGTCAAGAAAATGTGAAGCAACAATGGTTCCCTTTGTTGATGCTCTAATATTCAGTAACTTGATAAGTATTTGTTTATTTGCACTTTCTAAATAGTTGTTGTTTAACCATTGTTGTAGTAGGTTAATCTATGTCGAACTTTTTAAGTAATGTGACTTGTTGTAGTTTGCAAAGCTTTTGTTTAAATTTTTCAATGTTGTAACAAAATGCTTTGCAATATTACATATATTATGTTATAAAGTTATGCATTTTGGTTATGTTTAATTATGTATGAAATTGATAAGCATAAAATGTAACACTACAAGTTGATAAACATTGACAATTCATGTAACACGGCTAACGATACAATGAAGTATAAATTTGATACACTTAGGTCATTTGAGCGACTTTAATATCTTCAATTCCCAACATCTTAGCAATCAAACGACTAAATTTAAGCGACTTATCAACATGTCACCCCTTGGTACTTTACACACCAACCTTTTTAACACTTTTTCCTTTTTGTACTTTACACATCAACTTTTTAAATACTTTTACATAAAGGTACCAACTTCATTAAATACTCTTAAAAATACGTGTTTAGCGACTTTATAAAAAATTCGAGCGTCGTACTATTATTCAAGCGAAACTTTATATTTCCCCAAGTAAGTGGTCCCCTTTGAATTTCAAAGATTTTGTTCATTTTTTTTTTATCACAAACCATGATCTTTTTCGAATAGTCTTTTTAAATAATCAACTAAATTTGAGCGACTTAGCAACATGTCAACCCTTGGTACTTTACACACCAACCTTTTCAACACTTTTACCTTTTTGTACTTTTCACATCAACTTTTTAAGTACTTTTGCATAAAGGTACCAACTTCATTAAATACTCTTAGAAATAAGTGTTTAGCGACTTTATAAAAAATTCGAGCGAGTAATATTATTTAAGCGAAATTTTATATTTTCCCAAGTATGAAAGCTATTTGATATATTTGCAAGGGAAAATAAACCATCTCTGCAAATTAATTGCTCACTTAAATTTAGTAATCATGAATCACGACTATTGGTATCAATCTCAATACATATATAATTACCATTCATCTCTTCTTTTTGTATACTTACTTTTCACCCAAATTAATAATTTGTACTCTAATCATTTGTTCAATGGCAATTGATGATCAAACTCCCCTTCTTACCGAACTTAAAAATCTTTCTGGATCTCAAGAACTACACAAAGCTTTCAAGTTTGTGTATGGTTATGAGCATGTTGAAGACGAAGTTTTCACAAGGTTTCTTGGAGAAAGACGCAATGAACTACAATCAACAATCCAACAAAAAACAGCTAGATTGGCAGAGTTATGGTCTTTGAATCATGATGAAGAAAAGTCTGCTGGGGATGTGTATCATTGTGAACATACGGCTCTGGTCAGGCTGCGTAACAGGTTGGAGGTGGTCACTGCTCTGTTGATGGAACTTCGTCAAGGGTTGACTGAGAAAGAGGAGCACATCTCTATTCTCGAAGTTTATGATTAGTTCTTTGTTGGAACTTCGTCAAGGGTTTCTTTTGGTAATCTTTTGCTTTTAAGTTGTTTTAAATGGTGATGATGTAATGAAAATGATGTAATTGTTTAATTTATCTTAATGAAAATGGTTATTTAAGTTTATTTTTATTTGTGTATTTAATCTTTTTTCTTTAATTACTTTATACAAAAAGTGTGTATCTGTATGAATTGGGTTGATGGATGCTTGGAGATCCACAGTTGTTAGATTACTTTTTATATTTTTACTTTTGTTTTGAATCGTTGTAATTATAAACTGGTTTAATTTTGTTTTAGCGACTTTATAAAAGATTTGAGCGTCATACTATTATTTAAGCGACATTTTCTATTTCCCAGGTAAGGGGTCCCCTTAGAATTTCAAACATTTTGTTCATTATTTAAGTGCATATGGGTACACAGTCATTGTTAATTGATTTGTTACTTTTGGTTTATTTTTGTGTTTTTATTGGTTTGGTGGCAAAAATGGGTACACAGCCAAGTAAGGGGTCCTCTTTTTTATGTACTTTGTATAGTTGGTTTGGTGGCAAAATTTTCCATTGGGAATAGGAAATTACTCAAAATATTGAACTAAGCGACCTTTTAGTTGAACAAAAAAGCGACTTTCTAAAATCCAACTTTTTTTTGTTTGAACGTGGCCTGCACCTTTTAGTCCAACTCTTGGTCAATGCCATTAAGTGACTTGACATGTTAGGTTGCACGTGGCCTGCACCTATGTGACTTGTAATTATGATTATGTATTTTTGTTTCAGCGACTTTTTTTTCATAGTTTTAGTATTGAAACCAAACTGTTGATATTGGACATTGGTTATGAGAATCTTGTGGGATGTGTAGTTGATATATTAGTTTTGTGATCCAATTTTGTTTTTCCATGCCACAGCACTTAAATTCACTTTCACATTATTTCCCAAAGTCGTATGACAGCAGTTGAAAAGTCGTTATATTTGGTTAACATTATGATGAGAGGGGTAACATATGTACTAATGCCGGGTTGGAGCGACTTAAGACGTAGTTTAATTTTCATTCTTTAGCTTATTTTAGCCCTTGATATTAAGCAAAATAGCCAAGGTTTAAACTACTTACGGCTAAAAAGATTAAGCGACTAATTTGTGTTTCCCAAAATAAAATACAGTTAAACAAAAAGATAGGCTTGTCAACTACTCGCATTAAATAATGTCATAAGCATAAGATGATTTTTTCGACTTATGCTACCCCCTCGACGGTTGGCTCCGGCAATATGATGATGATACCACCTGAAAATAGGGAGAGAAATATATAACTATTTGCTCATTATGTTACCAGCCAGTACTTACTGAAGGTACAAATTTTACCTGATATGTTTTGGGGCCCTTTTTAAGTAAATAGCCAGCAATGTTTAGATTTTCCACAAATGTATCAATATCTGGAACTCTTAACTCGATCTTATCAGCCAAACTGTAGATTTCCTGAAAACATTATAAGGAGGTTAGTTCCCCATTATAACGGATAGTAATCACCATGCAGAAATGCTTATGATAACAATACGAAGTTGGTGTTTACCGATATAGAAAAGCAGTCTTTCTTTGTCAACTCTGATTCCTTGTTTAGAGTACTTAAGAATCGCTTTGTTTCCTTCTGATGACTCATCCCACTACTCCGAGCAAAATCCACAAGTCCATGCTCGTCAACATACTTGTCAAACAAGGATTCCTTCATTATCTCAACAACATCCTTTTGGATACATATATTGAGCCAACAAACCATTAAGATATTGTGGAATATAAACATGTATTAGTATATAAGAATGTGGCCTTGCATTTGTACTAAATGAACTTACCATAGCATCTTGAACGGTTATTTCTTCTCTCAACTCAATCCTAGCCCGTGCTTCTGCCAACCTTACTAGACTTTCTAACTGCCTTGCTGTTATCGGTGTGCCATCAGCAGACATGTTGCGGTCTCTGAGTTTTAGGTAGAACTCCTGCAGGATTTTTGCTGCTTGTCTTGTCATCCTTTATAGAAAAATAAAAATACTGTCATGAAAAAACTTGAAGAATGGATGTTGCATCATGAATGGTTTGTTATTTCACCTTGGAAATATAATTTTTTTTTGCATAGGCGATATATTTACGAAGAAGAGGACCAGGCAATGGAACAAAATCACGGTCGTGCCTCGGATCAATTCTCAACCTTTTGACTAATGAACCATTCTTTCCATTCAGGTATGTGAAGTTATCACTTGGAGATTCTGCACCATACATATAAAGAGCCCTCTCATTCAAACACCCAATGGGATAAATAAATCTACTGGGATAAGTACACACCTTTAAGTTTTTTCAAAGCTTGTGATGTATCCACATGCCCAGCATGCAGCTGCAAGAAAAAGAAACCGTTACACTGTGATTGTCACTCGCGGCACAAGCTATAAGATAAAACGACCAAATAGGTGACATAATGTATCCTCAAAAGAGGTAATCCACTACAACGGAAGGACTTGGCATATAGTCACTTACTGACATAATGTGTTCTGAAACTCGTTTGTCAAGTAGCTCATCAGGCTTGTCAAGCAATATGAAAACCAAATCAAACCGTGATAGGAGAGGAGCATTGATTTTCAAATTTTCATTCACAGTTTTCGCCCGGCTACAACCAAAATATGCAATCAGTAGAATGAAAGCAATCTGAAAAAAAAATGTTTATTGATAATTAATAAATAAAATCGAAAGCAATATGTACTTGTAATGACCACCAACAGGGTTTGCTGCTGCTAAAACAGTTGTTTGAGCCGATAAACTTGCTACTAGTCCTGCCTTGGAAACTGATACACGTTGTTGCTCCATAGCTTCCAGTAGAGACTGGTGCTTATAAATGTCAACAGATACTTCTATATATAGTATTTGTTTAATATACTTTTTTAAGCTATGTGAGATATTAATTGAAGACTAACCTGGTGTTGTGCAGACATTTTATCAAATTCATCAATACAGCACAATCCCTTGTCTGCCAGTGTAACACCCCCCAAAATTTGATACAGCGGAAGACTCAACAAGCTTTCGGGATGCTACGGGGATTGGTATCCATCACAAGACAATATAGAACGAGATAAAGTAAACATAATAAAAACACAACCAAAACGGGGTTTTAAGGTTTACATTTATCCCAACATCATTCAGAGTCAGGCCCAAAATAAAATAACAATAGGTCCAAATTTAATTATCAGAGTTTAGAAAATATAGATCCATAAACCGTATGCCTTGGCCGAGCCTTCCATTCCAAGCATGCATCTCAACACTTAATTACCTGAGAAAACGTGCTAAAAGTCAGCTTTCGCTGGTGAGATCATAGGTTTAAATTCAACTAATAATATAGTGGACATATACGCAAAACGCTTGCTAGCTAGACTAAGGATTCGCTAAAAGCCTGCGGATACCCTCCGCTCCAACAAAACACACGGATACCCTTCCGTACTAACATAACACACGGATACCCTTCCGTACTAACATAGATATTCGGGTAGCCCCCGCAATACCAATAATAACTCGGATAACCTCCGGAATATTAATAACCTATAGGTGCACACTATAGTATCAAAATAAGTCAACCTTGAATAGTACACACAACATATATGTGACTAAAGCTGACAATTCCAAATAACCAAATAAGCCAACCTTGAATAGTACACACAACCTATATGTGACTAAAGCTGACAATCCACCAATAACCAAATAAGCCAACCTTGAATAGTACACACAAAAGGTGTGACTAAAGCTGACAATCCACCAATAACCAAATAAGCCAACCTTGAATAGTACACACAAAAGGTGTGACTAAAGCTGACAATAGATCCTAGTCCATACGCATAGCAAGTTTAGAAAGAATATAAACGCGATAATAGTCCACGTAAAATGATTTGCACGTTTCTCACCCCAATCATTGAAAACATAGTTCAAGAGTAAAAAGTGGGGCTATGACTCACCTCAAGTCCAGAAAATAGCAAGACGAGGTAGGTAGAAATAAGATGTATGATAACTCACGAAACAGCAACTACGGACTTGGCACGACCTAACAATATTAACTCTTTCAGAAATCATTTCCTCAAATATATAATATTTCCCAAACCCGGACGAGAATCCGTTTTATTACCGAAAGTCCATTTCGTATTAGTTTGGTGTATTTGCGTTTGGTATCCATACGGGTGGTGGGTCGACTCAAAACAAACCAACAAGATCGCACATAACAAAATAAAATAAACTATAGATCTAATATTAGCCCAATATATCATTTAAATAAATCGCCGAAGTTTACCAAAGCCGTCGATTTGATAATCCTCATATTTATTTACGTAATATACTGTTCCAAGATTATACCCAATCTAAAGCACATATAAAGCACATAGCACATATATACTATATAGTATATATCGTAGTTTAATAAATTCCTCATATATATCGTCAAATTGGCCAGATTTCCAGATATATACACTCGCAATCTATTACACTTTACATATACTACAACCTATGGGCGTCGTAGGATACGATGCCCACTAATATATTTATTTCGTATAACCAAACAACCCGGCTCAACCTTACGGTTAAGTGGTTATTTAATTATAGAAAACGTCTATATTAGTCGTCATATATCCGTGACAACACGAACGTCACAAATAATAACTTACCTGGACCCGAGTGACAACAATTTCGCCTAACTCAATAAGTTTATCCGTTATATATCCGAATGACTTTTTATTAAATGTTTCATAATTGTCGGGAGTTTCCCGTTTTATACACAATTTTTATAATAACAATACGTTTAATATTATTACGCCACTTTCGTAGCCTAATATATATCTAATCGTATTATTTATAATACGACTCGTGATTATTATTATTATTAATATACGCGTTTATATAGTTATATATACGTTATTCACGTATATACTTTCATACAAACGTTCATATTATCAATAATTATTATTACGAGTTTTATTATTTCCGTTTCAATTTTAATAGTTATTGAGTTATACGAAATGGTCATATGTCCGAGTCATGACTCTCGGCTCATTGTCCAAGTCCAACAATAAGAAAAAGTCATAAATAATAAATCTCCGTCCCATCACAATCTCAAACCACGGGCTTCAACAATAAGGTCCGACTACGGTACCTGACTAACCTATCTCCGTCATCTAACGACCGTCTCATAACCGGTCCCCAATATCACTTTCGCCAACAACTTCACAATATCACAATAATTCCCTTGTCGAGACCAAAAAAAAAAGGTCTCGACCCAATAAAAGCATTCGGCCGAAAATATAATACCACAACAATGCCAATAATATGCTCACAATTAATATATATAAAAAAAAACATCAACAAGGTTAACATTTGGGTCGGTTTACCAAGCCAAAACCCGAGCCAAGTGACCCACTTGGGTCTCGGCTGAAATTACGAGTCAAGGAGGACTCGACCAAGGACCACCTTGGTCACGGAAATGCTCAAACGAGCCAACCAAAACTGTCCCAAACACCCTCTTGGGTCTCGACACCAAATAACAATGACAAATACAAATCGGTAACCAAGCTAGCCAAGGGTCAAACCAATCGGACCAATGGTCACATACGACTCTCAACCGAGCCAAAAAAATAATATTACACCGAGACCATAGGGTCTCGGTTAAGCTCCAACGAGCCACGATCAACACCAAACGTGACCCAAACATCAAGGTCGAGCACTAAACATGAACCAACAAGGATTCCAAGGTCAATTAACAAGAAAAGTAACGAGCCGAGTGGCTCGTATCCACATCTAGCCGTGAGTCTTCGACTCACGGTTCGTTCGAACCCACAAAGAAAACTAAACCCGGATACCAAACCATATGAAAACGTAGTTTCATCAAAAACCCATAAGCTTATCACGTTTTAAATGAAAACCCACTCGGATCTCATCAATTCGTGACCCTTGGTCACGATTCGAACCCATAAATTGAGTTAAAACTCATCCTACCTTCCAAAACAATACTAGATCGAAGAGTACTCAAGAAATAACAAGAAAATGGTGATGAACTTGTGATTATTTGATTCGGATTTGGTGTTAATGTGGGAGTTAGGGCGCGTGTTCTAGCTCAAAAGAAAGATCTCGACGAGATGGTTAAATTGGTGGTGTTATTTTTGATGTGGGAGTGGCGGTGTGACGGTGGTGGCCGGCCAAAGAGGCGGCGGCGGCTAACCTTAAGGTTGGGGAAAAGAGATGATGAGGGAGAGAGAGTAGTGAAAATGGTGAGTGAGTGTTTGTGTTGTGTGTGGGTAAAAACCGGGCCAAACGCCCCTTATACTAACTTTTCTTTTTTTTTTGTTATAATAATAATAAGAATAATAATAATAATAGTAATAATAAGGATATTATTACGGTGGGGCGGGTAACGCGGGTAACTGTAAAAACACGTGGCCCGAACCCGAACTCATTTTAAAATTTCCATATCTCACGAGAACCTCTCGTAATTAATTAAAATATATAACGGACTCGTTAAGACGAATCATAAAACTATGTTAGGTAATCCTAGTGCCAAAGTCAACGTAGTTGATGAGTGTCTAAATACTCATCATTTTGTACCAATCTGAACTGCCAAAACATACAAAAACACTCAAAAATGCATCATAATACTTAAAATATCTCAGAAGAGTGTTTTATATGTTTCAAATACAAAATATGCAAAAACAAATGAAAAACGTACAAAGTTTGCATAATTGGCAGTTTCAGTCCCTCAAGTTTCAAATATTGTCAAAACTAGTCCCTGAAGGTTTTAAATGAATAAAAAGTCAACTTAAGTCCTTGGGAAACCAAAAATGTTCACAAAACATCCCTGGATAAAAGTTTACACAAACTGGCAATTTTTACCCCTCAAGTTTCAAAATTGGCAAAATAGTCCCTGGGTATTCAAAACTGAAATATTTACAAATAATACCCTTGTACTATGCATGAATGACAAAATGGAACAATTTTGATAACATTTTGAGAAATTACAAGTTTAATCCCTTAAAAATCCAAATTTACAATAAAGGTCCCTGGAGTTTGAAAAATTGCAGAAAAGGTCCCTGGGTGTTTTTAAATGGAAAAATAAATAAATAAGTCCTTGGTTTATTAAATTTGGCAAGTTAAGTCCTTAAAAATACTTTGGGAAAATAACATGTTCAGTCCCTCACTTTTGCCAAATTTACATTTTTGGTCCTTATCACTAAAAAACCAACCAGACCCTTATTTTAAATAAATCCAAAACCAAATCCAACCCATCCTATCCCCTAAGCCCAACCATAAGCCCAGTCCAAACCCACCCTTTTAGTTTAAACCAGCGCTGACCCGCGTTGACCACCAAAACCGCCAAACACTGTACACCCTTCTCCCTCACCCCCGCTTCACCATACCAGGTGGTTTTGCCACCTGCTACCTCCACCTCACCATCCTCCAGCTCACCTACTTGTTCAAAATATGTGCGGATCAAGTCATCCGACGGTGTGTCCATGGCCAAGAAGCCATAGAAATTCTTAAAGCTTGTCATGATGGACCCACGGGGGGACATCATAACCCAAACTACACCGCCAAAAAGGTGTTTGATTCAGGATTCTTTTGGCCCACGATATATAAAGACGCCCATGAACTTATCAAAACCTGTGAGGCTTGCCAGCGTCACGGGAATATTTCTAAAAAGAATGAGATGCCGCAAAACGCCATCCAAGTCTGTGAAATATTTGATATGTGGGGCATTGATTTTATGGGGCCATTCCCGTCTTCACGAGGGAATAAGTATATACTCGTCGCTGTCGACTATCTGTCAAAATGGGTTGAGGCAAAAGCCTTACCCACCAATGATGCCCGAGTAGTTTGTAAATTTTTAAAATCTCTCTTTGCCAGATTCGGGACTCCTCGTGCTATTATCAGTGATCGTGGAACTCATTTTTGCAATGAACAATTTGCAAGAGTAATGCTGAAATATGGTGTAACTCACCGTCTTTCTACAGCATACCACCCCCAAACAAGTGGGCAGGTGGAGGTCTCAAATCGGGGTATTAAGAGAATTCTCGAGAGGACGGTTGGTGAAAACCGTGCCTCTTGGTCGGATAAGCTGGACGATGCATTATGGGCTTTCCGCACTGCTTACAAAACACCCATTGGGTGTACTCCTTATAAGCTTGTGTACGGGAAAGCATGTCATCTTCCGATTGAATTAGAACATAAGGCCTATTGGGCCTTAAAACATGCAAATTTCGACCTTCAGACAGCGGGTGATCACCGTAAAGTTCAACTAAACGAACTAAATGAATTACGTGATCAAGCTTATGAAAATTCTTTAATCTATAAAGAAAAGACTAAGAAGATACATGACTCTAAAATAAAGAACCGCGTTTTCAACGTTGGTGACAGAGTTCTTCTTTTCAATTCAAGGTTGAAAATTTTCTCGGGTAAACTAAAAACTCGTTGGTCTGGACCATTTACTATAACCAAAGTATACCCATATGGAACTGTTGAGTTATTACAACCCGACGATCCCAATTTTAAAGTAAATGGTCATCGTTTAAAACACTATTTTGGAGGGGACATACAACCAATGGTTGTCCCGGATCTCCAAACTTACCCCAAGGACTAATTAATACGGGGTCGAGTCAAGCTAGTGACTCGGAAAACAAAAACACTAGTATCATGTACATAATAATAATAATAAATAATGAATTTTATATTTTGTTCAAATTTCTATCCTTGTATGTATATTATACTTTATCATTCAACTTCCGGGCTGTCAGGAAAAATTTATTACAGTTAATCATTCACAAGTGATTAGCTTGCGTGGTAAACCTGACACAAGCTTGGGAGGTAGTGATTACATATATTATATTATTTCATAAACAATATAAAATGCAAAAACATTTTTCCTATGCACACAACTTGCCCAGTTTGATTAGCCCCTCAGTTACAACATTTGGTTGTTGGCTGTTTTCAGTTACTGAGCTCTGTCAAACCCAGATTCCCTTTCAAGGGGCGGTTGTTAGGAATTTTCTTTCTTTTGTACATATATATATATAAATCTAAAAATACAAAAACATTTATAAAAGATAAAAACCAAAAATAATCTCCTTTATCTTATCATTTCATAATTCTGTGAGTGGCAATCCCACTCCTATTTCTCACCCAATCTTTAAGTGGCAATTCCACTCCATTACCCCAAGGACAATTTTAATTCGGGGTCGAGTCAAGCTAGTGACTCGGGAATCAAAAACAAGCTACCTCATGACAAGTCAATTCGAGGTCGAGTCAAGCTAGTGACTCGGTAATCAAAAGCATAGCAATATGGGTTTTCACTCATATTTCTGATTTCTTTCTCTTTTCTAACACCCTAGTGTGGGGGAGACGAACCACATGTTGTACATATGTAAAAAAATTTTTTTTAAAAAAAAAAAAAAAAAAAAAAAAAAAAAAAAAATGGTATAAGACAAATAAAAAGAAAAAAGTGAGTTTGTATGTAAATAGAGTAAAATAAAAAGGTTAAAAGTATTGCCTCCTTACGTTCTAAAGTCTTGGTGGGACACCAAGTATTGTGAATATTGAGGGCAATATTCAGTTCTAAGTGTGGGGGAGCGTTCTCACGAATGCAAAACACATGTTCCATCAAGAACCCCCATTTGATCAAAATTACCAGTTTTTTCACACTTAGAAATGAGATAAAATGGTATCAATCCTCCATGTCTAACCCACAACAGGATTGGCTAGTCCAGGAGCAAACGGCTCTTGGTAAAGACATCTCAAATCCGTTTATGGCTGGCAATTTGCCAAAAATTGTATGGTTCCTCAACTCCCCGAAAACAAATGAGTTGGCTAGCCCGCAAGATTATGGCTTGTGGTAAAGGCTGTGGAAAAACCATAATTGGTAATCAGCTCACCAAGATGTTGACTATTCCATCAAGAGTTGGCTAGTCCAGAAGCAAACGGCTTTTGGTAAAGACTAATCAAATCCGTTGACAGCTGGTGGTTTGCTAAAAATCACACGGTTATCAGGTGTGCCACAGTTCTTACACCTGGCTACTCCAGAAGTGATGGCTTTTGGTAAAGAGTTAAAATCCATTAATTTTTTCTCAAATAGATTGCTAGGGACTAGCAATAGTTTAGTGTGGGGGATTGATGAGTGTCTAAATACTCATCATTTTGTACCAATCTGAACTGCCAAAACATACAAAAACACTCAAAAATGCATCATAATACTTAAAATATCTCAGAAGAGTGTTTTATATGTTTCAAATACAAAATATGCAAAAACAAATGAAAAACGTACAAAGTTTGCATAATTGGCAGTTTCAGTCCCTCAAGTTTCAAATATTGTCAAAACTAGTCCCTGAAGGTTTTAAATGAATAAAAAGTCAACTTAAGTCCTTGGGAAACCAAAAATGTTCACAAAACATCCCTGGATAAAATTTTACACAAACTGGCAATTTTTACCCCTCAAGTTTCAAAATTGGCAAAATAGTCCCTGGGTATTCAAAACTGAAATATTTACAAATAATACCCTTGTACTATGCATGAATGACAAAATGGAACAATTTTGATAACATTTTGAGAAATTACAAGTTTAATCCCTTAAAAATCCAAATTTACAATAAAGGTCCCTGGAGTTTGAAAAATTGCAGAAAAGGTCCCTGGGTGTTTTTAAATGGAAAAATAAATAAATAAGTCCTTGGTTTATTAAATTTGGCAAGTTAAGTCCTTAAAAATACTTTGGGAAAATAACATGTTCAGTCCCTCACTTTTGCCAAATTTACATTTTTGGTCCTTATCACTAAAAAACCAACCGGACCCTTATTTTAAATAAATCCAAAACCAAATCCAACCCATCCTATCCCCTAAGCCCAACCATAAGCCCAGTCCAAACCCACCCTTTTAGTTTAAACCAGCGCTGACCCGCGTTGACCACCAAAACCGCCAAACACTGTACACCCTTCTCCCTCACCCCCGCTTCACCATACCAGGTGGTTTTGCCACCTGCTACCTCCACCTCACCATCCTCCAGCTCACCCTCATCACCTTTCCACCTCACAAATCAACCCAGGTGGGCATTAAATGCCATCTCCACCATTTTTCACTCCCAAACCACATTTTGTCTCTGTTTTCTTCCATACAACACCAACTTGCCTAAAAATCTTCCCTTTTGTCCCCTGACACCTCCACAACACTCCAATGATCCTTAATTGTTCACCTTTGGCCCCAAGTTAACGTGTGACTTTTTGGCGGCAAAATCAGTTTAAACGGCTATGATCAATTCAGAGATTGGAGGGTCAAGATTTAAAGTGGGAAAGACTCAGAAGGTGTCCTAAAACCCTAATGAGGACTTATAAAAGAGGAGAAGACCAGAAGAAATATATATAGTTTATTTTTAGAAAAGTTAGTCTCGTTTAATTTGTAACTTGTTATCTCATTTAAATTTCAAGCTTTTAAGCTTTGTACTAGTCAATTAAAGTGTAACCTAAGCTTTTGTGATAATCAAAGTTAAGTTTCTAATTATATTTCAGTTGGTGCAAATTTTCATCCTCATTTCAAATTCTAATAATCTGTGTTATTGTTATTGATTGGTTATATGGATTGATTAGGCTCATATAAGCTCCCATAAGCTCAAAACAGCTTTTAGTAACTTAATAATCAGCTTAATATAAAAATCTCACAAAATACAAATTTGGTCAATGATAGTCAACTGTGGCATTTGTTCTTGATTTCTGGGTTTCAAAGGCAATTTGGAAAGGAAGCAGCTTGGAGTATTGGTTTAGATCCTCAGGGGAGGAAATAAGTGGTTCTTGGTTCTTGGTTTCAAGCAGGAAAGCAACTTGTAAGTTTCTTAAAAATCTCATAATTATCTTTGTACTGAGTATGTATTGATCTTGATTATCATGGAAATTATCTGTGTTTGTTAAGTTTAATTAGTATATTTAAGCTTATTTATGGTTTGAAATTGTTAGGCTGTTAAGGAAATTGCTTGTTACTCATTTTCTAAAAATCAAACAGTCAATATAGTATATTTGGTGTTCTTGTGTATTTGTGGGAATTATCTGTTTCTAAGTGCTTAATTACATCTAATATATCATAATAAGTCATGTTGGATCAGTAGAATAAGCTTTGTAAGCCATTTACCTCACAAATCATAAAACAGACTAGTTAAAAGGGGTGTTTGGATTTACATGTTCTGTGTTACTCAGCTTAGTATTGTTGTAATTTTTAGTGTATACAAGTCATTCAGTATTAGATTAGTCCAGAGAAACAAAAATAAACATGTCTTAGTTGGTTAAATAGTCAAAATCACAAGGAATACATCACCACAGTTAACTGTGGTGATATTGGAGTCCATAACTCATCAAATCTACTCACAAGTTAGTAATATAGCTTATTTCAATCTTAATATAGCTTAATATAACCTATAAAATCTGTAGTGATCATTAGAAATCCAAATTAGTCAACTTTTTAAGTTTTCTTCAAAAGTCAAATTTGCTCTTATCAGATTTTCTCAAAACTTAAGGGATTTTTGTAGATTTTAGTATTAGGATTCAAGCTTTAAGATTTGGTGGATTTGTAGTCTACCAGCTTATTTTCAGTATCCCACATAGCTTATAATTTTAAGATTTTTTATCTAGGCTCCACAGACCCTCAAACTTACTTGCAGGGCAAAGGTGTGCCCTGCTCACTTGGACCCAGTTCATCACCACAACTTTGTTGGTAATTTCTTATCAATCCAGTGGACCCCACACCCCAACCATTAGCTTAATTTATAGCTTATTAGTCCAGCTTATCTCATCTCAGCTTAGTTTAGCTTTTAGCTTATAGTAGGATAGCTTTTAGGATCCAAATTGTGACCTTTGTGAAACAAGCTACACTGATTACTCAGTGTATGATCACCAATCCATAGGTTCACACTGAGCTTATTAGGAAGCCATAAGCTTAGCTTATTAGTTTAATCTGTAGCTTATCATCCCATAGTTGAACCCCTAGGTTTATTTTGAACCTTGTTTTACTCTTGTGGACCCCACAACTCTTAGAAAGTGGACTGCAAGGCAAAAACTTGCCCTGCACATCAGCACACCACCACCACACCACCAACTTAATTGGTGGCTGCAGCCCACACCATTAGGACCCACACCCCCAACCTAGCTTATTACAACCCCCCTCCTACCCAGGTTCAAGAATTGACCCATAGTTTGACCTACAAACCAGTGGACCCCACCTTAAATTGTCCCTAATCTCTGTCCCATTTCTGAGACAGAACTCAAATAAGCAAGTGCTTATTTGAGCTTCTCAGCTTATTTTAGGAGCTCATATCATTAAGTTTAGTCTAATATAGTTCAAATAACTTAGGTAAACTAGATTTCACCATAGTGGACCCCACATAACCTCAGTTTAGCTTATTTCTTCATTTGGTCAACCTTAGTCAACTGTTTAAGCTAATAAGCAATCTCAGTGCTTATTATTGATTTCCAAAGTAGTTATCTTTATTAAAGTTTCATTATTTAGGTATTTAAATAGTTTTATAAAATAAAAACCAGAAAAAGCAAACATAAAAATAGTGATAGCTTCTATTTAATAGAAATTATCTAATTAATTTTCATTTTAGCTTATTAATAAGCACTTGTCCAATTTTATAATTTTATAAATTACTTAGTACCTTAAAGTAGTTAAAATAATTTTATTAGAATTTTCCTAAGCAGTTTACTATTAATTAGATTTAAAACTAGTTTAAATAATTAAATAGGTAATATTAGTAATTAAATAGTTTTATTTAATTTTAATACCCTAAAGTAGAATTTTATATTTTTCCTAAGTTTTATAATATAGTTAAGACTTTTAAAAAATAGTTTCATAATTTCTACTGTTCATTTTATAATTTTCTTATTTAAATTAATTAAATTAGCTTAAAATTAATTAATAAGTAATTAATTAGTCAATTAGCTTAAATATAATTTTTAGCAAGTTTTTATAATTTTGTAGTATTCCTGTAGTGTTTAAATAATTTTATAAATTTTAGCATAATTTTCTAAGGTAATTTAGTATTAATAGTAACTTAAAATAGTTAAAATAGTTTAATTAAGTTAAATAGTATTTAATTAATAAAATACTTATAAAAAGACAAAAATATTTATTTTAATTTTTTATACTTTCTTCAAGTTCTTAGTTAAGTTTAGAAATTATTTATTTAAGTTTTTAGGTTTATTTGTAATAGTTGTAATTTTTAGTTAAATTAAATTAAGTCTTAAATTAGATTTTAATTAGTTTTATTAATTAAATAGTAATTAAATATTATAATAATCATTTTCATAATTTCAAATTCATTTTCTATTTTCTTTAATATTAAGTTTTAAAAAGTTTCACTTTTAGTCCCTGTAGTTTGTAACTTGTTAAATACCATTTTTCTCTGTCTGTTATATGATTATCTGATTTTGTGTTTATTTCTGTATTTCTGTTATAATTTCATATTTTCCAAATATCAAGCAATCAGTAGTGTAATCAACTCTCAAAACATATTTGTTACTGTCCTCAGTACCACTCACTTTCCTATCCGTCAACAAATACAATTTCAATCTCGTTGGGATTTAACGACCCGGGGATTTCCCTGTACTTCCACGGTCAATATTAACTTGCACTTTCTCCCAGGTGAGCCTAACAGCTTCACAAGGCTGACTGGTTGGTTTGGGAGGAGTTAAAATTTGGCGCCGCTGCCGGGGAGGTTGTTGCGTATTTCAAAACGGTAAAAGTTTAGTGGTTTTCAAAAACCCTCCTGTACAAATATCACCACTTTGTAAATTTTTTAAGAAAAGCAAAATCATATCTGAAAACGTTCATTAACATTTCTCCTGAAGTGTTAACAACACCAAACAAATCATAAACAACAAAACAAAACTGTGAAGTTAAATTACTTCGTATCTTTACGATTACAACCTATACAGTTGGTTTAAGGTAAGTTCTGACATTAAATTGCGAACTTAAGAGGGATCCATTTATTTCCTCCCGCCAGCCTGCGAGTAATCTTAAAGGAACGATTTCAGTTAACGAATCAGTTTCAAAAATATTGTCCAAGTTTTTTCACCCATACACGAAAAGCCAAAAACATTTTACTGTGAATATAATTACATAAAAGTTTACTACCGCAAACCAAGGCAGAGCACCTACCAACTGGGGGTGTGAACATAATAAGTTCCCAAACCTAAAAGATTAAAAACTTACCATTGTATCCTTGTGAATAGTGTACCTTTTTTAAAGGAGCTGTTCATTTGTGATTATTGGGTTTAAGTTCGCTGTAGTTTTGCCTCGATCTTGTGTTGAAAACTAATTTTTGTGCATGCGCACTCGTTCACAAACAAAGAATAAAAAGAAGAAAAACGTACCCGAGTTACGTATTGTTGAAGAAGAACACACACTAAAAATGAACGACGAGCCCAAGGATGAGCCAGTTCCTGACACCCGAACTATGGAGGAACTGTGTCAACCTACCATGCAAGGGAGGGGTGGACCAATTGCACCACTCACTATTGGAGCCACGGATTTTGGATTAAAACACCACATGATACAACAGATCCAGAATACGTGCCAGTTCCACGGATTGCAGGGTGACGATGCCAACAGGCATCTCGACAAATTTTTAACTGTCACCCAAAGCATGAAACAACATGGCGTCGCCGAAGACAGCCTACGTTTATACTTGTTTCCCTATTCTCTCGCTCATCATGCGACTTCCTGGTTCGATCGACTTCCAAAGAATTCGATCCACACTTTTGATGAGATGATCACTAAATTCCTGGCCAAATATTTTCCACCATCTATGGTCACAAAGCTGAGGAATGATATCAGCAACTTCAGACAACTTCCCGAAGAGTCCTTATTTGAGGCATGGGAACGCTACAAACTTGCAATTGATCGGTGTCCTAATCATAACATGCTTCTTGTCACCATTATTGATACCTTTTATAATGGTTTGACACTCCGTCATCGTGACACCATCAATGCTGCTGCTGGGGGCACCTTTATGAAAAGGACCCCTGAAGAGTGCTATGACTTAATCGAAAACATGACTGCCCATCATAATTTTTGGGACTCCTCTGCTGAGAGGAACGACTCATTTAAGTCAGACACTCCGGCAAGCAATGAAATATCAATCCTAGCTAAAAGGCTGGATGATTTGTCTACAGCAGTTTTGCGTATCCATCAGAATAATCCTAATCAGGTCAAAACTGTTAACCCAAGTTGTGAAACTTGTGGTGGTCCACATACGTACACAGATTGCCCAGCTTCCGGTGGCTTTTCTCGTGAAAACGTGTCTGCAGCTCAAGGTTCCTATAACACGGGAGGTAATTCTTACCAACCGCAAGGGGACCGAAACCTTTTGAGCTACCGTTCTAATAACTATATTGGACCACCAGGGTTTAATCAACCTCAGAATAGGAACCAGAACTTTAACCAGAATCAGAACCAGAATCGAATGAACCAAGGTCATAACAACCAAGGGAATTTCAACTCTAGTCAAAACCAGGTTCCTCAAAATCAGAACCAAGGGAACTATAATCGTAATCAAGGTCAGAACAATTACCCACAGGGTAATTTTCAACAACAAAACCACTTCCAAGGTAACAACAATCAGCAACATGGGAATTTCCAAAACAATCGGGCTCAAAATTTTCAAAACCAAAATCAAGCCATTGTTCCAGCTGGACCATCACATGATGAGTTATTAAAACAGTTTATGAAATCCCAAGAAGAACTGAACAAAATGCTGGTTAATCAAATGTCCAACTTACAGAAGTCTTTAAATGATCGACCCTCGGGCTCAGGTACAACTTTACCTAGCAACACGATCGCTAATCTGAGGGGCGATGTAAAGGCGATCACCACACGAAGTGGAGTTTCTTACCAAGGACCTACAGATCCCTCTACCTCATCTCCTATCCCTGTAGAGGAATGTGAAACTGAGGATACTACGGATACGGTACTTCCTAAAAACAACGGAGGTGCTAATGACATCCCTCCTCCAGTTATCCCGGTCCCAACTCCCTTTAAAAAAGTTAGGTTTGAAACTACCGAAGGTCCTGTTGAAAATCCAAAATCCAACCCAAAAATAACAATTCCATATCCCTCACGATTGCAAGACCAAAAGCTCCGTGAAAAAGCTAATCATCAGATGGAAAAATTCTTTCAGATTTTCCAAGAACTACACTTCGATATTAGCTTCGCGGACGCTCTTCTTTTAATGCCCAAATTCGCATCAACAATCAAAAACCTGTTGAGCAATAAAGAAAAAATGTTTGAAATGGCACGAACTCCACTTAATGAGAACTGCTCTGCGGTTCTGTTAAAACAGCTTCCCGAAAAGCTAGGAGACCCCGGGAGATTTCTAATACCATGTACTTTCCCGGGTATGGTTGAATGCTTTGCCTTGGCCGATCTTGGTGCAAGCATCAATTTAATGCCTTATTCAGTTTGGAAAAAGCTCTCTCTTCAGGCACTTAGTCCCACATGCATGACTCTCGAGCTTGCAGACCGTTCAATTTCACGTCCCATCGGTATTGCCGAAGACGTATTTGTGAGAGTGGGAAAGTTCCACTTTCCGGCAGACTTTGTTGTTGTTGATTTCGATGCTGATTCAAGAGTCCCTCTCATTCTTGGGAGGGGATTCTTGAGAACGGGGCATGCATTAATCAATGTTTTCGATGAGGAAATCACGTTACGAGTTGGAAATGAAGCTATAACGTTCAACCTTGATCAAACCTCGAGATACTCCTCGAATTATGATGCTGAATCGGTCAACCGAATTGATGTCATTGACATTGCATCCGAGGAGTATGCTCAGGAAATCCTTGGATTCGATGATAATTTTTCAAGTGGCAATCCCACTACTCCTTCTGGTCCCGTAATTGCTAATTCTTCTCCTTCCTTCACTCCGTTTGGGGGAAGTGATTTCGTCCTTGAGGAATTAGAGGCCTTTCTCAAAAGTGATTCAGTTCCCGAAGGAATTGATTACCAAGAGATTGACCCGGAGGGGGATATACTTCTCCTTGAGGAGTTATTGAACAAAGATCCTTCTCCCATTCCTGTTCTACCTTCACAACTTCATAAGGTGGAAGTCAAATATGTTGAGAAAAATGATGACTTCCCCGAGGTTGAACTTAAGGACCTGCCTCCTCATCTAGAATACGCATTCTTGGAAGGTAACGATAAGTTACCGGTCATTATTGCAAAAGATTTAAAGGATGAGGAGAAAACCGCGCTGCTTAAGGTTTTAAAGTCCCACAAACAAGCAATTGCTTGGAAACTCTCAGACATAAAGGGTATTAACCCGGATTTTTGTACACACAAAATCCTAATGGAAGAGGACTTTAAACCTACTGTGCAGCATCAAAGAAGGGTAAATCCAAAAATCCACGAAGTTATAAAAGCAGAAGTTATCAAACTTCTTGATGCGGGATTGATTTACCCTATATCAGATAGTCCTTGGGTTAGCCCAATTCATTGTGTTCCAAAGAAGGGCGGCATTACAGTTATTACAAATGAGGACAACGAGTTAATACCAACTCGTTTGGTCACAGGGTGGCGGGTATGTATTGATTATAGAAAACTTAACGAAGCCACCCGCAAAGACCATTTTCCTCTGCCCTTCATGGATCAAATGCTCGAAAGACTAGCGGGAAATGAGTATTATTGTTTCCTTGACGGCTTCTCGGGTTACTTCCAAATTCCCATTGATCCACAGGATCAAGATAAAACTACCTTCACATGCCCTTACGGGACATTTGCTTATCGTCGCATGCCTTTTGGGTTATGCAATGCTCCAGGCACCTTCCAAAGGTGCATGATGGCTATTTTCCATGATATGATTGGAAAAACCATGGAGGTATTTATGGATGACTTCTCAGTCATCGGGAATTCTTTCAACTCGTGCCTCTCCCATTTAGAAAAAATGCTTCAACGTTGTGAAAACACTAATCTTTGTCTAAACTGGGAGAAGAGCCATTTTATGGTTAAAAAGGGCATTGTCCTCGGCCATAAAATTTCAAAAAGTGGGATTGAGGTCGATAAGGCCAAAATTGATGTTATTGCAAAATTACCTCATCCCACCACTGTTAAAGGAATTAGGAGTTTCCTCGGCCATGCCGGGTTCTATCGGAGATTCATTCAGGATTTCTCCAAAATAGCCCGGCCCATGACTCATCTTCTTGAAAAGGATGCTCCTTTCATCTTTTCCCCTGAATGCATTGAAGCTTTTTCTATTTTAAAGAAAAGGCTTACTGAAGCACCAATCCTTGTTGCCCCCAACTGGGACTTACCCTTTGAACTTATGTGCGATGCTAGCGATTTCGCTATTGGTGCAGTTCTGGGGCAACGCAAAACCAAACATTTTCAGCCAATACACTACGCAAGTAAGACCATGAACGAAGCTCAAACACACTATACCACCACAGAAAAAGAATTATTAGCCGTGGTATATGCCTTCGAAAAATTTCGGTCTTACTTAATCTTAAACAAAAGCGTGGTGTATACGGACCATTCGGCTTTGAAATACCTGTTCACTAAACAGGATGCAAAGCCAAGACTACTCCGTTGGGTCCTGCTCCTCCAAGAATTCGATATTCTCATAAGAGATAAAAAAGGAGCAGAGAACCTTGCAGCTGATCACTTGTCCCGGTTAGAAAATCCTCATCAGGATATTCTCGAGAGAAAAGAAATAAATGAAACTTTTCCTCTGGAGACTCTAAATCTAATCTCTAACCGGGATAATACCACCACCCCATGGTTTGCCGACTTTGCAAATTACCGTGCGGGAAATTTCGTTGTGAAAGGGATGTCGTCCCAACAGAAAAGAAAATTCTTTAAAGATGTAAAACATTACTTCTGGGACGACCCCTACTTGTTCAAAATATGTGCGGATCAAGTCATCCGACGGTGTGTCCATGGCCAAGAAGCCATAGAAATTCTTAAAGCTTGTCATGATGGACCCACGGGGGGACATCATAACCCAAACTACACCGCCAAAAAGGTGTTTGATTCAGGATTCTTTTGGCCCACGATATATAAAGACGCCCATGAACTTATCAAAACCTGTGAGGCTTGCCAGCGTCACGGGAATATTTCTAAAAAGAATGAGATGCCGCAAAACGCCATCCAAGTCTGTGAAATATTTGATATGTGGGGCATTGATTTTATGGGGCCATTCCCGTCTTCACGAGGGAATAAGTATATACTCATCGCTGTCGACTATCTGTCAAAATGGGTTGAGGCAAAAGCCTTACCCACCAATGATGCCCGAGTAGTTTGTAAATTTTTAAAATCTCTCTTTGCCAGATTCGGGACTCCTCGTGCTATTATCAGTGATCGTGGAACTCATTTTTGCAATGAACAATTTGCAAGAGTAATGCTGAAATATGGTGTAACTCACCGTCTTTCTACAGCATACCACCCCCAAACAAGTGGGCAGGTGGAGGTCTCAAATCGGGGTATTAAGAGAATTCTCGAGAGGACGGTTGGTGAAAACCGTGCCTCTTGGTCGGATAAGCTGGACGATGCATTATGGGCTTTCCGCACTGCTTACAAAACACCCATTGGGTGTACTCCTTATAAGCTTGTGTACGGGAAAGCATGTCATCTTCCGATTGAATTAGAACATAAGGCCTATTGGGCCTTAAAACATGCAAATTTCGACCTTCAGACAGCGGGTGATCACCGTAAAGTTCAACTAAACGAACTAAATGAATTACGTGATCAAGCTTATGAAAATTCTTTAATCTATAAAGAAAAGACTAAGAAGATACATGACTCTAAAATAAAGAACCGCGTTTTCAACGTTGGTGACAGAGTTCTTCTTTTCAATTCAAGGTTGAAAATTTTCTCGGGTAAACTAAAAACTCGTTGGTCTGGACCATTTACTATAACCAAAGTATACCCATATGGAACTGTTGAGTTATTACAACCCGACGGTCCCAATTTTAAAGTAAATGGTCATCGTTTAAAACACTATTTTGGAGGGGACATACAACCAATGGTTGTCCCGGATCTCCAAACTTACCCCAAGGACTAATTAATACGGGGTCGAGTCAAGCTAGTGACTCGGAAAACAAAAACACTAGTATCATGTACATAATAATAATAATAAATAATGAATTTTATATTTTGTTCAAATTTCTATCCTTGTATGTATATTATACTTTATCATTCAACTTCCGGGCTGTCAGGAAAAATTTATTACAGTTAATCATTCACAAGTGATTAGCTTGCGTGGTAAACCTGACACAAGCTTGGGAGGTAGTGATTACATATATTATATTATTTCATAAACAATATAAAATGCAAAAACATTTTTCCTATGCACACAACTTGCCCAGTTTGATTAGCCCCTCAGTTACAACATTTGGTTGTTGGCTGTTTTCAGTTACTGAGCTCTGTCAAACCCAGATTCCCTTTCAAGGGGCGGTTGTTAGGAATTTTCTTTCTTTTGTACATATATATATATATAAATCTAAAAATACAAAAATATTTATAAAAGATAAAAACCAAAAATAATCTCCTTTATCTTATCATTTCATAATTCTGTGAATGGCAATCCCACTCCTATTTCTCACCCAATCTTTAAGTGGCAATTCCACTCCATTACCCCAAGGACAATTTTAATTCGGGGTCGAGTCAAGCTAGTGACTCGGGAATCAAAAACAAGCTACCTCATGACAAGTCAATTCGAGGTCGAGTCAAGCTAGTGACTCGGTAATCAAAAGCATAGCAATATGGGTTTTCACTCATATTTCTGATTTCTTTCTCTTTTCTAACACCCTAGTGTGGGGGAGACGAACCACATGTTGTACATATGTAAAAAAAAATTTTTTTAAAAAAAAAAAAAAAAAAAAAAAAAAAAAAAAAAAATGGTATAAGACAAATAAAAAGAAAAAAGTGAGTTTGTATGTAAATAGAGTAAAATAAAAAGGTTAAAAGTATTGCCTCCTTACGTTCTAAAGTCTTGGTGGGACACCAAGTATTGTGAATATTGAGGGCAATATTCAGTTCTAAGTGTGGGGGAGCGTTCTCACGAATGCAAAACACATGTTCCATCAAGAACCCCCATTTGATCAAAATTACCAGTTTTTTCACACTTAGAAATGAGATAAAATGGTATCAATCCTCCATGTCTAACCCACAACAGGATTGGCTAGTCCAGGAGCAAACGGCTCTTGGTAAAGACATCTCAAATCCGTTTATGGCTGGCAATTTGCCAAAAATTGTATGGTTCCTCAACTCCCCGAAAACAAATGAGTTGGCTAGCCCGCAAGATTATGGCTTGTGGTAAAGGCTGTGGAAAAACCATAATTGGTAATCAGCTCACCAAGATGTTGACTATTCCATCAAGAGTTGGCTAGTCCAGAAGCAAACGGCTTTTGGTAAAGACTAATCAAATCCGTTGACAGCTGGTGGTTTGCTAAAAATCACACGGTTATCAGGTGTGCCACAGTTCTTACACCTGGCTACTCCAGAAGTGATGGCTTTTGGTAAAGAGTTAAAATCCATTAATTTTTTCTCAAATAGATTGCTAGGGACTAGCAATAGTTTAGTGTGGGGGATTGATGAGTGTCTAAATACTCATCATTTTGTACCAATCTGAACTGCCAAAACATACAAAAACACTCAAAAATGCATCATAATACTTAAAATATCTCAGAAGAGTGTTTTATATGTTTCAAATACAAAATATGCAAAAACAAATGAAAAACGTACAAAGTTTGCATAATTGGCAGTTTCAGTCCCTCAAGTTTCAAATATTGTCAAAACTAGTCCCTGAAGGTTTTAAATGAATAAAAAGTCAACTTAAGTCCTTGGGAAACCAAAAATGTTCACAAAACATCCCTGGATAAAATTTTACACAAACTGGCAATTTTTACCCCTCAAGTTTCAAAATTGGCAAAATAGTCCCTGGGTATTCAAAACTGAAATATTTACAAATAATACCCTTGTACTATGCATGAATGACAAAATGGAACAATTTTGATAACATTTTGAGAAATTACAAGTTTAATCCCTTAAAAATCCAAATTTACAATAAAGGTCCCTGGAGTTTGAAAAATTGCAGAAAAGGTCCCTGGGTGTTTTTAAATGGAAAAATAAATAAATAAGTCCTTGGTTTATTAAATTTGGCAAGTTAAGTCCTTAAAAATACTTTGGGAAAATAACATGTTCAGTCCCTCACTTTTGCCAAATTTACATTTTTGGTCCTTATCACTAAAAAACCAACCGGACCCTTATTTTAAATAAATCCAAAACCAAATCCAACCCATCCTATCCCCTAAGCCCAACCATAAGCCCAGTCCAAACCCACCCTTTTAGTTTAAACCAGCGCTGACCCGCGTTGACCACCAAAACCGCCAAACACTGTACACCCTTCTCCCTCACCCCCGCTTCACCATACCAGGTGGTTTTGCCACCTGCTACCTCCACCTCACCATCCTCCAGCTCACCCTCATCACCTTTCCACCTCACAAATCAACCCAGGTGGGCATTAAATGCCATCTCCACCATTTTTCACTCCCAAACCACATTTTGTCTCTGTTTTCTTCCATACAACACCAACTTGCCTAAAAATCTTCCCTTTTGTCCCCTGACACCTCCACAACACTCCAATGATCCTTAATTGTTCACCTTTGGCCCCAAGTTAACGTGTGACTTTTTGGCGGCAAAATCAGTTTAAACGGCTATGATCAATTCAGAGATTGGAGGGTCAAGATTTAAAGTGGGAAAGACTCAGAAGGTGTCCTAAAACCCTAATGAGGACTTATAAAAGAGGAGAAGACCAGAAGAAATATATATAGTTTATTTTTAGAAAAGTTAGTCTCGTTTAATTTGTAACTTGTTATCTCATTTAAATTTCAAGCTTTTAAGCTTTGTACTAGTCAATTAAAGTGTAACCTAAGCTTTTGTGATAATCAAAGTTAAGTTTCTAATTATATTTCAGTTGGTGCAAATTTTCATCCTCATTTCAAATTCTAATAATCTGTGTTATTGTTATTGATTGGTTATATGGATTGATTAGGCTCATATAAGCTCCCATAAGCTCAAAACAGCTTTTAGTAACTTAATAATCAGCTTAATATAAAAATCTCACAAAATACAAATTTGGTCAATGATAGTCAACTGTGGCATTTGTTCTTGATTTCTGGGTTTCAAAGGCAATTTGGAAAGGAAGCAGCTTGGAGTATTGGTTTAGATCCTCAGGGGAGGAAATAAGTGGTTCTTTGTTCTTGGTTTCAAGCAGGAAAGCAACTTGTAAGTTTCTTAAAAATCTCATAATTATCTTTGTACTGAGTATGTATTGATCTTGATTATCATGGAAATTATCTGTGTTTGTTAAGTTTAATTAGTATATTTAAGCTTATTTATGGTTTGAAATTGTTAGGCTGTTAAGGAAATTGCTTGTTACTCATTTTCTAAAAATCAAACAGTCAATATAGTATATTTGGTGTTCTTGTGTATTTGTGGGAATTATCTGTTTCTAAGTGCTTAATTACATCTAATATATCATAATAAGTCATGTTGGATCAGTAGAATAAGCTTTGTAAGCCATTTACCTCACAAATCATAAAACAGACTAGTTAAAAGGGGTGTTTGGATTTACATGTTCTGTGTTACTCAGCTTAGTATTGTTGTAATTTTTAGTGTATACAAGTCATTCAGTATTAGATTAGTCCAGAGAAACAAAAATAAACATGTCTTAGTTGGTTAAATAGTCAAAATCACAAGGAATACATCACCACAGTTAACTGTGGTGATATTGGAGTCCATAACTCATCAAATCTACTCACAAGTTAGTAATATAGCTTATTTCAATCTTAATATAGCTTAATATAACCTATAAAATCTGTAGTGATCATTAGAAATCCAAATTAGTCAACTTTTTAAGTTTTCTTCAAAAGTCAAATTTGCTCTTATCAGATTTTCTCAAAACTTAAGGGATTTTTGTAGATTTTAGTATTAGGATTCAAGCTTTAAGATTTGGTGGATTTGTAGTCTACCAGCTTATTTTCAGTATCCCACATAGCTTATAATTTTAAGATTTTTTATCTAGGCTCCACAGACCCTCAAACTTACTTGCAGGGCAAAGGTGTGCCCTGCTCACTTGGACCCAGTTCATCACCACAACTTTGTTGGTAATTTCTTATCAATCCAGTGGACCCCACACCCCAACCATTAGCTTAATTTATAGCTTATTAGTCCAGCTTATCTCATCTCAGCTTAGTTTAGCTTTTAGCTTATAGTAGGATAGCTTTTAGGATCCAAATTGTGACCTTTGTGAAACAAGCTACACTGATTACTCAGTGTATGATCACCAATCCATAGGTTCACACTGAGCTTATTAGGAAGCCATAAGCTTAGCTTATTAGTTTAATCTGTAGCTTATCATCCCATAGTTGAACCCCTAGGTTTATTTTGAACCTTGTTTTACTCTTGTGGACCCCACAACTCTTAGAAAGTGGACTGCAAGGCAAAAACTTGCCCTGCACATCAGCACACCACCACCACACCACCAACTTAATTGGTGGCTGCAGCCCACACCATTAGGACCCACACCCCCAACCTAGCTTATTACAACCCCCCTCCTACCCAGGTTCAAGAATTGACCCATAGTTTGACCTACAAACCAGTGGACCCCACCTTAAATTGTCCCTAATCTCTGTCCCATTTCTGAGACAGAACTCAAATAAGCAAGTGCTTATTTGAGCTTCTCAGCTTATTTTAGGAGCTCATATCATTAAGTTTAGTCTAATATAGTTCAAATAACTTAGGTAAACTAGATTTCACCATAGTGGACCCCACATAACCTCAGTTTAGCTTATTTCTTCATTTGGTCAACCTTAGTCAACTGTTTAAGCTAATAAGCAATCTCAGTGCTTATTATTGATTTCCAAAGTAGTTATCTTTATTAAAGTTTCATTATTTAGGTATTTAAATAGTTTTATAAAATAAAAACCAGAAAAAGCAAACATAAAAATAGTGATAGCTTCTATTTAATAGAAATTATCTAATTAATTTTCATTTTAGCTTATTAATAAGCACTTGTCCAATTTTATAATTTTATAAATTACTTAGTACCTTAAAGTAGTTAAAATAATTTTATTAGAATTTTCCTAAGCAGTTTACTATTAATTAGATTTAAAACTAGTTTAAATAATTAAATAGGTAATATTAGTAATTAAATAGTTTTATTTAATTTTAATACCCTAAAGTAGAATTTTATATTTTTCCTAAGTTTTATAATATAGTTAAGACTTTTAAAAAATAGTTTCATAATTTCTACTGTTCATTTTATAATTTTCTTATTTAAATTAATTAAATTAGCTTAAAATTAATTAATAAGTAATTAATTAGTCAATTAGCTTAAATATAATTTTTAGCAAGTTTTTATAATTTTGTAGTATTCCTGTAGTGTTTAAATAATTTTATAAATTTTAGCATAATTTTCTAAGGTAATTTAGTATTAATAGTAACTTAAAATAGTTAAAATAGTTTAATTAAGTTAAATAGTATTTAATTAATAAAATACTTATAAAAAGACAAAAATATTTATTTTAATTTTTTATACTTTCTTCAAGTTCTTAGTTAAGTTTAGAAATTATTTATTTAAGTTTTTAGGTTTATTTGTAATAGTTGTAATTTTTAGTTAAATTAAATTAAGTCTTAAATTAGATTTTAATTAGTTTTATTAATTAAATAGTAATTAAATATTATAATAATCATTTTCATAATTTCAAATTCATTTTCTATTTTCTTTAATATTAAGTTTTAAAAAGTTTCACTTTTAGTCCCTGTAGTTTGTAACTTGTTAAATACCATTTTTCTCTGTCTGTTATATGATTATCTGATTTTGTGTTTATTTCTGTATTTCTGTTATAATTTCATATTTTCCAAATATCAAGCAATCAGTAGTGTAATCAACTCTCAAAACATATTTGTTACTGTCCTCAGTACCACTCACTTTCCTATCCGTCAACAAATACAATTTCAATCTCGTTGGGATTTAACGACCCGGGGATTTCCCTGTACTTCCACGGTCAATATTAACTTGCACTTTCTCCCAGGTGAGCCTAACAGCTTCACAAGGCTGACTGGTTGGTTTGGGAGGAGTCAGTAGTACCAAGTGAGAATTCAAATATACATCACCGATCGTATAACCAAAAATGAATTATGAACATAATTCACGAATTCCATAACGTCATTAATTAAAATATCCATAAAATAGGTCTTACAAGTTCGTTGTGAAATGAAAATTTCAAATAAAAATTATAAACGAACTTAAATTGAAATGCGGGTTTTTAAAATAGCTCCCTAAACTGCCGGTTGTCACATCCTCCCCGTCTCAGAAGGAAACCCGTCCCGGGTTTCACTCGGAAAAATTTTTCTACGAAGTGAAAAGCTTCGGATATCTCTTCCTGAACTCGTCCTCACGTTCCCACGTAAATTCTGGTCCATGTCGGGAATTCCAACGAACCTTGACGAGTGGAATGCGACTCCTC
The DNA here is from genome assembly GCA_030686995.1 of Artemisia argyi. NCBI lineage: Eukaryota > Viridiplantae > Streptophyta > Magnoliopsida > Asterales > Asteraceae > Artemisia > Artemisia argyi. Next base: position 56,366 of record JARVZY010002016.1, read on the forward strand.
TTGAGTCGTTTAACTTCACGATCTAAAATCTCAATCGGTTCCTCCACGAAATTCAGTTTCTCATCAACACGAATGTCCCTCATTGGAATGACGGGCATTTCATCAGAAAAACATTTCTTCAGGTTACTCACGTGGAACACGTCGTGAACTTTGCTCAGTTCGGACGGTAATTCCAACCTATAAGCCACGGGCCCAATTCTTTCTAAGATCAAGAATGGTCCAATGTAGCGTGGGTTGAGTTTACCACGTTTCCCGAAACGTATTACACCTTTCCAAGGCGAGACTTTCAGCATCACTTTGTCTCCAACCTGGAACTCTAAAGGTTTACGTCTCTGATCGGCGTAGCTCTTCTGCCTATCTCTGGCGGCTTGCAACCGATCACGAATCTGAGTTACTTTCTCGGTAGTTTCCAAAATAAGCTCAGGGCCTGTAAGTTGACTATCTCCAACTTCTGCCCAACCAATAGGCGAACGACACTTTCTGCCATACAAAGCTTCGAATGGTGCAGCCTTAAGACTTGTATGGTAGCTGTTATTATAGGAGAACTCCGCAAGGGGTAAATACTTCTCCCAGCCTTTACCGAAGTCTATGATGCATGCACGAAGCATATCCTCTAACGTCTGAATGGTCCTCTCACTTTGACCATCGGTTTGGGGATGATATGCAGTACTCATATCAAGCCTCGTCCCCAAAGCCGTTTGGAGTGATCGCCACAAAGCTGACGTAAAACGACTATCACGATCCGAGATAATAGATATCGGGACTCCATGACGCGAAATAATTTCCTTCACATATAACCTCGCAAGCTTATCCACACTATCATCTTCACTAATAGCTAAGAAATGAGCAGACTTTGTCAAACGATCCACAATTACCCAGATAGCGTCACAACCGCTAGCTGTTCTCGGTAATTTGGTAATGAAGTCCATAGTAATCCGCTCCCATTTCCAGACTGGAAGTTCTGGTTGCGTTAGTAATCCTGACGGTCTCTGGTGTTCAGCCTTAACCTTGGCGCATGTCAAGCACTTACTAACGTACGATGCTATATCCACCTTCATATTTGGCCACCAATAGAACTTCTTAAGATCCTGATACATTTTATCGGAACCAGGATGAATGGAGTACTTTGACTTATGCGACTCATGCATAATCAATTCCCGAATTCCTCCATGTAAAGGTACCCAAATCCGATCTCCAAAACATAATAATCCATCAGAACGCTTAACAAATCCTTTCTCGTTATCAGCCATCCCAAATATATTCTCGGCAGGTCTATTTTCTGCCTTCATCGCTTCCGTTTGAGCTTCAAGTATTTGAGACGGTAATGGCGATACGATAGTCATTCCTAATGACCTAACTCGTAACGGTTGTACTCTTTCCTTTTGACTAAGAGCATCAGCAACAACGTTTGCTTTACCAGGGTGGTAGCGAATTTCACAATCATAATCGCTTAGCAACTCGATCCAACGTCGCTGTCTCATGTTGAGCTCTTTTTGATTCAAGATGTGTTGTAGACTTTTATGGTCAGTAAATACAACACATTTGGTTCCGTACAAGTAATGTCTCCATATTCTTAAAGCAAAAACTACAGCACCTAGTTCCAAATCGTGGGTAGTGTAGTTTTTCTCATGCTTTTTGTGCTGTCGGGAAGCATAAGCTATCACTTTCTCTCGTTGCATTAACACGGCTCCTAAACCTTTATGTGAGGCGTCACAATAGACGACGAAATCCTCGTTACCTTCTGGTAACGCTAAAATAGGAGCACTACACAACATTTTCTTAAGCAATTGAAACGCTTCCTCTTCTTTATCTCCCCATTCATACGTAACACTCTTTTGAGTCAATTTGGTCAATGGTTTAGCTATCTTCGAAAATCCCTCGATGAATCTTCGGTAATACCCAGCTAAACCCAAAAATTGACGAACTTCGGTCGGGGTTGTAGGTGCAGCCCAATCTTTTATCGCCTCAATCTTAGCAGGATCCACATGGACTCCTTGTCTATTAATCACATGACCCAAAAATTGTACCGTCGGAATCCAAAATTCGCATTTCGAAAACTTGGCATAAAGTTTCTCCTTCCTGAGCAATTCCAAAATGAGTCTTAAATGTTCCTCATGCTCTTTCTCACTCTTTGAATAAATCAGAATGTCATCGATGAATACAATCACGAACTTATCCAAGTAAGGCTTACACACACGGTTCATGAGATCCATGAATATTGCTGGTGCGTTAGTCAACCCAAACGGCATCACCTGGAACTCGTAATGCCCGTAACGGGTTCTGAAAGCCGTTTTCGGAATATCTTCTTCGCGAACTCGAAGTTGATGATATCCCGATCTCAAATCAATCTTCGAATACACACTCGATCCTTGAAGTTGATCGAACAAGTCATCGATCCTGGGTAACGGGTATCGATTCTTCACCGTTAACTTATTCAACTCCCTATAATCAATACACATACGAAACGATCCATCCTTCTTCTTCACAAATAAGACTGGGGCTCCCCAAGGTGAAGAACTTGGTCTTATGAATCCCTTTTCGGCTAACTCCGCCAATTGTTTCGACAACTCTTCCAGTTCGGTAGGTGCAAGACGATAAGGTGCTCGTGCTACAGGTGCAGCACCAGGTATCAACTCAATCTGAAATTCCACTTGTCTAGTCGGCGGGATTCCTGACAAATCATCAGGAAACACATCAGGAAAATCTCGAACTATAGGCACATCTCCAATGCACCTTTCCTTTTTCTTCGTCTCGCCCTTCTCAGAAATTTGGGCTAAGAAAAGGTAACATCCCTTCTCCATTAGCTTCGGTAACTTTGTGCAAGATATAACTGCTAATCGGGATGGGCTCCTAGAATCCTTTCGGTCTCCTAATATATTTAGGACTTCCTTTCCGTATGGTACGCGCACGACCTTCTCGTCGCAAAGTATGTGAGCACGATACTTCGACAACCAATCCATACCAATGATTACATCAAAACTTCCTAACGTGACGGGTAGAAGATCTATGTTGAAAGGGTGGTTCAAGAAATTTAACGTACAACCTCGAATGATAGTATTAATCCTCTCTATGTTTCCATTAGCTAACTCAATATCATATCCAATTCCTAAGGCCATCGGGGGTTTTTCTAGTAAGGGTGCAAACGTAGTGGACACAAAACTTCTATCGGCACCAGTATCAAATAGTATGGAAGCATAACGATTATTGAGAAGGAACGTACCGGTAACGACGTTCGGATCTTCTCCTCTCTCGTTCCCGAGTGCATACACTCTACCCTGAGCAGCTCCAGCTTCCACACGTTGGTCCCCATTATCTTGTCGTCCACGGTTTCCTCCAGCTCCACGGTTTCCATAATTGTACCCATTACCACCCGAGCCTTGATTTCCACGGTTCCGCGATTCTCTACACTCATTCCTATAATGTCCCTTCTTTCCACACCCATAACAAGTAACATCTGCCTTATTTCTCATCTCAGGAGCAGCTTGAACCATAGCAAGAGGTCGGGCTCTACAATCCCTAGCTGTGTGTCCTTTCTTTGAGCAATTCTGGCATTTCACACTACACCATCCAGTGTGATGCTGGTGGCAACGATCACACTTGGGTGAATCACCGTTCTGATTCTTCTTATCTCCATTCCCAATAGCATAAGCCTTAGCTTGTCTCTTGCTTCGGTGATCATTACTCTTAGAGTGACGGTCTCTCTTTCTCTTTCCATTATTCTCCTTATCAGCTTCTTCTAATTCCAACGAATCCATAAGTTGTTGAGCAATTGTGATTGCCTCATGGATGTTTGCAGGCCTAGCAGAAATTACATCATTCCTCGTAGCTACAGGCAATCCATCAGTATACCTTTCAATCTTTTGAGTCTCGGTTTTCACCATATCTGGGCACAACAAGGCTAACTCCTGGTAACGACGATTGTAAGTCGTCATATCATTACCTTTCACCTTGTGGTTCCAAAACTCAATCTCTAGCTTCTTGACCTCATTCCTTGGGCAATAAGTCTGAATCAGCAAGGACTTAAATTGCTCCCAAGTCATAGCATAAGCTACATCACTCCCAACTGCATTTCGGTAGTTGTTCCACCAAGTCAAAGCTTCATCCTTGAAAGTAAAAGAAGCAAACTTTACCTTTGCATTTTCCGCACAACCACTAACATTAAACACCGACTCAGTCTTCTCAATCCATCTGACTAAGTAAACCACTCCTTCAGTTCCACCAAACTCAATGGGTCCACAAATCTTGAATTCCTTGTATTGACATCCATTAGCACGAACAGGTGGAAAAGTTCCAGCAGAATTGTTGGAATGATTTGACTCAGCTAGTAGTTCAGCAACTCTTTGCTCCACGAGTTGGTTGATCATGGCTTGATCCACAGTAGGTGCATTAAGTGGAACATGATCATTGTCTCCCTGAACATCAACATTTTGATTCCTGTTGTTACGGTTAGTGGTGTCCAGGTTGTCAGGAGTAGGGGTTTCAACATTTCGAGTAGGTCGACGACCTCGACGAGCAGGAGTAGTCACAGCAGGACCAGTCCTGGTAGACCTAACAGGGTTTCGACGGGGTGCCATTGATCTGTAACATCACACAAGTTCATGAGTCTCCAATAGAACTTATCGATATGCTCAACAAAACATTTCAACAAAACCAATCATGGACAGAATAGCAACAATACACCACGTAACAACAAATAAGCGATTAAGGACTCATTTTCCATAACACCCAAAATCACCTAATACCATATACTAATAATCACCATCCATACAATAGCGGTCTAACATCGTTCCAACTAACGAATAACACAAAACATACTAATCGTTCCAAAAGAGACGAATACCGTACAAAATACATCAAAATATGATAACTAGCTTTTCTAACCGAACACTCCTCGGCTAAGAAAGCAACAAGATAATATAACTCAAACAACTAGCCACGTGGCTGACGGAGAATCCTCAACTCCTGCCTCAAGCCATCAAGATCCCTCCATAACGATCCTAACTCCACGCTATGGGTGTCTCGGTCTCTCTTGAGGTCAGCCACCTCCTTCTCTAGCTCGGCATTCCTTTGCCAAAGCTTGCGGTCGGCCTCACGAGCAGTAACAAATCCTCGCTGCAAACTATCGATATGCTCGTGGACATCCATCATAACTCTCCTCAGCTCAGTAGCCCTGCCCACAGCGACAGTCAAATCAACTCTCAAATCTGCTAAAAACTCTCCAATAACTCTCTCAAGTCGATCAGATACACGTGCAACTCTGTCACTAAGCTCAGTAATCCGAGCCCACAACCTGCCAACCTCACCCAACTTTGCATGCTCAGCAGAAACCTCCGAAGATGCATCCGACTCCACGGGACTACCAGGTGGCAACTCAAACAAGAACGGATGATCAGGTGAATCAGGCTCAATCGGGTGTACAGGTGAATCAGGCTCCTCAGCCTGAGCTGGTGGTGCTAACTCATCATCATCATCATCAGGCATCTCATCCTCCTGAGGGTCTTCCTCCTCCTCAGGGTCATCATCATCACCATGCACAGCCTCCTGAGGGTCATCCTCCCGCTCAGGGTCATCAGCCTCATCCTCACCCTCGTACTCCTCCTCCTCCTCATCGGAAGAGTACCTCATCACTCGTCGTCTCCTACTAGGTGAACCATGTGAAGATGTAGTAGGTGATCTAGGACGACGACGCAGTGATGTGGGCGGTGCCTCAGACAGAAGAGAATGAGCATCAATCTGTAAAGGTGATGGAGTAGGGCATACCGACATGCGTGCCGTAGCTCGGTGGGCAAAGCGTGGTGCCACACGAGCCAAAGCCTGATGAAGAGTAAGCTGCCTCGATGTACCAGGGAGCCCTAAAGAAGATGAGGGTCCCTGCGTAGATGCAGCAGGTAGTGCTGAAGTAGAAGCTGCCTGTGATACAGTAGCTGGAGTCATGGCCATCTGGTAAGGATCATCAGATGCCATAATGAACTGTGCAGGTAAAACCGGTGCAGTAAGAATGTCCTCGACGACATCGGGCATATGGGAGGCCATAGTCTGTGACAACGGCGTAGGGTAGGTGTAAGTGTTTCAAAACAACTTAAATCACAACTCATAAAACCATACCAACATACTCATCAAAAAAAAAATACCATATAATCTTAATAAAAGAATTTTAAACACCGCATTACTAAAATGTTTATAAAACATATAGACCATATAATTCCTCGAGAACGCCATCTTATTACTAAAATCAATAAATCTCAAGTCATCTCAATAAGTCTCAAATATCTCATAATACCTCAAATAATAGAAGATGCTTCGGCTTGGCGGGCTGGCGGGCGGTGGTCAAGGATCATTTTCTATAAAAATACGGTTATAGTTTAGGCGTTTATTTACCTAGTTCTCTATAACCTTGGCTCTGATACCAATCTGTAACACCCCCCAAAATTTGATACAGCGGAAGACTAAACAAGCTTTCGGGATGCTACGGGGATTGGTATCCATCACAAGACAATATAGAACGAGATAAAGTAAACATAATAAAAACACAACCAAAACGGGGTTTTAAGGTTTACATTTATCCCAACATCATTCAGAGTCAGGCCCAAAATAAAATAACAATAGGTCCAAATTTAATTATCAGAGTTTAGAAAATATAGATCCATAAACCGTATGCCTTGGCCGAGCCTTCCATTCCAAGCATGCATCTCAACACTTAATTACCTGAGAAAACGTGCTAAAAGTCAGCTTTCGCTGGTGAGATCATAGGTTTAAATTCAACTAATAATATAGTGGACATATACGCAAAACGCTTGCTAGCTAGACTAAGGATTCGCTAAAAGCCTGCGGATACCCTCCGCTCCAACAAAACACACGGATACCCTTCCGTACTAACATAACACACGGATACCCTTCCGTACTAACATAGATATTCGGGTAGCCCCCGCAATACCAATAATAACTCGGATAACCTCCGGAATATTAATAACCTATAGGTGCACACTATAGTATCAAAATAAGTCAACCTTGAATAGTACACACAACATATATGTGACTAAAGCTGACAATTCCAAATAACCAAATAAGCCAACCTTGAATAGTACACACAACCTATATGTGACTAAAGCTGACAATCCACCAATAACCAAATAAGCCAACCTTGAATAGTACACACAAAAGGTGTGACTAAAGCTGACAATCCACCAATAACCAAATAAGCCAACCTTGAATAGTACACACAAAAGGTGTGACTAAAGCTGACAATAGATCCTAGTCCATACGCATAGCAAGTTTAGAAAGAATATAAACGCGATAATAGTCCACGTAAAATGATTTGCACGTTTCTCACCCCAATCATTGAAAACATAGTTCAAGAGTAAAAAGTGGGGCTATGACTCACCTCAAGTCCAGAAAATAGCAAGACGAGGTAGGTAGAAATAAGATGTATGATAACTCACGAAACAGCAACTACGGACTTGGCACGACCTAACAATATTAACTCTTTCAGAAATCATTTCCTCAAATATATAATATTCCCAAACCCGGACGAGAATCCGTTTTATTACCGAAAGTCCATTTCGTATTAGTTTGGTGTATTTGCGTTTGGTATCCATACGGGTGGTGGGTCGACTCAAAACAAACCAACAAGATCGCACATAACAAAATAAAATAAACTATAGATCTAATATTAGCCCAATATATCATTTAAATAAATCGCCGAAGTTTACCAAATCCGTCGATTTGATAATCCTCATATTTATTTACGTAATATACCGTTCCAAGATTATACCCAATCTAAAGCACATATAAAGCACATAGCACATATATACTATATAGTATATATCGTAGTTTAATAAATTCCTCATATATATCGTCAAATTGGCCAGATTTCCCGATATATACACTCGCAATCTATTACACTTTACATATACTACAACCTATGGGCGTCGTAGGATACGATGCCCACTAATATATTTATTTCGTATAACCAAACAACCCGGCTCAACCTTACGGTTAAGTGGTTATTTAATTATAGAAAACGTCTATATTAGTCGTCATATATCCGTGACAACACGAACGTCACAAATAATAACTTACCTGGACCCGAGTGACAACAATTTCGCCTAACTCAATAAGTTTATCCGTTATATATCCGAATGACTTTTTATTAAACGTTTCATAATTATCGGGAGTTTCCCGTTTTATACACAATTTTTATAATAACAATACGTTTAATATTATTACGCCACTTTCGTAGCCTAATATATATCTAATCGTATTATTTATAATACGACTCGTGATTATTATTATTATTAATATACGCGTTTATATAGTTATATATACGTTATTCACGTATATACTTTCATACAAACGTTCATATTATCAATAATTATTATTACGAGTTTTATTATTTCCGTTTCAATTTTAATAGTTATTGAGTTATACGAAATGGTCATATGTCCGAGTCATGACTCTCGGCTCATTGTCCAAGTCCAACAATAAGAAAAAGTCATAAATAATAAATCTCCGTCCCATCACAATCTCAAACCACGGGCTACAACAATAAGGTCCGACTACGGTACCTGACTAACCTATCTCCGTCATCTAACGACCGTCTCATAACCGGTCCCCAATATCACTTTCGCCAACAACTTCACAATATCACAATAATTCCCTTGTCGAGACCAAAAAAAAAAGGTCTCGACCCAATAAAAGCATTCGGCCGAAAATATAATACCACAACAATGCCAATAATATGCTCACAATTAATATATATAAAAAAAAAAAACATCAACAAGGTTAACATTTGGGTCGGTTTACCAAGCCAAAACCCGAGCCAAGTGACCCACTTGGGTCTCGGCTGAAATTACGAGTCAAGGAGGACTCGACCAAGGACCACCTTGGTCACGGAAATGCTCAAACGAGCCAACCAAAACTGTCCCAAACACCCTCTTGGGTCTCGACACCAAATAACAACGACAAATACAAATCGGTAACCAAGCTAGCCAAGGGTCAAACCAATCGGACCAATGGTCACATACGACTCTCAACCGAGCCAAAAAAATAATATTACACCGAGACCATAGGGTCTCGGTTAAGCTCCAACGAGCCACGATCAACACCAAACGTGACCCAAACATCAAGGTCGAGCACTAAACATGAACCAACAAGGATTCCAAGGTCAATTAACAAGAAAAGTAACGAGCCGAGTGGCTCGTATCCACATCTAGCCGTGAGTCTTCGACTCACGGTTCATTCGAACCCACAAAGAAAACTAAACCCGGATACCAAACCATATGAAAATGTAGTTTCATCAAAAACCCATAAGCTTATCACGTTTTAAATGAAAACCCACTCGGATCTCATCAATTCGTGACCCTTGGTCACGATTCGAACCCATAAATTGAGTTAAAACTCATCCTACCTTCCAAAACAATACTAGATCGAAGAGTACTCAAGAAATAACAAGAAAATGGTGATGAACTTGTGATTATTTGATTCGGATTTGGTGTTAATGTGGGAGTTAGGGCGCGTGTTCTAGCTCAAAAGAAAGATCTCGACGAGATGGTTAAATTGGTGGTGTTATTTTTGATGTGGGAGTGGCGGTGTGACGGTGGTGGTCGGCCAAAGAGGCGGCGGCGGCTAACCTTAGGGTTGGGGAAAAGAGATGATGAGGGAGAGAGAGTAGTGAAAATGGTGAGTGAGTGTTTGTGTTGTGTGTGGGTAAAAACCGGGCCAAACGCCCCTTATACTAACTTTTCTTTTCTTTTTTTTTTTTGTTATAATAATAATAAGAATAATAATAATAATAATAGTAATAATAAGGATATTATTACGGTGGGGCGGGTAACGCGGGTAACTGTAAAAACACGTGGCCCGAACCCGAACTCATTTTAAAATTTCCATATCTCACGAGAACCTCTCGTAATTAATTAAAATATATAACGGACTCGTTAAGACGAATCATAAAACTATGTTAGGTAATCCTAGTGCCAAAGTCAACGTAGTACCAAGTGAGAATTCAAATATACATCACCGATCGTATAACCAAAAATGAATTATGAACATAATTCACGAATTCCATAACGTCATTAATTAAAATATCCATAAAATAGGTCTTACAAGTTCGTTGTGAAATGAAAATTTCAAATAAAAATTATAAACGAACTTAAATTGAAATGCGGGTTTTTAAAATAGCTCCCTAAACTGCCGGTTGTCACAGCCAGTACCATGGCACCTGTTGAAAAACACAACATATCCGATCAATGTAGTCAATTTCAAAAAAAAATGTACCAGCCTCAAAGGCATAGTCACCGGTCATTGAATCCTTCACCACAGCAACCGTGAGTCCAGCATTTGTTGTGGCATTCCCGCAAACATATATACCTCGTGGTGAAACTGAAGAAGCTGCTTTCAGTAGCTGACTCTTTCCTAGACCAGGATCGCCTAATATGGGACATATGGAGGTCACAGGTCAGTCTACAAATACTGATTTGCGAATACACACAAATACAAAAATAAAAGGCATGATTTAAATTATTTCGTACCAACAATGATTACGTGAATGTCTCCTCTGACAGAAACTTTATTCTGATCCATTGAATGCTTTCTTACTCCTCCAAATAGTGCCAATGTGATTCCAGCTGTTTAACGAAAACACACATATTTTCTTATACCTTAATATTTTACCAAGGGTACACGTGAAAAAAACTTGTTTATGTGTTTATCTAAAAAAGTTGAAAAATATAACGAACGGTTAATCAGCAACAATAAGTGGAAAATAATTTCGTATAGCATTTTACGGACCTTTAACAAGTTCATGCCCATAGATAGAGGGGCAAACTGATTGCAGTACTTGACGAAAGACGTCTGAACCATGCTCTGAAGAAAATCTGGCAACAAATTCTAAATCCCATTCACTGAAAGAATCCTGATCCAGCAAGTCCGTAGCTACAGCCACAGGCTCTGTATCTTGTAAAGTCTCGGACACATATTGAGACTTGGAATTTTTGACTGAAATTCCTTCTATATACAAGTAATACAATCCTTGATTCTTGCCCTTACCTAAAACACGCATAAACCAATTTATAGGAATATAATAAGTTGATGTAACTAGAATATGAAATAATTCGTCAGAAATTATGGAATGATAACGTGTTGGAAAATACCTCCTCCTATATCCATGTAATTGTTAATCACCCTTGGTATACCGGTAATGGTCACAACATCTCCAGGGATGCACAAATCTACAAGATCTTCAACTAACTCACATTCAACAGTTCGTGGTACACGGCCTTCTTCATGATGTTCAGCTTTCAACAGCTCTTGAATTCTAAAAGAGCAAATACATAGTTAAAGATTATAATATAAATTCATAAAAAAATATGAAGCATTTTATGTAAGTGCACCTTATTTTCTGAAAGTCTATTGGTCGTGCACTTGATCTAATTGGGTTAAAAGATCTGCTTTTGCATCCGTTAATTACGCAAGCAGAAGGAGGTGAAAACTTCCCATCAGGGAAGTCACAGTGAATTTCCGTTCCACATTTGCTACAAGTAAAACTCATTTGTACCACCAAAGGCTTCACAGTGCTAACCTTTACCACAGTACCACGCACAGAAACTAGCCTTTCTGTACAATTACATTTATATATTGAACTGGTAAACGATACTAATCCGCCATAACATAGATTATAAATTATAATTTAGAATTCAGAAATAAATATACCAATGTAAGCTGCCTTCAAATTCTTTAAAGCAATCATAGATTCAGGGTAGTTGTGCAAACGAATGTTTACCTTTGCACTCTCATGCCATTTTTCATCATTTGAATTGGAGCAAATGACCTATTTAAATTAAAACTTCATAGTCAAACGCCATAGGAATCGAGTAAACAAACATCTCTTACTCACATATTCTTACCTTGTGTACTGCAGCGCTCATGCATAGAAGTGCTTCTTTGGGTTTTCTTTCGAACGCATCATAAAATTCTTGGATCACACACACTTCCTGAAAATGTTGGAAATCAAGTGGCAAAATGTACAAGATGTCTTCTTTTTGTACCTATTAATAAAATATTGTAAAAAACAACTATATTCTCATAAACTCTTAAATATGATAATTAAAATGATAAGTAAGATGAAGAGATGTGTATCTATACGTGTGACAGGAAGACTAATCCATAATCAGTTGCGAAAAACTGATTGTGGAGCTTGGAAGTGATGTGGAGGAGTTTTTTCCCGTCGCTGTTAGTGTAGTCGATTTGGGGGAAATATTTGGGTAATATTTGTGTCATTTGATTTTTTGGACTGGATCTACTCATCGTTTGCTTGTTTTCACCACCGCTGCTGGTGGTTTGTTACTTTTAATTTTTAAGCGACTAAAATATGTACGGCTAAAAAATTTTAAGCTATTAATTTGTGTTACTCAAAGTCTCAAATACACTTTTGATGTACCTAAATTCAAATTGACAAATATGGGCGGGATTTTTTGTTGGTTTGAAATTCTAATTTTTAAAAGTAGCCTATAAAAACACATTCAAGGCCTACACTCATCTAATTCAATCAACACATACACAAATCATACACTCAACTCTCAAGCTGATTTTCAGAAAATGTCAAAAATAGATTTCTCTCAGCAATTCCCTAGTCCACCACAAAATGAACAGGTTTATTACACTTCACCGGAACATCCCTTCCCTGTATTCCCAAATGAAAATGAGACGCTAAACGAAGATGAACCGGCAAACATTATACCTGAAGATCTTTTACCTATGCTCCCACTTGAGAATGAGTCGGTAAATAATCCACCTCTGGAATACGAACCCAATCCCCTTGGTTTAAGTGACGAACAACTCCGGCAACTTGAACAAGATGAAGAAGTATTAAGGGAGTTTGAAGAAGCCGAAGCACATGATGAAGCCGCTCGCAGGGAGCAGGAACAAGAGGAGTTACTTCACCAATGGGAAATGGGGCTTTTCCTTGAGCAACTTGAAACTTCAAGTGATGAGGAGGGCTGGGTATCGGATGATTCGTTTTACTAATGTGTTGTTTTATTTAGATACCATTGGTGAATGTCATTATCTAAAGTGAATTATTCCTATATCTAAAACTTGATTTGAACGTATCCTAATAATATTATTTATTCCAGCGACTTTGTTTCAGAAAGTACATCAATAGTTTTAAAGGTTTAGTTACGGATTTAAAAAACACAAACAACAAAAAAAGGTAAGTATACATAGTTGCGGAGTTAAAAAAACACAAACCAGACCCACTAAAAAAGGGCATTATGTCAACAACATCCAACATATCCCAATAAGTTACAATCCATGAAATTTTTAGTTCGGAAATTAAAAAAACACAACTTAGTCATGCGCATATCATATGACAATAGTTAAAATAAACTAGAAATCGTCCAAATGAATACATTGACATTGACCGGATGACCCTGGTTGTGATTGAGAAATAGATGATTCACAGTTCCATATAAAAGGGGTGCTTGACTCTCTCCGGTCGACATCTGAACGTGTTCTTTGACTGACCCTTCTGTTCTGCCCTTGTTGTTCCTGTGTTTGAGATGCAGGGGAGCTCCATTATGTTGTTCCTTTACGTTTCTAAGATGTAACGTAATTTTCAAAAACAATGCTACTAAAAAATATACATAAAAATATGTAATTTAAACTAAATATAAAGAAATACCTTTGTTGTTACCAATGGTACATAACATGAGTCTCTTGTGTGTCCTGTTTTGTCACACCTTGTACATTTTGTGCTTTTCGGTTCCTCCCCTTGTGAACGGATACGGTCTCTCTCTTTTGATCTACCTGCTTGTCGCTTAACAAGAACCGGTGGTTTTACAATTTGCAGGTCAGCAGGAGTACGCCACTGTTTACTGTCTTTTAAAGGATACACCTTTTCTTGGTACATATATTTTAGTTCTGTTTTCTTAAACCATTTTAACGCCCAACTGCTATTGTTATTCAAAGATTCAACTCTAGATACTGCACACACATGGCCACAGGGTAAACCTGATAATTGCCATTTACAGCAAGTGCATTCTCGTTTTTTAAAGTCAACAACATGAACCAGTCGTGAATCAGTAACTTGGTACAATTTGAACATCTCAATCCCTTTAACAACCCAAGTGGCGCTCTTGACCATTCTATCATTTACTTTTGCGGCTGCCCAATCAGTAAGTTCATCCTTTGGTGCATCTAAAATTAAAAAATTACAATATGCTTAAATATATGAAACGGACAACAAAACAAAATATACATTATTATGAATTACCTTTATATCTTTCTCGGCGGTCACAATACCATTGTTGTAGAAGGCCTCTGTAGTACTCCATTAGCATGGTTATTGGAACTTTCCGAACTCTTGTTGTCAAGGAATTTACTGATTCTGCAGAATTTGATGTCAAATAGTTGTACCTGTTTGCAGGGCAATATGCTCGTGACCACCTTCCCCATCCAGCATCCTCTAACTTTTTATAAACCAGTTGTTTTGAGGCTCGAATCTCAGAAATTGAATCATCAAACTCACGCTCCGTGTAAAGTTTGCAATTCCTCCAATATATAGCCCTCCATTTTTTCCTCTTTAGATTGCAATTCATCATTAAATGACGACAACAATACCCATGAAAAGCGTTAGGAAAAACGGTACTACATGCATGTGCAATTGACAGATGCCGGTCAGATATGATGGACAAACCTTTAACCTCACCAATGCATTCTTTCAATTTACTCATAAACCAAGACCATGTTTCGTTGCTCTCACCTTGACAAACACCAGTGGCAATTGGTAGGATCTGGTTGTTTCCGTCCATTCCAACAGCAACCATATTCGTTCCAAGGTATCTCCCTTTAAGATGTGTGGCATCAATTATTATCAATGGCCGAAAATGACGCAAGAAGCTCCGAATCTATTTAAATAAAGCACATCTTCAATATTCAATAGAATGTAACTAATAATATATGTACAATTTAAGAAAATATAATTTAATAGACACTTACAGCAACACCGAACCCTATGAAGCACATCTTAAATCGATCATCATCATCTGTCTCAATGTGTGTTACCGTCCCCTCATTCTCCAATTTTAAGTTGTAGCAATAATACAGTAACTGCTCAAAAGATTCCTTAGGGCAACCGTTTATCAACTGTAATGCGATGTTTTTCCCACCCCAAGCTCTTTTATAAGAAACATCAATTTTCCACTCAACATTCAAATCCTTTTGTATGTCCTTACCTGTATAGATCCTTCTGCTATCTTTTAGTTTCTCCATAAGTATGCGAGCAAGTATTTGTTGTGTAGCGTTTCGATGATTAGGATTGATTTTAGTTCTCGAACATGTATGCACGTCGTTAATGCCGGAAACATAGAATTTACGACTAACAATACTTTTTCTTGTGTGAACGCTCCAGTTGCAACCCATTTGCACACAATTTACATCGTACCTAGTCGGACTAGACTTGATTACTTTATACTCAAACCGCTCAACTATAGCTTTTATTCCTATTGAAAAAATGCACAAATCCTTATCATCAAACCTATTACCCAACTTTACTTTAGATATTATATTTTGTTTCAGGTTATTAACTACTTTAATTATAGGATCAGGTGAATGGGGTGGGATAGGCATATTTTTAATTGAGCATTTCTCCCAACGAGGCTGAACATCCTTAATCACGCGTTCAGTATTATCAGGTTCAGCTGTTGGTGCTGGGAGATCAAACTCATCGGGGAACAAAGAAACATTTAGATCTATATCAAGATGCTTAGAAGAAGAAGACGGGGTTACCTCCGAAGTGTGCTCTATAACATCGATAAAAAGTGTCTGAACAATGTCTTGCTTACAACAAATTTCTTTAACAAAGAATGATACATCACCATCGTCATGTAGATTAATATTCTTGGATCCGGATATGTAGTGTAAATTGACGCTCTTGTCTGTAATATCGTATTTCTTCTTGACATACTTTACCAAGTTGCGGTAATTAACGTCAAGTGGAAGTAAAACTCCACGAATTTTTTTTGATAATCCAATAAAAGTTTTAATTTTAAGGAATTTGATGAACTCATTTTTTATATATTTATGTTTCTTTTTTCTCTGGACTGTGAAGAAACCCAGTACCAATCAATTAAGATTGGTCTATGTGGTCACTCAATTAAGATGTCGCTTAAAAATATACCTCCAAAATTTCATTTTCCCTCGGTCTATGTGGTCGCTCAATTAAGATGTCGCTTAAAAATATACCTCCAAAATTTCATTTTCCCTCTCATTTCCAGTCTACATTTCCCTCCAAAAATTCATTTCCCTCCCTAGGTATGTGTGATTTTACTATTCACTTTCTATCTATATATTCTTGTCAAAGAATAGGCCAAATAACACAAACAATGACTTCCTCTTCTTCCAATTCTAGGTCAAATATAAAGACCATCGAATACTACATCAATGCGAGTCATTGCGATTGTCCAATACCATTGCCGGTCGAAGTTCAAACTTCTTGGACACGAAAACATCCTGGTAGAAGGTTTAAGGCTTGTCCCATATGGGTAAGATTATTATACCTACAAAAAATTACTTAATTATATTGTTACTTTTCATCAATAATTGTTAACAGCGTCACTTGTTTAGGACAAGGAGACGAAATGCGGATTTTTTGGGTTCATAGACCCGGAGCTACCAAGTGAGTACTACAAAGATTTGCTTTACAAAGAACATGAGAAAAATATGTTAAACAAGAAGAAGGGGGAAAATATTGTTTCTAGTCAAGCTGTTGCTGTCTCACAAGATGAAATGATGATGAACATGAAGAATGAGTTGGCTACCATCAAGTCAAAAGTTAAAGTGCATGACAAATGTTTATTTGTTTTCGGTTTGCTGGTTGTACTCTTCGTTGCTCTTGTTTTAGCTCCAAGTATTAATTAGTAGATTGTAATAAACTCGTTTATGGTTGTTGTCAGTAGTAATGAATGTTTCCAATGTAATTCACAAGCATTCACATATGAAGGCACTACATATTTAAAATCAAACCACATAAACCTACGATATCCTTCAACATACATGGTACAATGACTAAACCAGTACACAAAAGGTGGTGGCAACATTAGCATAACAAACACAAAATAAAATAAAACAAAACCCACCTACCAAATAACTAGAAATCATATAAACATAGTCTATTCAGTTTTTTTACCACAAGCCAGCTTATACTTCCAAAAGTATCTAACCATGTGCTCTCGATAGGCTAACGCAACCTGAAGAGGATCATCAACCTTCATACATAGATTGTTAGACAACCGGTACAAAAAAATGCATACCCATACTCCACAGTCGCCATATAGATTAGCTTGTACAGGGACATTATCAGCCACTCGAAAAGATATCTTATAATTGGAAACAGATATGGATTTGGTTTCAAAAACTTTACATTTCTCTAGATACTTTGGAAGAATTACCTCAAAACTGGCCCTCATTTTTATATGATCTGGTCTCGTTTCTGGATTTGGCGTAGGAAGTGAATCGTAAAAAGTTACAACGCCGGTACTAAAAACTAATTCTGCAAGCAACCAGTGGTCCGATGTTACGTTCAAAGGAAAGTAGACCTACATTTTAACAAAATAATATTAGATGTTAACATAACCATTATGATTAAGAAAACTAAAACTAATAATAATAATAATAATAATAATAATAATAATAATAATAATAATAATAATAATAATAATAATAATAATAATAATAATAATAATAATAATAATAATAATAATAATAATAATAATAATTAAGAAGTGGCGTTGAATTGTACCAACCTTGTCAACACTAGACCATGGCACAGGATACCTTTCTCCGTTGCCATAATAAAAAGGCAATGATCCCTTAAAAAGGGTAGACGATAAAAAAGAACTGGCCATCGCCCAATCTGCATTGGCGGGTCTAAAGTGCCACATTAAGTCTATCCAAACATCCAAATGCTGAAAAGTATTTATAAAAATGGGATTGTTAAACTATCAACATATAAATGTAATGTTTTCTATTTAAAACGAATACACCAACTGGTAAATTAAGTACCTTATCGTTGAGCCATCCTCTTCTGTTACCCCGGCCAACTCCCAGCAAAGCTAGCCAAAATTGCCGATTAACAACAACGTCGGAACCCCAAGGAAACTTATGCGATGACTTTTTAACTTTTGTCATGAAACAATTCATACTTTCTGGCTTACTTATTTTGTTACCTAACTTCTTGTTCTTAAGGAAACCAACCGGACGCTTCAGATTCTGTAATTTATTTTTTTTAAAGAAAAAATGTAAAGGCATCATCTATTAATATGTATGGAGATATATACAAGGGGTGTTTAAAAATAAATAGTCACAAACCTCTACCCAAGGTTCCAGCGGAAATTGTTCAACATTGTTTCCGAGGGCACAAGGTATACCAATCACTTCACTAAGTCTCTTGGACTGCCTTTTGGGCAATTGTGGAGTTGTAGTCGGTAGCTCCACAAAGGGGTCCTTCAAAGACTTGCCAACCTGTTTTTGTTTTGTCCTCTTTGGTTGAACATCAAGAGTCTTCTCTTTTGTCACAGTCTTCTCTTTTGGTACATATTTCTTGCGACGTTTCTTCTTAAATGGTTGACTTGGTTTGGGTTGTTGTGGAGAGTTACCCGGTTTCCTCTTCCTTTGAAGACGCATGAAAATGTCCTGTAAGCACAGTTCATTATTGATATTAGTATCGCTATTACAAATGGTATTTAAAGTAAGTTAACAACGTACTCATATGGTAAAGTACCTCGGAAGCGTCATTCAAAGGATTATTTACTTGTCCTTCTTTAGAAAGGTCCAGGTCAGTATTTTTGTCGTAATTACAAAAAGTGACCTTTCTTGCTTTTTCAGCTTCCTTGTCGATCTTGTCCAAAATCGACTTGGTTATTCTATCATTTACTTTTTCGATAAATTTATTATTTCCATTATCAACTTTCTCATAGGAACCAGACTCCATTACTTCATGACCATCAACACCTTTTTCTTCAGTGGCCAAATGCACATCGACTAATTTGACACAATCTTTATCAGTTGTCCTAACACAATCTTCATCACGATCTTTTAATACCTCACCACCAAAATTATCAGTTGTGACACAAACATGGCCATGACAACCTTCAACATCCATATCAACATTCTCATCAGAAACAGACTCCATTACTTCATCACCGTCCACACATTTGCCTTTGGTGGCCAAATGCGCATCGACTAATTTCACACAATCTTTATCGTTTACCCTAACACAATCTTCATCACCCTTGTAGTCATCAGCCCTCGTATCTTCCACATGTAAGACACCATCACACTTGTTCTCGTCAACATCCATGTCATCTGTCACATCATCTTTACCACATGTATCTGTAACATGGCCCACACCAACATTCCCATCGCCCATGTTCTCTTCAACATTACCATCACGACTTCCCGCATCTTTACCACATGTATCTGTAACATGGCCCACACCAACATGCCCATCTCCCATGTTCTCTTCAACATTACCATCACGACTTCCCGTATCTTTACCACATGTATCTGTAACATGGCCCACACCAACATGCCCATCTCCCATGTTCTCTTCAACATTACCATCACGACTTCCCGCATTAATTTTTTCATTATCCGAACCATGCTTGCTTACTGTCTCAACGACAATACCATCTGTATTAGTAACATGCTTGCTTACTGATACGTCCTCGTTTTGATAATGATTATCAGTAACATTCAGATCTGCATTGTTGTCTTTATTGTCACAAACATGGGCATCACCGTCGGTGTCGTAAGCAGTTACGGAATGCGATGGCGAATCTACCAAATCAGCAAAATCATCTTTATAGATCCCCTGTTCAGAAGAAAACATAAATTGAATAAGTAACTGAATATTAGCAAACAACTATTAAGTGAGATTTCTTATGCTAGTTTATAGTTACATGAATAACAAAATGAGAAAAGCGTACATTTAAATTAGTTAGGTTATCAAGTTGGATGTGATCAACTGCCATAAAAGGAGAATTCGGATGACATAGATTCTCAAGTTGTGACATGTAGGATGGGTACGCGGCAGGGTCAAGATAATTAAGCTTTCCATCATCGCCATTAACAGAGGAAGGGCATGTTGATTTGTCGCATGATACATCATAAATTGGGCAGGTCTGTAATTAAAAACTTATTAGTAGCTGGGTTAAAAAGTAAATATAAAAAGATGAAATATTACGCGGAATGTTACCTGTTCAACATCATTGTTTATCGTGTTCTCATTTTCGGCATTAACACGACTACAAAAGGGGCTTTGAATAGGTGTTAAAGCCTGAAATAAAAGAAAAATGGTGTTTGAAGGATGATTTTAACAAAAATTTTAAAAATGAACAAACAGAATAAGCACAATCTGATCCAGAAAAAAAGTAGTGGTGCAAATTACTTAAGCTACTAAAATTAAACTCAGAATCATATACTAAACACAGATACAAGCTCATATGCACAATTGCAGGCTTCAAATGCATAAACAAACCCCTGTCTCAAACAGGCCAATGTACAGAAGCTATAAGCTATCAGTTTAAACCTGAATTGACCAGCTTATGGGGGCAAACTATTGATTGAACTACTAAGAACTCAGAACCCAAGTACATAATCCATAAGCTATCAGTTTAAACCTGATTTGACCAGCTTATGGGGGCAAACTATTGATTGAACTACTAAGAACTCAGAACCCAAGTACAGAATCCATAAGCTATCAGTTTAAACCTGAATTAACCAGCTTATGGGGGCCAACTATTGATTGAACTCAGAAATGATAACTATTTTTGACTTTTGATTTTAACTACAACTTTGACCAAAATGAAACAATATCTGATCTAAATGACTACTGTAATTACGATAAGCAATTATTAATCTAAATTAAGATACCTAAATATTATTGTAACTAGCTATAATGTTTATGCAACCTAACAATTACTAACAGTTAAACTTTTGATGCTCCAAAATATGTTTTGACCTTTTTATATTGAACTACTAATTATTATGCAAGCTAGTAAAGACTTAATAATACCCAAAGTAATGTATCTAAGCAAATAACAAACTCTGAAACATTGTCCACTACAACAGACTACGCAAATCCAAACACCCTTTAAGTAACTGTGATTACACTAGGTTTCAGATTACAGGGCTTAATATACTACAACTGATGCTCAAATTTTAACACTTATCAGTCCTAAAAGATAATAGATGCAGTGAAAATGAACCAAAGCAACAGGAACACAGAATCCAAAACAGACACAATACCAAACAAAACCAAACACTCCCTTATCTGTCCAAATTCACTACACTAGAATGAGACAGATATTACCATGGCATCTTTGGAATGAAAATCTTCATTCGCAGTTTCTTCTAGCTCCGGATTGGCATGAAAAATATTTGAGCTTTGAATACATGTCGAATCCTGAAATAAAAGAAAAATGGTGTTTGAAGGATGATTTTTTTTTAAAATTTAAAAATGATTAATAAACTAAAAAAATTATTATCAATAAATGATTATAAAGTGTGTATAGGATATTACCATGGCATCTTTGGAATGCAAATCTTCATTGCGAGTTTGTTGTAGCTCTGGATTGGCATGAATAATATTTGAGCTCTAAATATGTGTCGAATCCTGAAATAAAAGAAAATTGGTGTTTCAAGGATGATTTTTAAAAAAAAATTAAAAATGATTAATAAAATAATAAAATAATTATAAATAAACGATTATAAAGTGTGTATAGGATACTACCATGGCATCTTTGGAATGCAAATCTTCATTGCCAGTTTGTTGTGGCTCTGGATTGGCATGAATAATATTTGAGGTGTGTATAGGTGTCGAAGCCTGAAATTAGAAAGACATTTATACACGCTTTTATGGTGACCTAAGATTGTTATTATCAAATTGTGGTATAAATTAAAAAATAAAATTAAACCGCTGACCTCTGGATGATGTATGTTCAAAGCTTTCTCAACAATGGCAAGCCTTTTTTTAACATCATTGAATACTTCAACATTCGATCCTGATTTACCAATCAAATGAACTATTGTCTTCAAGGCCTCAACCTCAGCAACTAATTTAGGTACTTCGGTATTTGATTCTGCTGCGGCTGTTGGAAGCCCTCCACCTGTTGCATCGTTGAGCTCTTCTGCTGCATCGTTGAGCTCTTCTGCTGGTACCTAAGTAACAAATAATTTTAAAAGATTTAGGAGATGCACATTAATAATTTATATCTTATAGGCCTTAAGGGTCAAACATAATGTTTTGAAAGTTAACAATGTACCTCAAAAGGAACTTCTGATAGTCGAGGAATGGCATCATCTGAAACATCAGCGGCATTTGCTACTTGTCCAAAATATGCAGTACTACGCACAAAGCGTGGGTTCAACTTTTCATCATTAGTCGGAACAAGTTCCACAGGATCCGAACCCTGTGTAACAAATTTATTATAAAAGGTCAAAACCAAATTTATATATAAGTCCTAAATTAGTAAACAAATAACACAGAATAATGACAACGAATACCTGACCAAACAGTATAGAATAATCACGTTTTTGGAATGTTTTAATCTTTAACCAAGAAAGACCACGTGGGATCCTATTAGGGACTTTTTTAAACCATTGTTGACTATTGGGATAACTCTCAAGAATCCATATCTAAAATTAAATAAAACAATGAATCTAAAGTTATTTTTGGTACAAGAAAATAATCACAAAAAATTACACAACTTGATTTAAAAAAATCATACCTTAAAAGCCCAAATAAATCCACAAATATTATATGTGGCAGTTTTATCTGGGGTTACTGCCTGCTTCTTCTTGTAATACCTTTGATAATGCTTAGGAACCAAATTGGCTAGACTGGCGTACAAACGTCTCCACAAGTACTCTCCCCATGGATAAGCATTCCAAGCATTAAAATCCTCAACGAGCTGCAAAAATTCATTAGGTACATTGTACCAAGGCCCACAACTGGTAAATATGACCTCAGCACATATCAAAAGACAAACCCTGACAGCATCCTCAGTTGGCAAAGCATCAAATACTTTATCGTTGTTCAAAATATGTAAAAGCTCATTCCCTTTTACGGTAACCTTTCTATCAAACTGCTTATGAGGGAAGATTCGCAAGGCAAACGGGCTACGATCAACTACTACGTGGTCAGGCAAAGGGCCGAAAAGAAAACCTGTCACCAAAAGAAACTCCTCACGGCCAAAGCGCAACAAATTATCCCCAATTCTATATGTAATGGGTGGACAAGTATCAAGCAATTTAGGAATATATACCTGATGCTGTAAAACGAAGTTTAGGAGATGGTTATCATTTGAATGACAAGGAGGAATAGCCAACCATTGCGCGAATACACTTTCCCGGAACAGGCTAATTCGATTTTGATTCTTTCCCAACTTACTTTTAGTCTTTTCCAGCAACTCTAAATTGGAACGAATCGTTACCTTTGCATGAAAGTAGCCGTCAATATTTTCCATTTACGCATTGACTTATTAATAATTTGGGGTTCGAAATTTGTATACACAAATTTAGGGTTAGGGTTCTAACGTTTGATTTTGATTTGAATTTTGAGTGGGAGTAGGTGTGGAAAGGAAGTTTGGTTGTGAGTTTCTAGGTATTTGAAAATTTAGAATATACAAAACGGTTCATTATGTTGGGGATATAAAAAAAGTCGCTCGGATATTTGAATATCGCTCAGATATACTAATTATTTCGCTGGATAATTATAAAAAGGGTGTTAAAAATACTTTAAAACGAATTCTTATTAAAAAAAGTTGTTGAAAAGGTACAAAAAGGGTTGATGTGTAAAGTACAAAAAAGTGACATTTTGTCAGTCGCTTAAAACTTTTCGCTAGGTCGCTGGGCTTTGGGAAGGTTCAAAAAGAATAAAATATTATTTGTCGAAGTTTGACTATTTTCGAGGAAAGTGACAAAATAGAAGGTCGCTCGAACTTTTGATAAGTCGCCTGTGATAAGTAGCACAAAAGTATGCCTTACACATTATGATTGGGCACTACTTTTGGGGTGCCACATGTCGAACTTATGTAAACTTCGCTAGTCGCTCGGGCCATTTCAAGAAACCAATCTACTTAGGTACACAAAAGCCCACCACTTTGAGCGACTGGTAACATTCCGCGTAATATTTCATTTTTTTATATTTACTTTTTAACCCAGCTACTAATAAGTTTTTAATTACAGACCTGCCCAATTTATGATGTATCATGCGACAAATCAACATGCCCTTCCTCTGTTAATAGCGATGATGGAAAGCTTAATTATCTTGACCCTGCCGCGTACCCATCCTACATGTCACAACTTGAGAATCTATGTCATCCGAATTCTCCTTTTACGGCAGTTGATCACATCCAACTTGATAACCTAACTAATTTAAATGTACGCTTTTCTCAATTTGTTATTCATGTAACTAAAAACTAGCATAAGAAATCTCACTTAATAGTTGTTTGCTAATATTCAGTTACTTATTCAATTTATGTTTTCTTCTAAACAGGGGATCTATAAAGATGATTTTGCTGATTTGGTAGATTCGCCATCGCATTCCGTAACTGCTTACGACACCGACGGTGATGCCCATGTTTGTGACAATAAAGACAACAATGCAGATCTGAATGTTACTGATAATCGTTATCAAAACGAGGACGTATCAGTAAGCAAGCATGTTACTAATACAGATGGTATTGTCGTTGAGACAGTAAGCAAGCATGGTTCGGATAATGAAAAAATTAATGCGGGAAGTCGTGATGTAATGTTGAAGAGAACATGGGAGATAGGCATGTTGGTGTGGGCCATGTTACAGATACATGTGGTAAAGATGCGGGAAATCGTGATAGTAATGTTGAAGAGAACATGGGAGATGGGCATGTTGTTGTGGGCCATGTTACAGATACATGTGGTAAAGATGTGGGAAGTCGTGATGGTAATGTTGAAGAGAACATGGGCGATGGGCATGTTGGTGTGGGCCATGTTACAGATACATGTGATAAAGATGATGTGACAGATGACATGGATGTTGACGAGAACAAGTGTGATGGTGTCTTACATATGGAAGATACGAGGGCTGATGACTATAAGGGTGATGAAGATTGTGTTAGGGTAAACGATAAAGATTGTGTCAAATTAGTCGATGCGCAATTGGCCACCAAAGACAAATGTGTGGACGGTGATGAAGTAATGGAGTCTGTTTCTGATGAGAATGTTGATATGGATGTTGAAGGTTGTCATGGCCATGTTTGTGTCACAACTGATAATTTTGGTGGTGAGGTATGAAAAGATCGTGATGAATATTGTGTTAGGACAACTGATAAAGATTGTGTCAAATTAGTCGATGCACATTTGGCCACTGAAGAAAAAGGTGTTGATGGTCATGAAGTAATGGAGTCTGGTTCCTATGAGAAAGTTGATAATGGAAATAATAAAGTTATCGAAAAAGTAAATGACAGAATAACCAAGTCGATTTTGGACAAGATCGACAAGGAAGCTGAAAAAGCAAGAAAGGTCACTTTTTGTAATTTCGACAAAAATACTGACCTGGACCTTTCTAAAGAAGGACAAGTAAATAATCCTTTGAATGACGCTTCCGAGGTACTTTACCATATGAGTACGTTGTTAACTTACTTTAAATACCATTTGTAATAGCGATACTAATACCAATAATGAACTGTGCTTACAGGACATTTTCATGCGTCTTCAAAGGAAGAGGAAACCGGGTAAGTCTCCACAACAACCCAAACCAAGTCAACCACTTAAGAAGAAACGTCGCAAGAAATATGTACCAAAAGAGAAGACTGTGACAAAAGAGAAGACTCCTGATTTTCAACCAAAGAGGACAAAACAGGTTGGCAAGTCTTTGAAGGACCCCTTTGTGGAGCTACCGACTACAACTCCATAATTGCCCAAAAGGCGGTCCAAGAGACTTAGTGAAGTGATTGGTGTACCCTGTGCCCTCGGAAACAATGTTGAACAATTTCTGCTGGAACCTTGGGTAGAGGTTTGTGACTATTTATTTTTAAACACCCCTTGTATATATCTCCATACACATTAATAGATGATGCCTTTACATTTTTTCTTTAAAAAAAATAAATTACAGAATCTGAAGCGTCCGGTTGGTTTCCTTAAGAACAAGAAGTTAGGTAACAAAATAAGTAAGCCAGAAAGTATGAATTGTTTCATGACAAAAGGTAAAAAGTCGTCGCATAAGTTTCCTTGGGGTTCCGACGTTGTTGTTAATCGGCAATTTTGGCTAGCTTTTGTAACACCCCCAAAATTTGATACAGCGGAAGACTCAACAAGCTTTCGGGGTGCTACGGGGATTGGTGTCCAACACAAGACAATATAGAACGAGATAAAGTAAACATAATAAAAACACAACCAAAACGGGGTTTTAAGGTTTACATTTATCCCAACATCATTCAGAGTCAGGCCCAAAATAAAATAACAGTAGGTCCAAATTTAGTTATCAGAGTTTAGAAAATAGATCCATAAACCATGAGCCTTGGCCGAGCCTTCCACTCCAAGCATGCATCTCATCACTTAATTACCTGAGAAAACGTGCTAAAAGTCAGCTTTCGCTGGTGAGATCATAGGTTTAAATTCAACTAACAATATAGTGGACATATACGCAAAACGCTTGCTAGCTAGACTAAGGATTCGCTAAAAGCCTGCGGATACCCTCCGCTCCAACCTAACACACGGATACCCTCCGTTCTAACATAGATATTCGGGTAACCCCCGCAATACCAATAAATACTCGGATAACCTCCGAAGTATTAATAACCTATAGGTGCACACTATAGTATCTAAATAAGCCAACCTTGAATAGTACACACGAAACCGTGTGACTAAAGCTGACAATCCAAATAAGCCAACCTTGAATAGTACACACAACAAATATGTGACTAAAGCTGACAATCCACCAATAACCAAATAAGCCAACCTTGAATAGTACACACAAAAGGTGTGACTAAAGCTGACAATATATCCTAGTCCATACGCATAGCAAGTTTAGAAAGCATATAAAAGCGATAATAGTCCACATAAAATAATTTGCACGTTTCTCACCCCAAGTATTGAAAACATAGTTCAAGAAAAAGTGGGGCTATGACTCACCTCAAGTCCAGAAAATAGCAAGAAGAAGTCGGTAGAAATAAGATGTATGATAACTCACAAAACAGCAACTACGGACTTGGCACGACCTAACAATATTAACTCGTTCAGAAATCATTTCCTCAAATTTATAATATTCCCAAACCCGGACGAGAATCCGTTTTATTTCCGAAAATCCATTTCGTATTAGTTTGGTGTGTTTGCGTTTGGTATCCATACGGGTGGTGGGTCGACTCAAAACAAACCAAAAGATCACACCAAGAATAATAAAATAAACTATGGATCTAATATTAGCCCAATATATCATTTAAATAAATCGCCGAAGTTTATCGAATCCGTCGATTTGATAATCCTCATATTTATTTACGTAACATACCATTCCAAGATTACACCCAACCTAAAGCACATAGCACATAATTACTATATAGTACATATCATAGTTTAATAAATTCCTCATATATATCGTCAAATTGGCCAGATTTCCCGATATATACACTCGTAATTTATTACACTTTACATATACTACACCTATGGGCGTCGTAGGATACGATGCCCCATTAATATATTCATTTCATATAACCGAATAACCCGGTTCAACCCTACGGTTAAGTAGTTATTTAGTTATAGAAAACGTTTATATTAATCGTCATATATCCGTGACAACACGAAAATCACAAATAATAACTTACCTGGACTCGAGTGACCACGACTCCGCATAACTCGATAAGTTTAACCGTTATATATACAAAATGACATTTTATTAAACGTTTAATAATTGTCGAGAGTTTCTCGTTTTATACACATTTTTATAATAATAATACGTTCAATAATATTACACCACTTTCGTAGTCTAATATATATCTAATTGTATTATTTATAATATGACTCGTGATTATTATTATTATTAATATACGCGCCTATATAATTATATATACGTTATTCACGTCTATATATTCATATAAACGTTTATATTATCAATAATTGTTATTACGAGTTTTATTATTTACATTTTAATTTTTAATAGTTATCGAGTCATACGAAATGGTCACATGTCCGAGTCATGACTCTCGGCTCATTGTCCAAGTCCAATATAATAAGTAAAAGTCATAAAACAATACATCTCCGTCCAAACAATCCCAATCCACGTGCTACAACATGAGGGTCCGACTACGGCACCCGACTAACCTATCTCCGTCAATCTAATGACCGTCTCACAATCGGTCCCCAATCACACTTTTCGTCAACAACTCCTCAAAACCAATATCCATTGTCGAGACCAAATGTGGTCTCGACCCACAAGTATTCGGCCAAAAGTATCCAACCAAAGCCAAAACCAAGATATCACAATAATAATAATGAAAATGATTATAATCCAAGGTTCATATTCGGGTTGGTTTACCAAGCCAAACCCGAGTCTTTACGACTCAAATGAGTCGCGGTCCAAATCATGAGCACAACGGCTCGAACCCAACATACAAGTAACCAAATAAGCTCCAACGAGCACAATAATTTAGCCATTCGACTCCTAAGGTCTTCGGCAACAACAATAATAATGCGGCTAAGAGCCGCGACCCACAAGGGTCGAACCACAGAAAATAACAAGCCCGTGGCTCGAGTCACGACCAAACGAGAACCCCATATGGGTCTCGACTTGGTTATACGAGCAACCATAGGTGACCCCGAGACCTCAAGGGTCTCGGTTAGGCTCGAATCAAGAATCCAATCCTCGACATAACAATGAAACAACCAAATCCAACGATCAAAACTCTTCCAAATGCTCAAAATAAAAATAAGCCGAGAGCATAGGCTCTCCGGATCGGTTTCGAGTCGACCACCTCAAAATCCAAAAACCCGGATACCAAACATGATTTTTAATATCAAAACATAGATTTCCAACCATTTATTCGATTCTCATAAAACCCTTCCGTGTAGCCACGGATTTATCACCATGTCGAGACACCCAAGGTACCAAAACGGGCTCACTCACCTTCAAAAACCTCCAAACGAATAGATCTTGTAAAAATAACAAAACTCGAACGGATCTACAAGAATTTCGTGGTGTTAATACGCGTTTTAGGGCACGTGTTATAGCTCAATTGAAAGATCTCGACGAGAGGGTTAAAGTGGTGGTGTTATTTTTGGTGTGGGAGTGGCGGTGTGACGGTGGTGGCCGGCCAAAGGGGCGGCGGCTAGGGTTTAGAGAAGATGGGAGATGAGGGGGAAAAGAGAGATGGAAATGGTGAGGTGTTGGTGTAGTTTGTTGTGTACCGAAACCACAAGGACCCAATTTTGTAGTTTACTCTTCTTTTATTTTTTATTTTTTTTTTGTTAATAATAATAATAATAATAACAATAATAATAATAATAATAATAATAATAATAATAATAATAATAATAATAGTAATAGTAATAATAATATTACTACGGTGTGGAGCGGGTAACGTGGGTAAATGTAAAAACATGTGGCCCGAACCCGAACTCATTTCAAACTTCAATATCTCTCGAAAAACATCTCGTAAATAATTAAAATATAGTCGGACTCGTAAGACGAATCATAAAATTTTTGTTAGGTAAACCTAGTGCCAGAGTCAACGTAGTACCAAGTGAGAATTTAAGAATACATCACCGAGCATTAAATCAAAAATGAATTATGAACATAATTCACGAATTCCATAACGTCTTTAATTAAAACATCCATAAAATAGGTCTTACAAGTTCGTTGTGAAATAAAATTTCAAATAACAATTATAAACGAACTTTAATCGTAATGCGGGTTTTTAAAATAGCTCCCTAAACTGCCGGTTGTCACAGCTTTACTGGGAGTTGACCAGGGTAACAGAAGAGGATGGCTCAACGATAAGGTACTTAATTTACCAGTTGGTGTATTCGTTTTAAATAGAAAACATTACATTTATATGTTGATAGTTTAACAATCCCATTTTTATAAATACTTTTCAGCATTTGGATGTTTGGATAGACTTAATGTGGCACTTTAGACCCGCCAATGCAGATTGGGCGATGGCCAGTTCTTTTTTATCATCTACCCTTCTTAAGGGATCATTACCTTTTTATTATGGCAACGGAGAAAGGTATCCTGTGCCATGGTCTAGTGTTGACAAGGTTGGTACAATTCAACGCCACTTCTTTATTATTATTATTATTATTATTATTATTATTATTATTATTATTATTATTATTATTATTATTATTATTATTATTATTATTATTATTATTATTATTATTATTATTATTATTATTATTATTAGTTTTAGTTTTCTTAATCATAATGGTTATGTTAACATCTAATATTATTTTGTTAAAATGTAGGTCTACTTTCCTTTGAACGTAACATCGGACCACTAGTTGCTTGCAGAATTAGTTTTTAGTACTGGCATTGTAACTTTTTACGATTCACTTCCTACGCCAAATCCAGAAACGAGACCGGATCATTTAAAAATGAGGGCCAGTTTTGAGGTAATTCTTCCAAAGTATCTAGAGAAATGTAAAGTTTTTGAAACCAAATCCTTATCTGTTTCCAATTATAAGATATCTTTTCGAGTGGCTGATAATGTCCCTGTACAAGCTAATCTATATGGTGACTGTGGAGTATGGGTATGCATTTTTTTGTACCGGTTGTCTAACAATCTAAGTATGAAGGTTGATGATCCTCTCCAGGTTGCGTTAGCCTATCGAGAGCACATGGTTAGATACTTTTGGAAGTATAAGCTGGCTTCTGGTAAAAAAACTGAATAGACTATGTTTATATGATTTCTAGTTATTTGGTAGGTGGGTATTGTTTTATTTTATTTTGTGTTTGTTATGCTAATGTTGCCACCACCTTTTGTGTACTGGTTTAGTCATTGTACCATGTATGTTGAAGGATATCGTAGGTTTATGTGGTTTGATTTTAAATATGTAGTGCCTTCATATGTGAATGCTTGTGAATTACATTGGAAACATTCATTACTACTGACAACAACCATAAACGAGTTTATTACAACCTACTAATTAATACTTGGAGCTAAAACAAGAGCAACGAAGAGTACAACCAGCAAACCGAAAACAAATAAACATTTGTCATGCACTTTAACTTTTGACTTGATGGTAGCCAACTCATTCTTCATGTTCATCATCATTTCATCTTGTGAGACAGCAACAGCTTGACTAGAAACAATATTTTCCCCCTTCTTCTTGTTTAACATATTTTTCTCATGTTCTTTGTAAAGCAAATCTTTGTAGTACTCACTTGGTAGCTCCGGGTCTATGAACCCAAAAAATCCGCATTTCGTCTCCTTGTCCTAAACAAGTGACGCTGTTAACAATTATTGATGAAGTATTCGATGGTATTGGACAATCGCAATGACTCGCATTGATGTAGTATTCGATGGTCTTTATATTTGACCTAGAATTGGAAGAAGAGGAAGTCATTGTTTGTGTTATTTGGCCTATTCTTTGACAAGAATATATAGATAGAAAGTGAATAGTAAAATCACACATACCTAGGGAGGGAAATGAATTTTTGGAGGGAAATGTAGACTGGAAATGAGAGGTAAAATGAAATTTTGGAGGTATATTTTTAAGCGACATCTTAATTGAGCGACCACATAAACCGAGGGAAAATGA
This sequence comes from Artemisia argyi, assembly GCA_030686995.1. Lineage (NCBI taxonomy): Eukaryota > Viridiplantae > Streptophyta > Magnoliopsida > Asterales > Asteraceae > Artemisia > Artemisia argyi. The sequence continues at coordinate 88,154 of JARVZY010002016.1, forward strand.
AATTTTGGAGGTATATTTTTAAGCGACATCTTAATTGAGCGACCACATAGACCAATCTTAATTGATTGGTACTGGGTTTCTTCACAGTCCAGAGAAAAAAAAACATAAATATATAAAAAATGAGTTCATCAAATTCCTTAAAATTAAAACTTTTATAGGATTATCAAAAAAAATTCGTGGAGTTTTACTTCCACTTGACGTTAATTACCGCAACTTGGTAAAGTATGTCAAGAAGAAATACGATATTACAGACAAGAGCGTCAATTTACACTACATATCCGGATCTAAGAATATTAATCTACATGACGATGGTGATGTATCATTCTTTGTTAAAGAAATTTGTTGTAAGCAAGACATTGTTCAGACACTTTTTATCGATGTTATAGAGCACACTTCGGAGGTAACCCCGTCTTCTTCTTCTAAGCATCTTGATATAGATCTAAATGTTTCTTTGTTCCCCGATGAGTTTGATCTCCCAGCACCAACAGCTGAACCTGATAATACTGAACGCGTGATTGAGGATGTTCAGCCTCGTTGGGAGAAATGCTCAATTAAAAATATGCCTATCCCACCCCATTCACCTGATCCTATAATTAAAGTAGTTAATAACTTGAAACAAAATATAATATCTAAAGTAAAGTTGGGTAATAGGTTTGATGATAAGGATTCGTGCATTTTTTCAATAGGAATAAAAGCTATAGTTGAGCGGTTTGAGTATAAAGTAATCAAGTCTAGTCCGACTAGGTATGATGTAAATTGTGTGCAAATGGGTTGCAACTGGAGCTTTCACACAAGAAAAAGTATTGTTAGTCGTAAATTCTATGTTTCCAGCATTAACGACGTGCATACATGTTCGAGAACTAAAATCAATCCTAATCATCGAAACGCTACACAACAAATACTTGCTCGCATACTTATGGAGAAACTAAAAGATAGCAGAAGGATCTATACAGGTAAGGACATACAAAAGGATTTGAATGTTGAGTGGAAAATTGATGTTTCTTATAAAAGAGCTTGGGGTGGGAAAAACATCGCATTATAGTTGATAAACGGTTGCCCTAAGGAATCTTTTGAGCAGTTACCGTATTATTGCTACAACTTAAAGTTGGAGAATGAGGGGACGGTAACACACATTGTGACAGATGATGATGATCGATTTAAGATGTGCTTCATAGGGTTCGGTGTTGCTGTAAGTGTCTATTAAATTATATTTTCTTAAATTGTACATATATTATTAGTTACATTTTATTGAATATTGAAGATGTGCTTTATTTAAATTGATTCGGAGCTTCTTGCGTCATTTGCGGCCATTGATAATAATTGATGCCGCACATCTTAAAGGGAGATACCTTGGAACGAATATGGTTGCTGTTGGAATGGACGGAAACAACCAGATCCTACCAATTGCCACTGGTGTTTGTCAAGGTGAGAGCAACGAAACATGGTCTTGGTTTATGAGTAAATTGAAAGAATGCATTGGTGAGGTTAAAGGTTTGTCCATCATATCTGACCGGCATCTGGCAATTGCACATGCATGTAGTACCGTTTTTCCTAATGCTTTTCATGGGTATTGTTGTCGTCATTTAATGATGAATTGCAATCTAAAGAGTAAAAAGTGGAGGGCTATATATTGAAGGACTTGCAAACTTTACACGGAGCGTGAGTTTGATGATTCAATTTCTGAGATTGGAGTCTCAAAACCACTGGTTTATAAAAAGTTAGAGGATGCTGGATGGGGAAGGTGGTCACGAGCATATTGCCCTGCAAAGAGGTACAACTATTTGACATCAAATTCTGCAGAATCAGTAAATTCCTTGACAACAAGAGTTCGGAAAGTTCCAATAACCATGCTAATGGAGTACTACAGAGGCCTTCTACAACAATGGTATTGTGACCGCCGAGAAAGATATAAAGGTAATTCATAATAATGTATATTTTGTTTTGTTGACCGTTTCATATATTTAAGCATATTGTAATTTTTTAATTTTAGATGCACCAAAGGATGAACTTACTGATTGAGCAGCCGCAAAAGTAAATGATAGAATGGTCAAGAGCGCCACTTAGGTTGTTAAAGGGATTGAGATGTTCAAATTGTACCAAGTTACTGATTCACGACTGGTTCATGTTGTTGACTTTAAAAAACGAGAATGCACTTGCTGTAAATGGTAATTATCAGGTTTACCATGTGGCCATGTGTGTGGAGTATCTAGAGCTGAATCTTTGAATAACAATAGCAGTTGGGCATTAAAATGGTTTAAGAAAACAGAACTAAAAAATACGTACCAAGAAAAGGTGTATCCTTTAAAAGACAGTAAACAGTGGCGTACTCCTGCTGACCTGCAAATTGTAAAACCACCGGTTCTTGTTAAGCGACAAGCAGGTAGACCAAAAGAGAGAGACCGTATCCGTTCACAAGGGGAGGAACCGAAAAGCACAAAATGTACAGGGTGTGACAAAACAGGACACACAAGAGACGCATGTTATGTACCATTGGTAACAACAAAGGTATTTCTTTATATTTAGTTTAAATTACATATTTTTATGTTTATTTTTTAGTAGCATTGTTTTTGAAAATTACGTTACATCTCAGAAACGTAAAGGAACAACAGAATCGAGCTCCCCTGCATTTCAAACACAGGAACAACAAGGGCAGAACAGAAGGGTCAGTCAAAGAACACGTTCAGATGTCGACCGGAGAGAGTCAAGCACCCCTTTTATATGGAACTGTGAATCATCTATTTCTCAATCACAACCAGGGTCATCCGGTCAACGTCAATGTATTCATTTGGACGATATCTAGTTTATTTTAACTATTGTCATATGATATGCGCATGACTAAGTCGTGTTTTTTTAATTTCCGAACTAAAAATTTCATGGATTGTAACTTATTGGGATATGTTGGATGTTGTTGACATAATGCCCTTTTTTAGTGGGTCTGGTTTGTGTTTTTTTAACTCCGCAACTATGTATACTTACCTTTTTTTATTGTTTGTGTTTTTTAAATCCGTAACTAAACCTTTAAAACTATTGATGTACTTTCTGAAACAAAGTCGCTGGAATAAATAATATTATTAGGAGACGTTCAAATCAAGTTTTAGATATAGGAATAATTCACTTTAGATAATGACATTCACCAATGGTATCTAAATAAAACAACACATTAGTAAAACGAATCATCCGATACCCAGCCCTCCTCATCACTTGAAGTTTCAAGTTGCTCAGGGAAAAGCCCCATTTCCCATTGGTGAAGTAACTCCTCTTGTTCCTGCTCCCTGCGAGCGGCTTCATCACGTGCTTCGGCTTCTTCAAACTCCCTTAATACTTCTTCATCTTGTTCAAGTTGCCGGAGTTGTTCGTCACTTAAACCAAGGGGATTGGGTTCGTATTCCAGAGGTGGATTATTTGCCGACTCATTCTCAAGTGGGAGCATAGGTGAAAGATCTTCAGGTATAATGTTTGCCGGTTCATCTTCGTTTAGCGTCTCATTTTCATTTGGGAATACATGGAAGGGATGTTCCGGTGAAGTGTAATAAACCTGTTCATTTTGTGGTGGACTAGGGAATTGCTGAGAGAAATCTTTTTTTTGACATTTTCTGAAAATCAGCTTGAGAGTTGAGTGTATGATTTGTGTATGTGTTGATTGAATTAGATGAGTGTATGCCTTGAATGTGTTTTTATAGGCTACTTTTAAAAATTAGAATTTCAAACCAACAAAAAATCCCGCCCATATCCGTCAATTTGAATTTAGGTACATCAAAAGTGTATTTGAGACTTTGAGTAACACAAATTAATAGCTTAAAATTTTTTAGCCGTACGTATTTTAGTCGCTTAAAAATTAAAAGTAACAAACCACCAGTAGCGGTGGTGAAAACAAGCAAACGATGAGTAGATCCGGTCCAAAAAATCAAATGACACAAATATTACCCAAATATTTCCCCCAAATCGACTACACTAACAGCGACAGGAAAAAACATCTCCACATCACTTCCAAGCTCCACGATCAGTTTTTCGCAACTGATTACGGATTAGTCTTCCTATCACACGTATATATACACATCTCTTCATCTTACTTATCATTTTAATTATCATATTTAAGAGTTTATGAGAATATAGTTGTTTTTTACAATATTTTATTAATAGGTACAGAAAGAAGACATCTTGTACATTTTGCCACTTGATTTCCAACATTTTCAGGAAGTGTGTGTGATCCAAGAATTTTATGATGCGTTCGAAAGAAAACCCAAAGAAGCACTTCTATGCATGAGCGCTGCAGTACACAAGGTAAGAATATGTGAGTAAGAGATGTTTGTTTACTCGATTCCTATGGCGTTTGACTATGAAGTTTTAATTCGAATAGGTCCTTTGCTCCAATTCAAATGATGAAAAATGGAATGAGAGTGCAAAGGTAAACATATAGCTACCTCTATATTGGCATGGAGGATTGTTAAAGAATTGTACCTAAACATAGTCAAAAACACCCGTCTGGAGTGCCTTCCCAACCCATGCATCTGGATATGGGCACTGAGGTGCTGCAGTTAAGTAAACCTTCTTTCCACGATTGCTATATGCAGAGAGGTACTTTGCTAGGTCATCCCAGTGCTGCCCGTTTCCGCTTTCTATGTCAAAGTCAACTCCATCCAACACCGCATTCCCAAGTGGACGGGTAGATGATTTTCCACCCAAGAAGTTGTTCCAAATGTAAGTAGCAACTTGTCTTGCATCTGCAGCGGAAGCTAGTGAGTAGCTCCCAACCGCACCACCAATTGAAAGAATGATCTTGATTCCTTTTGCCTGGCATGATTTGATGTCTGAGCTCAGTTTGATGCAACCATTGCTGCTTGGATCACAATGACCAGCAAGGTTGATAGTCGGAGTCTGTCCACCACCAAATGAAGAAAGGAAAGCGAGGTTTACGTACTCATAGTTTCCTGTGGCACAAGTCTGCGCCAATGTTCCTTCATTCCCGTTTTGACCCCAGTATATGGAAATGCCGCCAGCATCAGAATTCCTGACGAGGAACAGTGTCAGGATCAAGGATAGAAATGCAAAGGAGCTGTTGGATCGAAAATCCATTTTCAGTAGACTATATTTTGCTGGTATTAGTGGTTGCAAGTGTGTGCTGAAATGAATACATAGTCAGTGTTTATATAGGTAAGAGTAGTGATGTCGTTTTGTGAGAAATATGTTTTGTTACTTGTTAATTGTGTCCGTATCTTGAATGCTAAAGACACCATGCATTTACAAGAAGGCTTATTGATGGTTTTTTTGTTCTTTTACTGTTGTCATATATGCTCTATTAGTGCCAATATGTGGCACTGATGTTGTTTAGCATATTCATTAATAATTTCTTTGGATCATAATACTGTCTCTTTCATTTCTTCCAATGAATGAGAAATTGTACTAAAGAATGAATACAAACACATTTGTACAAATGATACCCAAGTTGAGCTAATTATTGGTCTTTTTATTATGCTTTCCATGCTGATATATGTATAATAGAGGTAGCTATATTTTACTTCTTTTGGCCCATTCCTTACCATTTTTACTAGATTATAAGATGAAAAGATATCAGGAACTTATTATTGTCTATTCTTCATGTAATTTTCTGGTAAGCTTATAATGATGCCAACCACATCATCCAATAACTAACACACCAGATGTATTTATCAGTATATGTTTCTTTCCTTTAGTGACATGGTGAGCCGAATCATTTGTATAGTTAAACCATCTAATCCGAAAAAATAAACAAATCTGTCAAAAGAACATTCATGGGAATGCAGCAATACTCTAAACATGCCCATCATATCAAAAAAATCCTATAAATAATCCTCAGAGCGCCAAGATTGTCTTCTTTTTTATAACCTCGATCAAAATAGGATTTCTTTTAAGCTATCGTTAAGGAGGCTAGCACAAAGTGGTTATATCAAATTGTTACCTAGCATACATTGTCATGAGAGCCTAATTTGTAAAAACAATTGGCCGTGTGAATATTATTGATTCTGATACAGCAAACATCTCTTTTAAAATAATATTTGTAACTTGATAAGTTGCTACTACTATTTCACACTGTTCTATGTCTTTATTGTTTCCGGGTAAGTTACACTATAACAAATATAATGGATATGATCTTCATATTGGTGGGTTTATCATCGCTGAATCGAAGGAATATAAGGAGATAGGTTTTTCTATATATTGTAGCACTTACAACCATATCAAATTTCTCAAAAGGGACTTAAATCAATCATTTGTTTAATTTTTAGCCTATCTAGTAGGGATTTAACCTGAGTCTTATTTTGCTGATATCCCATATCGATCAGAGACTCTTAGCTTTTGGATATCCCGCCTCTAGATAATGCAATTAATTTTATTGATGTCCCACATCGATTAGATGATCTAAGCTTCTCGCGAACCACACTGTATTAAGCGTGAGATCGATGGACCAATATTTCTACGAGAAGCTGAAATGAGTACTATAAATAATAGTGCCTCGTGTCATTCAGTGATGATGATTCTTCTTAAAGATCCTCCATACGACCTCGAGAATCTTGTCAAAGAAGTAACATGTGAGCATAGTTTCTAACTTTCTTTCATTTTCGCATTAATGTTATTATTATTAATGTTGTTTATTTCCTATAGAGTTGCTCATTTATATTTCCTTTCTTTTACGATTTATCTTAACTTGTACTTTATATTTGTTATTATATGTGTTTTATTTCCTATAGTACCTTCTTATTACGGAGTATTTAGTTTTTTAATAACTTCTTGTTTATTGACCTTAGTAGTTTCTTTTACTTAATCTATTAACCAACTTCAACACAAGGCTCTGTATTGGCTATAAGCTTACTAAATCTGCAGAAATATCAGTATTAAAGAGATTGGTTCATCTACATTAGTGTATTGAAATTATCAAACCATTATACATCTGCATGTGCAAATTTTATTGATTATATAAACATCTATTTAATTTATGTTTTCAGGGCCCAAAAAGTCTCTAAAGAAATGTAATACAACATGGACCGATCCCAACTCCACGGAGAACATCTTATGTGGCCTGAGTTGTTAGCTTGATTTGAAGCAATAGTCAACATTTCCTCATTGAAATTTCCGGCCTGGTTAGCATTTCTTAAAAACTAAGAAGAGAAATGATATACTCACATAATTAATGTTTACGACAAATCTCTCATACACATGTGACAACTAAATATGGTGGGTGAGAAAGAAGTAAGCATGCTACAAAATTATTGGTAAATTACATTTGCCACTTATTTGTGTGAATGTAGCATTGCTCTAGCAAGAAAGTTGAATTAAGTTTATGTTGGCCTACGGATTTCAATGTGAGCAAATGCAAGCTACTTTCAATGATAAGCACATATTGGCTGCCATACACTAAGAAGAAAACATGTCATGAACCCCTTAGCTAAAAGATATAATGAGGTGGTGCTGAGATGGAATGAGTTCGAACAGAAGCAAAAGAAGGCGATGGGAGAAGAATGCTAACTTATTTGAAAGACTTTGTAATAAATGTGTTAAATATGAAGGAACATGATTAAGCAAATTATAACACTCAGTTAATTCCAAATTCTCTTTTGTATCTTATTTCTGTAGCTAGACATCAATTTCTTCTGCTTAATATGTGAGTACTTGAGATAGCTGTGAGGCTATAATTTACACTTCATTCTTACAAATATTCGGATTGTTAAATTAAAAACATGTTCTTACTTTTTGCTTACCGATATCAAGTTGTACTATAGTACAGGAATCTAACAGCAAAAAGTTAAAATGGACTATGAGTATGGCACATCACATACGTCATACAATGGACTCCTATTAGGAGGTGTTATGGTTTTGTGTTTTGAGTAGATTTGTCTAAATTATTACAAGACCCAGTTTTGACAAAAATTGACCAGAAACATGCTGAAACATGACTTTTAAAAACGCAACTTCACAAACGCATATTTTTTTTTAGCCGTAATCCCCCCAAACCACACGTAAAGTGGTAAAGCCTAACTTTGTTAGATTCTTTGTATGGGCTAGCCCAGTTTTACCTGATGATTTCTAGTGGTAAGTGGTGGGTCTATCTTATTGAATTTGCAAAACAATGATTTATAGCCCAATCTAAACATTGATTGGGCCGTTCTTCTACATTTTCTGCATATTGTAAGTTTCTTAAACATTTCATAAATTGTGTTTGGGTTGAGGGCTATAAGCTACTAAACGACATCTTTAAAAAGGAGTAAACTGCAAAAACATGTCTCTAAACTTTGCAAAAAATGCAAATATTGTCCTCTCACAAAAAAATTTGCAAATAATGTTCCCGAACGATCTCCAATCTGCAAATAATGTCCTTGAGGGGTTACTGTTTATGCAAAAATAGTTTTTTGGCTAAAACTCGTTAGGAAATCCCGTTAGTTAGTCATCAGCTGCGTTGCACGTGAGGGTATTTTTGTTATTTCACATTTTCCGCCATCAAATCCACCTGACGGGGCCACTAGCACACCTACACTTGTGTTGAGGGACATTTTTGGCAACTAAAGTTTAACCTCTTTCAATCTTATACACTTAACACACCCACACAGCTATAACATCGAACCCTTGCTTCCAACTTGTATATTGTCGAAATCACCTAAATTAACTAGGGGTGAGCAAACAAAACCAAAAAAACCGAAACCGAACCGAAAACCGAAAAAGCCGAACCGAAAAAACCGAAACTAAAAACCGATGGTTCGGTTTTTAATTTTTCAAAAACCGAAATATACGGTTCGGTTTCGGTTTTCGTCCAAAAACCGAGCCGAATAGATTTTTTATTATATAGTAATATATAATTAATATAATATGACTAAATAAATCAAATTTATAAATTCATATTTATTTTGTGGGTAGATTTATAAAATATTTATCATAACATTTATGTTTATATGCGTGTTTGTCGTGTCGTATATTTACTTGAGAATATATTAATAAATATATAACGATGATCATACTATGTGTATGTTCACCTGCATGTGTGTGTGTCTCATCTATATGTGTAATTATAGAATTATGCTATAAACATTATTATGCTTAAATTGACAAGAAAAAAGTAAATAAGAATAACCAATTTTCTATGTAATACAAGTTTTTTGGTATAAATTTGCCATGCCCAAATATAAACGGTTAAAAACTGAAAAACCAAAAAATCGAACAGAAACCGATGATAAACCGAAAAAACTGAACCGCCAAAAACCGAATGGTTTCAGTTTTGGGTTTTATAAAAACCAAAATATTCGATTCGGTTTCGGTTTTAGCCAAAAACCGACCCAAACCGAACCGTGCACACCCCTAAAATTAACAGTAGATCCATGATGGATGGCTGGCAAATTAGAGCTCCGAGTTCACCAATTCCGGATATTGTTACCATCTACGGTACAATTTTTTTTTGTGTACTTTTCTTTTGAATGACCATGCAATATATATATATATATATATATATATATATATATATATGGAAATTAAAGCATATTACCTTGATTCATGATAATGTTGTGGATGCTTTTTGATTTTTGTTTTTGTTTTTTTCGTTGATTTATGTTTCCAGAATCGTTCACAAGGCTCTTCAGTATTCAAATCGACCACACTGGTGAGTTTTCTAATCCACCTGATAGAGTGTACAAGTTTGGTAACATTGATCATGTAGACCTAATTGATTGTGATAATTTCTACATGCGCGTGATGGTCAAAATCTTAGCTAAACTAGGTTTGGGTGATAATAAACAGTTGTTGTTTACCCATTTTAGGGTCCCAGGCCTGAATTTAGATGATGGATTAGTTCCATTGATGTCAGATCAGGATGTCGAGGTATTGTTAAATTTTGTACCTAGGAATAAGGAAATAGATGTTTTTGTAAAGACGGATGTATCGTTGGTAGAAAAAAATACCTGTTGGAGCATACGCGTTGGTGTACGGCTGATGACGTATAATACGGATAGCATGCTTACTGGGCCTAGAGCGTATTATACACAATAGGGCTCCGGCCCAATGTAACTAAAATACCGGGCTCCGCCCCAATAAACAAATAAACCAGGCCCCGTCCCAACAAACCGGATCTGACTAAAGCCCAAGCCACGAGCAAGGCACAATCCAGACATAAAAGGACGTATACGAATCACTTGAGCGGCACTCCCGAAGTACGCTCACGGACCGGCCCACGGTTCGGAAAGTGATCCACGTCCGCAATCATCGATTAAGCTGCGGATCCTTGCCCGACAAGGGTCCTACACCGGCCACTACAACAATAATATGGCTGCTTACGCGTTTGCAGCAGCAAAGGAAGAAGATACTCATGAACAATTGACATATCAGGAGGCAGTTACTTGTGCTTGTTCTTTACTTTTACTGTCGATATAATGCTAGGCTGCAAGAATGTGTTTGACTTCAAGATCGTGTTTTTCCGCACTAGAACCAGGTTGTTGATAGTTAACATCAACACTTCGTGACTACGAGCCACACCCGGCTCCCATGTGGGTCCGTCTATGGGCTCGAGCCCGTTTTTGGAATAAAGATAAGTTAGGTTTCATCTCATGCAATCTTATTTTATCTATCTATAATATTATAAGATTCAGTCCCTAAATTTAATGTGGATTTACGATGACAGAGTTTTTAGAGTTAGAAACAAGTTTGAGTCGTTTAGTAGTTGCTTAGAGTACAAGATAGCTAATGCTCGGAATTCAATGCAGCCTCATAATAACTATACAATCATGAATGGAGATGAAGTGCAAGGGTTGCCCGAATTGATCACATGACATTTAGTATAGAATTAAAAGTCGGTTTGATGAAGTGCAAGGGTTGCGAAAGGTTACAAGAATAATTAATGATTTAATCTAATTCACGCCTATATAAACCGGCCAAAATCACATTTGGTATGTACATTTGAAGATGATTCACATATCTTTTAGATCTTTGATTGTTGGTAGTGGTATGTAAATTCTCTTTGCAATATTTTGGAGATGATTCACACATCTTTTAGATCTTTGTAATTAACTTCGGTTTTTTTTTTTTTTTTTTTTTTTTTTTAGTTATCATACGCAGGTACCATGAAAATTACACAAGATCATGCATCCTCAGATAAATGGAACCAAAGATTGAGATACCAACTATTTTTTTTTCCTTACATATTTGGGTGATTGTTATAGATAAGCATATATATATATATATATATATATATATATATATATATATATATATATATATATATATATATATATATATATATATATATATATATATATATATATATATTATGTTAATGCATTTTCATACACAAGTAATTTATGTGCGTTTTCTATTGATGTAGCTCACATGTGTGAATTGATTCAAGAAAATGTGCATGAGCATGTATGTAAAACAACATTTAAATGGTTAAATGATACTTTTTAGCATGATTAGTTTATGTAAGTAGTTGCTTTCGAATGCTCTTTGAGAAATATTAGAATGAATTTATCGTGTGCAATTGAATCATTAGTGAGAAACCATTAGTGAGAAACCGCGCATCGCAAAGTGTTTTCGTCTTCTATATGTAAAATCATTAGTGAGAAACCAATACTTACGCCCATTAAATTGAGTTTTCCATAATAGCAAAATACAACATATTAAAAATATTACATTGAGTAATGAATAGAATGGAAAAAATACATAATTTTGACTTAAAACCGTTTGTAAATTATAATATCAAATAAAAAAAGTTGAGTTTTAAACATAAGCAAAAGTTCAAAGTTTTATCGAAAAACAAATCCGGTGCATTTAATGTGAAGTATATACAACATCGAGATGGAAATGCAAGGCTTGCCGGAATTTATCACATGATATTTAGTAATTAGTACAGAATTAACAGTCGGTTATTGATTGAGATGAAGTTGAAAAGGTTGCAAGAATAATTGATGATTTAACCTAATGCAATATGTATAGATATATGTATTATGTTAATGCATTTTCATATACAAGTAATTTATGTGTGTTTTCTATTGATGTAGCTCACATGTGCGAATTGATTAAAGAAAATGTGCACGAGCATGTATGTAAAGCAACATTTAAATGGTTAAATGATACTTTTTGCATGATTAGTTTATGTAAGCATGCAACTTGAATAATGAATATAAAAGAAAAAGTACATAATTTTTGCTCAAACCCATTTGTAAATTAAAAAAATTAAGTTTAAGACATAATAGTGGAGTACAAAGATTTTAGGAATTATTAATAGTGTGTTAATTAATATTCATTTAGTTAGCTATTTAGAATTGAGTTTATTAGTAAAATTTATTAATATTAGCTAGACTTCAATGTTAATTTTAAATGAAATTAGTTGTACAATAAAATGAGATGAAGCTAAAAAGGTTTGTAATAATTTTTATACAGTTTATGTGGCATTATTATATATACATTATTACACAAACTTTAACTTACAAACTTAATAAAGAAAATATTTAACGCACATTAAACTATGACCAATTAGATATACCCTGTGTGCTTCATATTACCATGCAAAAACCATATAATAGACAAGTATTGTAGGGCTAAGTAATAAAACAAAAGAAACAAAGCCATTTTTTTATCATGCAAATAAGTAATAAGCCAAAAGAAACAAAACCATCACAACTTAATAACCAAAAGCCCATATATAAAATACAACACCACAAAATCAAAACAACATCAAACACTTTTAAATTTTTATACAAGAAAGTTAAAACATTTCATGCAACATACTAAACAATAATTAAGTATACACTCGCCAATATACAAAAAGAATACACGATTAACAATTAGATTTTTAGCCCGTGCGTAGCACGGGTTCTGCATGTCTCGTAATACTATAAGATTAGGCCCTCTAATTTATTGTGTAGGCGTCAAGATTGCATAGAGTACAAGATAGCTAATGCTCGGAATTCAATGCAGCCTCATAATAACTATAAAATCATGAAAGGAGATGAAGTGTAAGGGTTGCCCAAATTGATTACAAGGCATTTAGTATAGAATCAAAAGTCGGTTAGATGAAGTGCAAGAGTTGCGAAAGGTTGCAAAAAAAAAATGAATGATTTAACCTAATTCTTGCCTATATAAACCGGCCAAAATCACATTTAGTATGTACATTTGAAGATGATTCACACATCTTTTAGATCTTTGATTGTTGATAGCGGTATGTAAATTCTCTTTTGCAAATTTTTTGAGATGATTCACACATCTTTTAGATCTTTGTAATTAAGTTGGTCTTCTTTTTTTCTTAATTTAGTTATCATACGCAGGTACCATGAAAATCACACAAGATCATGCATGCTCAAATAAATTGAACCAAAGATTGAGATACCAACTATTTTCTTTGTTTATTACATATTTAGGTGATTGTTATAGATAAGCATATATATATATAGATATATGTATTATGTTAATGCATTTTCATACACAAGTAATTTATGTGCATTTTCTATTGATGTAGCGCACATATGCGAATTCATTTAGAAAAATGTGCACGGGCATGTATGTAAAGCAACATTTAAATGGTTAAATGATACTTTTTAGCGTGATTAGTTTATGTAAGTAGTTGCTTTCGAATGCTCTTTGAGAAATATTAGAATGAATTTATCGTGTGCAATTGAATTATTATTGAAAAGAAGAAGGTATGCGCATCGCAAAGTGTTTTCTTTTTTCTATATGTAGAATCATTAGTGAGAAACCAATATTTACCCCCATTAAATGAGTTTGCCATAATAGCAAAATACGACATATTAAAAATATCACATTGAGTAATGAATAGAAAGGAAAAAATACATAATTTTGACTTAAAGCCGTTTGTAAATTATAACATCAAATAAAAAAGTTGAGTTTTAAACATAAGCAAAAGTTCCAACTTTTATCGAAAAACAAAATAGTTGCATTTAATGTGAAGTATATACAACATCGAGATGGAAGTATAAAAGTTGAGTTTTAAACATACTCAAAAGTTCAAACCTTTATCAAAAAACAAAACCAATGCATTTAATGTGAAGTATATACAACATCGAGATAGAAGTGCAAGGCTTGCCGGAATTTATCACATGATATTTAGTAATTAGTATAGAATTAAAAATCGGTTATGGATTGAGATGAAATTGAAAAGGTTGTAAGAATAATTGATGATTTAACCTAATACAATATATGTATATATATATATATATATACATATATATATATATATATATATATATACATATATATATATATACATATATATATATATATATGTGTGTGTGTGTGTGTGTGTGTGTGTGTTATGTTAATGCATTTTCATATACAATTAATTTATGTGTGTTTTCTATTGATGTAGCTCACATGTGCGAATTGAGTCAAGAAAATGTGCGCGAGCATGTATGTAAAGCAACATTTTAAATGGTTAAATGATACTTTTTAGCGTGATTAGTTTATGTAAGCATGCAACTTAAATTATGAATATAAAAGAAAAAGTACATATTTTTTGCTCAAACCCATTTATATATTAAAAAAAAAAATTTAAGACATAATAGTGGAGTCAAAATGTTTTAGGAATTATTAATAGTGTGCTAATTAATATTCATTTGGTTAGCTATTTAGAATTGAGTTTATTGATAAAATTTATTAATATTAGTTAGACTTCAATGTTAATTTTCAATGAAATTAGTTGTACAATAAAATGAGATGAAGTTAAAAGGTTTGTAATGATTTTTATACAGTTTATGTGGCATTATTATATATACATTATTACACAAACTTTAACTTACAAACTTAATAAAAAAATATAGAAAACACATTAAACTATGACCAATTAGATAGACCCCGTGTGCTTCATATTACCATGTAAAAACCATCTAATGGACAAGTATTGTAGGGCTAAGTAAAAGACCAAAAGAAACAAAGCCATTTTTTTATCATGCAAATAAGTAATAGGCCAAACGAAACAAAGCCATCACAACTTAATAACCAAAAGCCAATTTACAAAATACAACATCACAAAACCAAAACAACATCAAACGTTTTTAAATTTTTATACAAGAAAGTCAAAACGTTTCATATAACATACTAAACAATAATTAAGCATACACTCGCTAATACACAGAAAGAATACGCGATTAAAAATTAGATTCGAAGCCTGTGCGTAGCACAGGTTCTTCATTCCTCGTATTATATAAAACTTAAGTAGCCTTATAAATGTAAAGGGGTAATAATAAATATCCCAAGAATTGATTCTATCATATAAAGCCTTCAACATTGATTCCAAGCAACTCAAACATCTCAATTAGTATGTGTACATTGATTTCAAGCAACTCAAACATCTCAATTAATAGTGGTTAGTCTTTTTACATTCCCGTCCATGAGTTACAAATATTTTATCAACTATATAATGTGTCAAAAACCACACACAACAAACCACAACTTCCTCCACACCGCGTGCACATTGCGCTACAACGTATTATGGTGGTAAAGTAAGCATCATATCGTCTTACTTATTTAGCATATTGAATTGTATTATTTTATGTAAATTTCATGTGTGTTTTGTGTATGTAACAATGTATGACATAAAGATGGTGCTTAGGAGGTTTGGTAGTAACATCATCTTCTCTAATGGTTTAAGATATCCTACACATCATTGTCTTATCAATTAAGTGGAACATGCACGAACATTTTCAATTTGAACTGTATTTAAGTTACTAACGATCAACTATATCTAATTGTTTTTTGCAGCGCGTCAAGAAGCATTAAAGAAAGAGATCGAAAAGTCACAAAATTTGTATCAAGAACAAAACATGCAAAAGGCCAATGAACAACAACGACAAAGACAAGAACAACAACAACAACAACAACAACAACAACAACAACAACAACACGACCACCAGTGGAATGAATACTTAGCATTCATATTAATAGTACGTTACAAATTAAACATGCAATATTTTACTTCATGTAATACCGATAAACGGGCTAATACTATTTATTTGTTAGCAAGTAAGTTTATTGAAAATAATGTGACGAGCATTCAATTTTTAGTCAATAATTATTACTACACTTTGTTGGTGCATTTTAATATTTTTGCTCTTAATGTAGTTTTTTGCCTTGCGGTGTGTTAATGTCACTTTCTTAATTAAACATATTGGAATATTGCGTGCCTTTGATATTTGATATGAACGTGTAAATTATGTCGATGTTACATATTGAAAATGGAAGTATATAATAAAAACATCTTCACATTATCATCTTAACAATTAGAATCTTCTAAATCGAAGAAGTATATAAAGGAGAAGAAAATTGTGTTTAGTTAAATGTCGGGTCTATTGATTGATTGGAGCGGGTTTATGATTCGGTCTTGGGTCATTGGATCTGATTTTTTATTATACGAGTTATAATTTATACTCTTGAATACACTAATTACTTTAATGTTTTATGTTTTAATAGTTTTGTTAAAAAGAAAATTTGTTTTATAGATCGCTTTTAATAATGTCATTTATTTGAACAACAAAGTCCGTCTTTCACATAAAATGAGAGTTTCAAACATGAACCAAAAATTAGTCCCGAACATTACGAAAAAAAACAATTAGATCCAAATGTGTGAATTGCATTGGTCCTGAGGCAGTCCAAACCTGTGTGCATCGCAAGAGGATGAATATAAAAGGTCTCCAACATTAACGTCATCGCTTCATATTTAAAATAATTTATGTAATTTATACATATTAAAAAATTACATGTGAAGAGACTCTTTTCAATGTAATATCTTGAAAAAAGTCTCTTCACATAAACTCTTTTAATGTCAATAAACTATTGTTGTATATTTGGGCCTCACCATCATACTAACAACCCGACAATTTACACAATCATTTTCGCACGGGTCCTGAGGCAACCCAAGTTATTTATGACGAAAATTAGCGGCAAACATAGTTTTTGACTCGACCCCAATTAGAACTGATATAAATAAATGCACCAACATTTTTCATGTCATGCTAACAAAAGTTGTGGTAACATCACAACGTAGAAACTTATTGACAAACAAAAGTTGTGGTAACATCACAACTTAGGAACTTATTGTTAATAAACTATTTTAAATGTGTGTCATGCTTAGAAAATGTGTGATACAATCACAATTTAGATATATAATAATGAAAATAAGTGCCGAAGCTTGCATGTCAATAAACTATTTTTAATGTGTGACATGCTTAGAAAAGGTGTGATACAATTACAGCTTACATATATAATGACGAAAATAAGTGCCGAAGATTACATATTAGTTTTATATCAAAATATAGAGATGTTACAATTTTGAGAATAAATACAAAATCTAAACTTTATAAATAACTACTAATATGTCATAAAAAGTTTAAATATAATGTTACAATCTTGGGAATAAATACAAAATATAAACTTTATAAATAACTACTAATATGTCATAAAAAATTTAAATATAAAATTTACTGATCAACTAAGGTCATACTTACAAAAGTCTAATAACGAAAAAAATTACTGCACATTACACTGTGACCAATTAGATCATAAAAAAAGTTATAAATTATCTTTAATTTTATATCAAAATATAGGAGAGAATAAATACAAAATCTAAAGTTTATAAATAACTACTAATATGTCATAAAAAGTTTAAATATAATGTTACAATCTTGAGAATAGATACAAAATATAAACTTTATGAATAACTACAAATATGTCATAAAAAGTTTAAATATAAAATTTACCGATCAACCATGACCATACTTACAAAAGTCTAATAACAAAAAAAAAAAAAAATTACTGCACGTTAAACTATGACCAATTAGATAGAGCCCGTGTGCAACGCACGGGTCTGAATTACTCGTCTTTATAAATTGTATCTTAATAATGCATCATAAATTCATAACCTACGGGGTTTAAATTGTTTAACACATATGTTATTATTTTTAATTAATTTAATGTTCGTTGATTATCTAAGATTCTAAGCTTGTTTCATTCTTTTGTCTGTTTAGTAACTTGTTATTTTACAAAATGTTATCCGTTTGAAGTTAGTTCCAGGTAGACAAAATAGTGGTATGTGTATTCTGTCATGATTCTCTTGGTGTCTTTTTTGAAATAAAAAGAATGATTCAAACACACAATCTATGAAATACCCCAATTGAATCTAATAATTTTATAAAATTAAATCCATAAATAAGAAATGATAAACTTTTTTTTTTTTTGAATGACTTGTTAATTGTTAGCAGTTCACGTAGCAGTAATATCTAATTGGGCAGCAGACTGACCAATTAAGTGAAACAAATTAAGTGAAACAAAGATCCCACCTTCATCAAACCCATGTTTTCATTAACCTAAATTTCTTGTAAAAATAAATAGATTATTTATTTATTTATTATTATTATTATTATTATTATTATTATTATTATTATTATTAATAGTCACCGATTGAGACATCATTAAAGATTGTTAAAGCTTTTATGTCAATTAATGAAAAGGAAGCAAATAAGAAAGCCTTGAAGGAAGCGACATCGTAGCGAAAAAGTGCAACACCGACAAGAAGGTCGCCGACCGAAAGGGTCAACGAATAGGTTGCAGGGTGGTGGTGGTGATTGGAGGAATAAAATATGTTGACTTTTGATGATGAGTGAAAAATAAATAAATAATAGAAAAAGACTATATATTTGGCCTCATTGTGTCTGTGTGGTACACCCTTTCACATTAGGGATTTCTTTCTGAAAAAGGCAAAAAAGAAACACGTGATATTCCTTTTTGGTATGGAAAATGTTAGCTAATGGTCTATTAACCAAAAAATAAACACCCCCAAGTCAATATTCTATTGTGTGTAGCACGGGTGATGACCAAATGACACAATCAGATAACATGTTAGACCTGTTTAAGTCAACCAACGACTTACAAAAAAACTTACACAAAATGACCCATTTCTACTAGATATGTCAGGATTACAAAAAACTGTATACAAATGATTCATTCAGTAGTAGTATCTCTTAACATGAATCTATCCTTTTTTCAAAGCTAAATTCCATATCAATAAAACCTTGTTCACTGAGTAGTGAAACGTTCCTTCTCGGACCATCCATTGATCAAAAGTTCTGTAAGAACGAATTTAAAATATCCATGTCAGGCGTCAGCTTACTTTTTCACTTGTGTTTTGTGATTTTATGCAATCAGTTATCGTATGCAGTTGACATATTGACTGTTACAGAATCTTTAAGGGACGGTGATACGATAAGTTCAGCTGGAGGAATGTTTGAATTGGGATTTTTTAGCCCGGGGAATTCAACTAATCGGTACGTAGGTATATGGTATAAGGATATGTCTAATCTCACAGTTTGGGTTACAAATAGAAATTTTCCACTTGTTAACAGATCAGGTGTGCTAAAGCTTGTTCGTAATCCAATTTCAACTCTTATCCTTTTAGATGGCATTGATCCTAGTACTAATAATACCATATGGTCTTGTTTGTTTAATGTGACAACAAACGTTGTATTGAATCCCATTTTACAACTGTTAGACTCTGGAAATCTTGTTATGAGGGATGGAAATGATCATAATCCGGGATCTTATCATTGGCAGAGTTTTGATTATCCAGTTGATACACTTTTACCTGGCATGAAGCTTGGGAGAAACTTCAGGACAGGTTTTGAGACGTATCTTTCATCATGGAAGAGCACAGATGATCCATCACCGGGCGATTATACTTATCATTGTGATCCTACAGGGTATCCTCAATTAATTATGAGGAAAAATTCAGTTAACTCTTTTAGGTTGGGATCATGGAATGGTCTTGTGTTTAGTGGCATGCTCTATTCAAAATCAAAACCTCCAACTAACTATAATTATACGTTTCGGGTAGTTATTGATGAAAAGGAAGTCTACTATACGTTTGACCTCCATACTAAATCGATAATGTCAAAGCTTACAATCACTCCTGGGGGGATTGCCGAACGCTCACTGGTCACAAAAACACAGGGTTTGAGGGTTTTTTTTCATGTCCCAACAGATAACTGTGATGTGTATTCGTTATGTGGTGCTTACGGTACGTGTGGTATAGTTTGTCATTGTCTGGATAAGTTTGTGCCACGAAACCAAAAAGAATGGGAGGTCAATGATGGGTCTAGTGGATGTGTAAGGATGAAAAGTTTGGATTGCAAAACTGACGGGTTTCGCAAATATTCTGGTCTTAAATTGCCAGATACACGCTCTTCTTGGTTTAACACAACCATGAAATTGTATGAATGTGAGGCTGCATGCTTGAACAACTGCTCATGCATGGCTTATGCAACTTTGAACATACTAGACGGAAGCGGCTGCCTTCTATGGTTCGGTGATCTGATTGACATGAAAGATTTATCTGCAAATATTAATGTTCAAGATTTATATGTGAGGATGGCTTCATCTGAATCAGGTAAAAGATAATAGTAAAAGTAACAAACTTATATTCACAAGAAAATGCTTTAAATTTAGAGGTTGTTTTGGATTGTTTACCAAACTGCTGATTTGATTATTGTCTTGACTGGGTGTTGCTTAGTCCCTGCTGTTTATTTGAATGAATCCATCAACATTAAACATGTTATGAATGTGACTAGCATTAAAATTCAATAACATGCATGTATATACATTTCTGTAATTTTATCTTTACTTCTAGCTGCACTAACATCTTGGTTTCTTTGAAAGATCACGCAGTTCTTAAATCTTCTAGCTCCAATGACAAGATAAATGTGATAATCAAAGTAGCAATGCCATTACTTATTTGGACAGTACTTCTGGCACTTAGCCTTGTTTTGTATTGTTGGAGAAAGAAAAGGAGATCACAGATGACGAATGGTAAAGTTATTTGCACTTTGGCAGGTGCTTCTAGTAACAGTTTGTCATTAACAAAGAGACAATACTTTTTCAGGGAGACGGGGAAACATTAATCGTATGCAAACAGAAGATATGGAGTTACAGTTATTTGCCTTACCGATGATCATGAATGCTACAAGAAACTTCTCGGCCAGCTGTAAGCTCGGGGAAGGTGGATTTGGCTCTGTTTACAAGGTAAACATATAAATTTCCTAAACATTGCAAATTTTCTTTATGGGACATGGATTCCTTTGTTAACTTCCTAATTTACAAGTCAAAATTTCTGAAATTAATGGTTTTTTCTCAGGGGATCCTAGACGAGGGACAAGAAATAGCGGTGAAGCGGCTCTCAAAGACGTCAGGACAGGGTCTAGAAGAGTTCAAGAATGAAGTTGTTTGTATTGCAAAATTGCAACATCGGAATCTAGTGAAGCTTCTTGGATATTGCCTGGAGGATGACGAAATGATGTTGATCTATGAATACATGCCCAACAATAGCCTGCACTCAATTATATTTGGTAAGTTTTTTTTCTGCTCTGATTAATTGATTTCACGAATGATCATATGCTCTCACTTAACACTTTCACTGATTATTTCAGATGACAACCGAAGGAATTTATTGGACTGGCCAAAGCGCTACCATATTATTAATGGAATTGCTCGTGGGCTTCTTTACCTTCATCAAGATTCACGGCTTAGGATTATTCATAGAGACCTTAAAGCAAGTAACATATTGCTAGATTCTGATATGAATCCGAAGATATCGGACTTTGGATTGGCCAGACGGTTTAGAGGAAATGAGATGGGAGCCAATACCAGGATGGTGGTGGGAACATAGTATGGTTTAATAACCTTTTTTCAGTTATTCGATAATACATAATACCAATACGTATCTTCTATCATCTGTTAAACTAATCCCACATATCAACATTCTTTCTAGTGGTTACATGTCTCCAGAGTATGCTGTTCATGGGCTTTTCTCGGTAAAATCAGATGTCTTCAGCTTTGGTGTTTTACTGTTGGAAATTGTCAGTGGCAAGAAAAATAGAGGCTTCTTTGAACAAGACCATAGTGATAACCTTATCGGGCATGTAAGTTATGGCCTACACAGTTATACTAAAATCACTCTTTAAAAAGTATCACTTCACGGGTTGCATCTTTGGGGTGTTTGGCATTGCTTGCTAAACTGCATTTTGGTATAAGACCACTCAAACTAACTATATAAAAATGCATATGTGGTCTAAAATGTAATAAGCAGTTTTAATATGCAATCCCAAGCACACCCTAAATTAGTTACTCTACAATATAATTTTAATTCCCCTTGCTTAATTACTGTACAGGCGTGGAGGCTCTATAAAGAGGATAGGTCCATGGAGCTAATTGACTCACCATTACTTGAATCGATCTCTGTTTTGGAAGCATTGCGGTTAGTCCAAGTGGGTCTGTTATGTGTCCAACACTCTCCAGCAGATCGTCCGAGTATGTCATCTGTGGTTTTATTATTGGCTGGAGAAGGTACATTGCCTCAACCAAAACAACCTGGTTTTTTCACTGATGATAATATACATCAGAATACGCAGTTCTCGGTGAATGAAGTCACCATCACACGTATTGATGGACGATGATACACATGCTTGTCTCAAATTTGTGTTAATTCTCTGTAATCTGTAAGTACTTATAACATGTTTTGCAATAATAAAGGACCTGTTTTTATGCATTTTATTTTTTGTATTCAAGGGTCTACTGTAGAATCATGCACCTACCAGGCCGCCAAGAACCACGGGACGGCCCGGTGGTGCAAAGACAGGAGGACCCACAATGGTGCATTGGTGTTTGATTAGTTGTTTGTACTCCTTTTGGTCTGGTAAGCACTACAGGTCTACAGAGAAACTTGGATGAGCTCCTTTTTATAGTTAAGTGGCTTATTTGAAAGTATATGCAAGTTTTGGTCGCCTTGTATATTATGGTTAGTAACTGTTAGTAAATTTTTTAGAGTGACTTAAATGGCCATTCACATAATATCCATCGCTTTATTTATTAGATTTATTAGACAGAGGTGACTTACAAATAAAGTTCAGAATATATAAATAGGGTTAATGGCATGTAATAGCAACGTACTTTCCCACTTGTGCCATTATCAGATACGAACCCAAAATATTACAGATATCAGATACGAACTTTCAAATTTTTTTTTCATTATCAGATACGAACTTTTTTATTACAGATATCAGATACGAACTTTCAAATTTTTGTTTCATTATCAGCAACGTACTTTTTTATTTGTTTCATTATCAACAATTTTTATTTTTAAAGTTTTTCTTATATTTGAACAAAGGAGAAAAGTACGTTGCTGATAATGAAACAAAAATTTGAAAGTTCGTATCTGATATCTGTAATAAAAAAGTTCGTATCTGATAATGAAAAAAAATTTGAAAGTTCGTATCTGATATCTGTAATATTTTGGGTTCGTATCTGATAATGGCACAAGTGGGAAAGTACGTTGCTATTACATGCCATTAACCCATATAAATACTAAACATGACTCTTGATGGAAGAGCTATATCCAGATTGATCATCATAGTACTTGGACCAAAGCATCACACCTCCATACTTAGCAGAACCCTTAATTACTGGAAGAATCTTGGTAATGAGATCAGAAACAGGAATAAAACCACTTCCGGCTGCATCAGGCGCTGCTGG
Source organism: Artemisia argyi (assembly GCA_030686995.1). Classification (NCBI taxonomy): domain Eukaryota; kingdom Viridiplantae; phylum Streptophyta; class Magnoliopsida; order Asterales; family Asteraceae; genus Artemisia; species Artemisia argyi. The sequence continues at coordinate 111,686 of JARVZY010002016.1, forward strand.
AAGCCCCAAGAAAATCTTTTTTGCTGGGATATCAGTGTTACACAGGTCTTGCATCTCCACATAACGGATCGAATATGATCATAACAACATCATGTATATATCAAACAAGAATCAACAATAATGAAACAAAGAATGGGTTGAACCCTTTATAACTGATATTATAAACGAATTGGGTTACAATTGATTTACAGACTCCTACTATACTTATCGAAACGTTGCTTCACAAGAGACACACCGTTTCCTTCTAAACGTTATATCTATTCTAAACGTTGTAACCTAATTTTTAACCGTTCTTTTCTTGTGACCCAGCCCAATACAATGGGTCAGTTCATACCAAAACTTACAGAATACATAACTTAAAATTACACTAAACTACCCTAACTTTTGCTTCTATAACATTATGGTCCAACATTCACCCCCCTAATGTTATAGACGCAAATCGAGGCTTCTTTACTTGACTTCACTCGCCATGCTTTCTTTCTTTCTCTCTTTCTTTCTTTTTTGACGTCCTTTAGCCTTTCTTGCCTTCTTTCTTCCTATCTTTCTTTCTTTCTGATACTTGCTTACTTATATACGTACCTTTTCATTCAAGCGTGCTTACGCGTTCTTTAAACAAGCGTGCTTACTTATGCTGTTTTCTTACTGGCGTGCTCACTTACGCCTTCGTTCTTATAAGCGTGCTTACTTACGCTTATTCGCGTGCTTATTTACGCGTTTCTTTCTTTTAAATGAACGTTCTTCTTTCTATGATGATGATTTGTTGTGTATCTTCCTTCTTGATTAATTGCAGCCTTATACACGTACTTCCTTCCTTGATTGGTAATCAATCAATCCAAACCTTTGCTGTCCTTAATTAATCAAACTTTCTGCCTTTCTTTTTGATTTTGAAACTCTTGAACTGCAGCCTGAATATGCCAAATTGCAACAGCCTTTTTGGTCCTATTCTTTCTTCCTCTTCGCTGCTTTCTATTAAAAAAACAACAACAATTCCTTTCTGTTTGATTTTTTCGAACAACAATTTAATATGTCGCTTCCTGTAAACTTTCAAAATCACAACAGCCCCTTCAATCGGTTCTTCTTCGATTGATGCCTTCTTGATTTGGGTAACCACAATTGGTGGTTTTGTCTTCTCCTCATCAGACTTCGCCTTCTTACTTCTCCAATGAATGAAACGGGCAATCCTTCTTTCTTCTTTCCTTCTTAATTGATTGATTCTTGCTCTTCAATCGATCATCACTTGCACTCGTTTTTTCCCTGGATCGATTAAACTCTTGCTCTGATGCCAATGTTACACAGGTCTTGCATCTCCACATAACGGATCGAATATGATCATAACAACATCATGTATATATCAAACAAGAATCAACAATAATGAAACAAAGAATGGGTTGAACCCTTTATAACTGATATTATAAACGAATTGGGTTACAATTGATTTACAGACTCCTACTATACTTATCGAAACGTTGCTTCACAAGAGACACACCGTTTCCTTCTAAACGTTATATCTATTCTAAACGTTGTAACCTAACTTTTAACCGTTCTTTTCTTGTGACCCAGCCCAATACAATGGGTCGGTTCATACCAAAACTTACAGAATACATAACTTAAAATTACACTAAACTACCCTAACTTTTGCTTCTATAACATTATGGTCCAACAATCGGAAGTCCATTGCTTCCAAGAATCCTCAATGCTGTTAGTATCTCCAGATTTATATTGGCATGGAGGATTGTTAAAGAATTGTACCCAAACATTGTAAAAAACACCCGTCTGGAGTGCCTTCCCAACCCATGCATCTGGATATGGGCATTGTGGTGCTGCAGTCAAATAAACCTTCTTTCCAAGATTGCTATATGCAGAGAGGTACTTTGCTAGGTCATCCCAGTGCTGCCCATTTCCACTTTCTATGTCAAAGTCAACTCCATCCAACACTGCATTCCCAAGTGGACAGGTAGATGATTTTCCACCCAAGAAGTTGTTCCAAATGTAAGTAGCAACTTGTCTTGCATCTGCAGTGGAAGCTAGTGAGTAGCTGCCAACCGCACCACCAATTGAAAGAATGATCTTGATTCCTTTTGCCTGGCAGGATTTGATGTCTGAGCTCAGTTTTATGCAACCATTGCTGCTTGGATCACAATGACCGGCAAGGTTGATAACTGGAGTCTGACCACCACCAAATGAGGAAAGGAAAGCGATGTTTACGTACTCATAGTTTCCTGTGGCACAAGTCTGCGCCAATGTTCCTTCATTCCCGTTTTGACCCCAGTATATGGAATTCCCTCCAGCCTCAGAATTGACGAGGAACAGCGTCAGGATGAAGGATAGAAATGCCAAGGAGCTGTTGGATCGACAATCCATTTCAGTATGCTATATTTTGCTAGTGTTAGTCGTTGCAAGTGCATGTGTGCTGAAACGAATACATAGTCAGTGTTTATATAGGTAAGAGTAGTGATGTTGTTTTGTGAGAAATATGTTTTGTTACTTGTTAATTGTGTCCGTATCTTGAATGTTAAAGACACCGGACCATGCATTTACAATAAGGCTTACTGATGTTTTTTTTGTTCTTTTACTGTTATCATATATGCTCTAGTAGGGCAAATATGTGGCACTGATATTATTTAGCATATTCATTAATAATTTTTTTGGATCATAATATTGTCTCTTTCATTTCTTCCAATGAATGAGAAATTGTACTCAAGAATGAATACAAACACGTTTGTACAAATAATACCCAAGTTGAGCTAATTAATTATTGGTCTTTTTATTATGTTTTCCATGCTTATATATGCATATCAGGAACTTATTATTGTCTATTCTTCATGTAATTTTCTAGTAAGCTTATAATGATGCCAACCACATCATCCAATAACTAACACGTACACCAGATGTATTTATCAGTATATGTTTCTTTCCTTTAGTGACATGGTGAGCTGAATCATTTGTATAGTTAAACCATCTAATCCGAAAAAATAAACAAATCTGTCAAAAGAACATTCATGGGAATGTACCAATAAAAATCCTATAAATAATCCTCAGAGTGCCATGATTGTCTTCTTTTTAACCTCAAAATAGGTTTTCTATTAAGGTGTCGATTCAGGAGGCTAGCACAAAGCAATTACATCAAACTGTTACCAAGCAGACATTGTCATGACTCATGAGCCTAGTTCTAAAAAAATAATTGGCCGCGTGAACATTATTGATTCTGATATAGCAAAAATCTCTTTTAAAATAATATTTGTAACTTGATAAGTTGCTACTACTATTTCACACCGTTCTATGTCTTTATTGTTTCCGGGTAAGTTACACTATAACAAATATAATGGATCTTCATATTGGTGGGTTGTTATCATTGCTGAATCGAAGGAATATAAGGAGATAGGTTTTTCTATATATTGTAGCACTTACAACCATATCAAATTTCTCAAAAGGGACTTAAATCAATCATTTGTTTAATTTTTAGCCTAGTAGGGATTTAACCTGAGTCGTATTTTGCTGATATCCCATATCGATCAGAGACTCTTAGCTTTTGGATATCCCGCCTCTAGATAATGCAATTAATTTTATTGATGTCCCACATCGATTAGATGATCTAAACTCCTCGCGAACCACAATGTATAAAGCATGAGATCGATGGACCAATATTTCTACGAGAAGCTGAAATGAGTACTATAAATAATAGTGCCTCGTGTCATTCAGTGATGATGATTCTTCTTAAAGATCCTCCATACGAGCTCGAGAATCTTGTCAAAGAAGTAACATGTGAGCATAGTTTCTAACTTTCTTTCATTTTCGCATTAATGTTATTATTATTAATGTTGTTTATTTCCTATAGAGTTGCTCATTTATATTTCCTTTCTTTTACGATTTATCTTAACTTGTAATTTATATTTGTTATTATATGTGTTTTATTTCCTATAGAACTCGCTACCTTCTTATTACGAAGTATTTAGTTTTTTAATAACTTCTTGTTTATTGACCTTAGTAGTTTCTTTTACTTAATCTATTAACCAACTTCAACACAAGGCTCTGTATTGGCTATAAGCTAGCTTACTAAATCTGCAGAAATATCAGTATTAAAGAGATTGGTTCATCTACATTAGTGTATTGAAATTATCAAACCATCATACATCTGTGCAAATTTTATTGATTATATAAACATCTATTTAATTTATGTTTTCAGGGCCCAAAAAGTCTCTAAAGAAATGTAATACAACATGGACCGATCCCAACTCCACGGAGAACATCTTATGTGACCTGAGTTGTTAGCTTGATGCCTTGATTTGAAGCAATAGTCAACATTTCCTCATTGAAATTTCCGGCATGGTTAGCATTTCTTAAAAACTAAGAAGAGAAATGATATACTCACATAATTAATGTTTACGACAAATCTCTCATACACATGTGACAACTAAATATGATGGGTGAGAAAGAAGAAAGCGTAAGCATGCTACAAAATGATTGGTAAATTACATTTGCCACTTATTTGTGTGAATGTAGCATTGCTCTAGCGAGAAAGTTGAATTAAGTTTGTGTTGGCCTACGGATTTCAATGTGAGCAAATGCAAGCTACTTTCAATGATAAGCACATATTGGCTGCCATACACTAAGAAGAAAACACGTCATGAACCCCTTAGCTAAAAGATATAATGAGGTGGTGCTGAGATGGAATGAGTTCGAACAGAAGCAAAAGAAGGCGATGGGAGAAGAATGCTAACTTATTTGAAAGACTTTGTAATAAATGTGTTAAATATGAAGGAACATGATTAAGCAAATTATAACACTCAGTTAATTCCAAATTCTCTTTTGTATCTTATTTCTGTAGCTAGACATCAATTTCTTCTGCTTAATATGTGAGTACTTGAGATAGCTGTGAGGCTATAATTTACACTTCATTCTTACAAATATTCAGATTGTTAAATTAAAAACATGTTCTTACTTTTTGCTTACCGATATCAAGTTGTACTATAGTACAGGAATCTAACAGCAAAAAGTTAAAATGGAATATGAGTATGGCACATCACATACGTCATACAATGGACTCCTATTAGGAGGTGTTATGGTTTTGTGTTTTGAGTAGATTTGTCTAAATTATTACAAAACCCAGTTTTGACAAAAATTGACCAGAAACATGCTGAAACATGACTTTTAAAAACGCAACTTCACAAACGCATAATTTTTTTTAGCCGTAATCCCCCCAAACCACACGTAAAGTGGTAAAGCCTAACTTTGTTAGATTGTTTGTATGGGCTAGCCCAGTTTTACCTGATGATTTCTAGTGGTAAGTGGTGGGTCTATCTTATTGAATTTGCAAAACAATGATTTATAGCCCAATCTAAACATTGTTTGGGCCGGTCTTCTACATTTTCTGCATATTGTCAGTTTCTTAAACATTTCATAAATTGTGTTTGGGTTGAGGGCTATAAGTTACTAAACGACATCTTTAAAAAGGAGTAAACTGCAAAAAAATGTCTCTAAAGTTTGCAAAAAATGCAAATACTGTCCTCTTATAAAAAAATTTGCAAATAATGTTCCTGAACGATCTCCAATCTGCAAATAATGTCCTTGAGGGGTTACTGTTTATGCAAAAATGGTTTTTTTGGCTAACACTTGTTAGAAAATCCCGTTAGTTAGTCCTCAGGTGCGTTGCACGTGAGGGTATTTTCGTTATTTCACATTTTCCGCCATCAAATCCACCTGACGGGCCCACTAGCACACCTACACTTGTGTTGAGGGACATTTTTGGCAACTAAAGTTTAACCTCTTTCCTTCTTATACACTTAACACACCCACACAGCTATAACATCGAACTCTTGCTTCCAACTTGTATATTGTCGAAATCACCTAAATTAACTAGGGGTGAGCAAACAAAACCGAAAAAACCGACCGAAACTAAAAACCGATGGTTCGGTTTTTAATTTTTCAAAAACCGAAATATACGGTTCGGTTTCGGTTTTCGTCCAAAAACCGAACCGCAAAAACCGAGCCGAACCGATTTTATTATATAGTAATATATAATTAATATAATATGAATAAATAACTAAATAAATCAAATTTATAAACTCATATTTATTTTGTGGGTAGATTTATAAAATATTTATCATAACGTTTATGTTTATATGCGTGTTTGTCGTGTCGTGTGTTTACTTGAGAATATATCAATAAATATATAACGATGATCATACTATGTGTATGTTCACTTGCATGTGTGTGTGTCTCATCTATATGTGTAATTATAGAATTATGCAATAAGCATTATTATGCTTAAATTGACAAGAAAAAAGTAAATAAGAATAACCAATTTTCTATGTAATACAAGTTTTTTGGTATAAATTTGCCATGCCCAAATATAAACGGTTAAAAACCGAAAAAACCAAAAATCCGAACCGCAACCGATGATAAACCGAAAAAACCGAACCGCCAAAAACCAAACGGTTTCGGTTTTGGGTTTTATAAAAACCGAAATATTTGATTCGGTTTCGGTTTTAGCCAAAAACTGACCCAAACCGAACCGTTCACACCCCTAAAATTAACAGTAGATCCATGATGGGTGGCTGGCAAATTAGAGCTCCGAGTTCACCAATTCCGGATATTGTTACCATATACGGTACAATTTTTTTGTGTACTTTTCTTTTAAATGACCATGCAATGTATATATGGAAAGTAAAGCATATTACCTTGATTCATGATAATGTTGTGGATGCTTTTTGATTTTTGTTTTTTTTTTGTTTCGTTGATTTATGTTTCCAGAATCGTTCACAAGGCTCTTCAGTATTCAAATCGACCACACTGGTGAGTTTTCTAATCCACCTGATAGAGTGTACAAGTTTGGTAACATTGATCATGTAGACCTAATTGATTGTGATAATTTCTACATGCGCGTGATGGTCAAAATCTTAGCTAAACTAGGTTTGGGTGATAATAAACAGTTGTTGTTTACCCATTTTTTTAGGGTCCCAGGCCTGAATTTAGATGTGGATTAGTTCCATTGATGTCGGATCAGGATGTCAAGGTATTGTTAAATTTTGTACCTAGGAATAAGGAAATAGATGTTTTTGTAAAGACGGATGTATCGTTGGTAGAAAAAATACCTCTTAGAGCATACGTGTTGGTGTCCGGCTGATGACGTATAATACGGATAGCATGCTTACTGGGCCTAGAGCATATTATACACAATAGGGCTCCGACCCAATGTAAATAAAATACCGGGCTCTGCCCCAATAAAAAAATAAACCAGGCCCCGTCCCAACAAACCGGATCTGACTAAAGCCTAAGCCACGAGCAAGGCACAATCTGGACATAAAAGGACGTATACGAATCACTTGAGCGGCACTCCCGAAGTACGCTCACGGACCGGCCCACGGTTCGGAAAGTGATCCACGTCCGCAATCATCGATTAAGTTGCGGATCCTTGCCCGAAAAGGGTCCTACATCGGCCACTACAACAATAATATGGCTGCTTACGCGTTTTCAATAGCAGAGGAAGAAGATACTCATGAACCATTGATATACCATGAGGCAGTTACTTGTGCTTGTTCTTTACTTTTACTGTCGATATAATGCTAGGCTGCAAGAATGTGTTTGACTTCAAGATCATGTTTTTCGGTACTAGAACCAGGTTGTTGATAGTTAACATCAACACTTCGTGACCTAGAATTGGGTGTGGCTCGTGCCACACCCGGCTTCCATGTGGGTCCGTCTATAGGCTCGAGCCCGTTTGTGGAATAAAGATAAGTTAGGTTTCATCTCATGCAATCTTATCTTATCTATAATACTATAAGATTAGGCCCTCTAATTTATTGTGTAGGCGTCAAGATTGCATAGAGTACAAGATAGCTAATGTTCGGAATTCAATGCAGCCTCATAATAACTATAAAATAATGAAAGGAGATAAAGTGAAAGGGTTGCCCGAATTGGTTACAAGGCATTTATTATAGAATCAAAAGTCGGTTAGATGAAGTGCAAGAGTTGCGAAAGGTTGCAAGAAAAAAATTAATGATTTAACCTAATTCTTGCCTATATAAACCGGCCAAAATCACATTTATTATGTACATTTGAAGATGATTCACACATCTTTTAAATCTTTGATTATTGGTAGCGGTATGTAAATTCTCTTTTGCAACTTTTTTGAGATGATTCACATATCTTTTAGATCTTTGTAATTAAGTTGATCTTCTTTTTTTCTTAATTTAGTTATTATACGCAGGTACCATGAAAATCACACAAGATCATGCATGCTCAAATAAATTGAACCAAAGATTGAGATACCAACTATTTTCTTTGTTTATTACATATTTAGGTGATTGTTATAGATAAGCATATATATATATATATATATATATATATATATATATATATATATATATATATATATATATATATATATATATATATATATATATATTATGTTAATGCATTTTCATATACAAGTAATTTATGTGCATTTTCTATTGATGTAGCGCACATGTGCGATTGATTCATGAAAATGTGCACGAGCATGTATGTAAAGCAACATTTAAATGGTTAGATGATACTTTTTAGCGTGATTAGTTTATGTAAGTAGTTGCTTTCGAATGCTCTTTGAGAAATATTAGAATGAATTTATCGTGTGCAATTGAATTATTATTGAAAAGAAGAAGGTCTGCGCATCGCAAAGTGTTTTCTTTTTCTATATGTAGAATCATTAGTGAGAAACCAATATTTACGCTCATTAAATGAGTTTGCCATAATAGAAAAATATGACATATTAAAAATATCACATTGAGTAATGAATAGAAAGGAAAAAATACATAATTTTGACTTAAAGCCGTTTGTAAATTATAACATCAAATAAAAAAGTTGAGTTTTAAACATAAGCAAAAGTTCAAACTTTTATCGAAAAACAAAACCGTTGCATCTAATGTGAAGTATATACAACATCGAGATGTAAGTGCAAAAGTTGAGTTTTAAACATAAGAAAAAGTTCAAACTTTTATCAAAAAATAAAACCAATGCATTTAATGTGAAGTATATACAACATCGAGATAGAAGTGCAAGGCTTGCCAGAATTTATCACATGATATTTAGTAATTAGTATAGAATTAAAAGTCGATTATGGATTGAGATGAAGTTGAAAAGGTTGTAAAAAAAAAATTGATGATTTAACCTAATGCAATATATATATATATATATATATATATATATATATATATATATATATATATATATATATATATATATATTGTATTATGTTAATGCATTTTCATATACAATTAACTTATTTGTGTTTTCTATTGATGTAGCTCATATGTGCGAATTGAGTCAAGAAAATGTGCACGAGCATGTATGTAAAATAACATTTAAATGGTTAAATGATACTTTTTAGCATGATTAGTTTATGTAAGCATGCAACTTGAATTATGAATATAAAAGAAAAAAGTATATAACTTTTGCTCAAACCCATTTGTAAATTAAAAAAATTAAATTTAAGACATAATAGTGGAGTTAAAATGTTTTAGGAATTATCAATAGTGTGCTAATTAATATTCATTTGGTTAGCTATTTAGAATTGAGTTTATTGATAAAATTTATTAATATTAGTTAGACTTCAATGTTAATTTTCAATGAAATTAGTTGTACAATAAAATGAGATAAAGTTAAAAGGTTTATAACGATTTTTATACAGTTTATGTGACATTATTATATATACATTATTACACAAACTTTAACTCACAAACTTAATAAAGAAAATATAGAACACGCATTAAACTATGACCAATTAGATATACCCCGTGTGCTTCATATTATCATGCAAAAACCATCTAATGGACAAGTATTGTAGGGCTAAGTAAAAGACCAAAAGAAACAAAACCATTTTTTTTATCATGCAAATAAGTAATAAGCCAAAAGAAACAAAGCCATCACAACTTAATAACCAAAAACCCATTTATAAAATACAACACCACAAAACCAAAAAACATCAAACATTTTAAAATTTTTATACAAGAAAGTCAGAATGTTTCATATAATATACTAAACAATAATTAAGCATACACTCGCCAATACACAGAAAGAATACGCGATTAACAATTAGATTCGAAGCCTGTGCGTAGCACGGGTTCTTCATGCCTCATATTATATAAAACTTAAGTAGCCTTAAAAATGTAAAGGGGTAATAATAAATATCCCAATAATTGATTCTATCATATAAAGCCTTCAACATTGATTCCAAGCAACTCAAACATCTCAATTAGTATGTGTACATTGATTTCAAGCAACTCAAACATCTCAATTAATAGTGGTTAGTCTTTTTACATTCCCGTCCATGAGTTACAAATATTTTATCAACTATATAATGTGTCAAAAACCACACACAACAAACCACAACTTCCTCCACACCGCGTGCACATTGGGCTACAACTTATTATGGTGGTAAAGTAAGCATCATATCGTCTTACTTATTTAGCATATTGATTTATATTATTTTATGTAAGTTTCATGTGTGTTTTGTGTATGTAACAATGTATGACATAAAGATGGTGCTTAGGAGGTTTGGTAGTAACATCATCTTCTCTAATGGTTTAAAATATACTACACATCGTTGTCTTATCAATTAAGTGAAACATGCACGAACATTTTCAATTTGAACTGTATTAAAGAAAGAGATCGAGAAGTCACAAAATTTGTATCAAGAACAAAACATGCAAAAGGCCAATGAACAACAACGACAAAGACAAGAACAACAACAACAACAACGCCACGGCCACCAGTGGAATGAATACTTAGCATTCATATTAATAGTACGTTACAAATTAAACATGCAATATTTTACTTCATGTAATACCGATAAACGGGCTAATACTATTGATTTGTTAGCAAGTAAGTTTATTGAAAATAATGTGACGAGCATTCAATTTTTAGTCAATAATTATTACTACACTTTGTTGGTGCATCTTAATATTTTTGCTTTTAATGTAGTTTTTTGCCTTGCGGTGTGTTAATGTCACTTTCTTAATTAAACATCTTGGAATATTGCGTGCCTTTAATATTTGATATGAACGTGTAAATTATGTCGATGTTACATATTGAAAATGGAAGTATATAATAAAAACATCTTCACACTATCATCTTAACAATTAGAATCTTCTAAATCGAATGTTGATATAAATAATGCGTAAAAACGTTATTAATATTTTTCGATATCCCTATGTTTTGACAATCACAAAATCTAAAATCATTAAACGTAAAATCATTACGTAAATAAGTATTTAGTGACAAAATATCATTTTATCCAACTAATTCACTTAAGGTATAAATTGGTGTAAGCAAAAGTTGTGTACGGTTTTCTCCGCCATAAGGGAGCTTGTTGACGTAGTGAAGAAAACTCTCGAGTTTGGTGCTCGGGGAGTGAGTAGGGCGAAGAGGTGCTTCGTAGCCGAACCACTATAAATCCTTTGTCTTGTGGTGCGATCTTTCCATCTCTATCTCTTTACTTATTTACTTATAATGTTGTCATTTCATTTCGTAAATATTAATTTATATAAGTGTTGTTTATTGATCTCACATAAAACTTGAATCGATTATTTTGCAAACAAAGTTTTTATAAAATAAAAATTGACGTAAAACTATTCAACCCCCCTTCTAGTTTTTCACATCGAAGAAGTATATAAAGGAGAAGAAAATTGTGTTTAGTTAAATGTCGGGTCTATTGATTGATTGGAGCGGGTTTATGATTCGGACTTGGGTCATTGGATCTGATTTTTTATTATACGAGTTATAATTTATATTCTTGAATACACTAATTACTTTAATGTTTTATGTTTTAATAGTTTTGTTAAAAAGAAAATTTGTTTTATAGTTCGCTTTTAATAATGTCATTTATTTGAACAACGAAGTCCGTCTTTCACAAAAAATGAGAGTTTCAAACATGAACAAAAAACTAGTCCCGAACATTACGAAAAAAACAATTAGATCCAACATGTGTGCATTGCATTGGTCCTGAGGCAGTCCAAACCTGTGTGCATCGCACGAGGATGAATATAAAAGGTATCCAACATTAATTTCATCGCTTCATATTTAAAATAATTTATGTAACTTATACATATTAAAAAATTACATGTGAAGAGACTCTTTTCAATGTAACATCTTCAAAAAAGTCTCTTCACATAAACTCTTTTAATGTCAATAAACTATTGTTGTATATTTGGGCCTCACCATCATACTAACAACCTGACAATTTACACAATCATTTTCGCACGGGTCCTGAGGCAGCCCAAGTTGTTTATGACGAAAATTAGTGGCAAACATAGTTTTTGACTCGTCCCCAATTAAAACTTACATAAATAAAGGCACCAACATTTTTCATGTCATGCTAACAAAAGTTGTGGTAACATCACAACGTAGAAACTTATTGACCAACAAAAGTTGTGGTAACATCACAACTTAGAAACTTATTGTCAATAAACTATTTTAAATGTGTGTCATGCTTAGAAAATGTGTGATACCATCACAATTTAAATATACAATGATGAAAATAAGTGCCGAAGCTTGCATGTCAATAAACTATTTTTAATGTGTGACATGCTTAGAAAATGTGTGATACAATTACAACTTAGATATATAATGGCGAAAATAAGTGCCGAAGATTACATATTAGTTTTATATCAAAATATAGAGATGTTACAATTTTGAGAATAAATACAAAAGATAAACTTTATAAATAACTACTAATATGTCATAAAAAGTTTAAATATAATGTTACAATCTTGAGAATAAATACAAAATATAAACTTTATAAATAACTAATAATATGTCATAAAAAGTTTATATATAAAATTTACTGATCAACTAAGGCCATACTTACAAAAGTCTAATAACGAAAAAAATTATTACACATTACACTATGACCAATTAGATCATAAAAAAAGTTATAAATTAGCTTTAGTTTTATCTCAAAATATAGGGATGTTACAATTTTGAGAATAAATACAAAATCTAAACTTAATAAATAACTATTAATATGTCATAAAAAGTTTAAATATAATGTAACAATCTTGAGAATAGATACAAAATATAAACTTTATAAATAACTACTAATATGTCATAAAAAGTTTAAATATAAAATTTACCGATCAACGAAGGCCATACTTACAAAAATCTAATAACGAAAAAAATTTCTGCACATTACACTATTTCCCGTGTGCAACGCACAGGTCTGAATTACTCGTATATTATATGAATCTTAAGTAGCCTTGTAAATATAAAGGGGTCATAATAAATGTCCCAAGAATTGATTCTATCACACGAAGCCTTCAACATTGATTCCAAGCAACTCAAACATCTCAATTAGTATGAAGCAACTCAAACATCTCAATTAATAGTGGTTAGTCTTTTTTTATTCCCGTCCACGAGTTACAAATATTTTATCAACTATATAATGTGACAAAAATCACATACAACAAACCACAACTTCCTCCACACCGCGTGCACATTGGGCTACAACTTATTATGGTGGTAAAGTAAGCATCATATCGTTTTACTTATTTAGCATATTGATTTATACTGTTTTATGTAAATTTCACGTGTGTTTTGTGTGTGTAACAATGTAGGACATAAAGATGGTGCTTAAGAGGTTTGGTAGTAACATCATCTTCTCTAATGGTTTAAAAGATCCTACACATCGTTTTCTTATCAATTAAGTGGAACATGCACGAACATTTTTAATTTGATCGAAAATGCAATATATTGATTAACTATATTTAAGTTACTAACGATCAACTAAATCTAATTGTTTTTTGGAGCGCGTCTGTAACACCCCCAAAATTTGATACAGCGGAAGACTCAACAAGCTTTCGGGGTGCTACGGGGATTGGTATCCAACACAAGACAATATAGAACGAGATAAAGTAAACATAACAAAAACACAACCAAAACGGGGTTTTAAGGTTTACATTTATCCCAACATCATTCAGAGTCAGGCCCAAAATAAAATAACAATAGGTCCAAATTTAATTATCAGAGTTTAGAAAAATAGATCCATGAACCGTGTGCCTTGGCCGAGCCTTCCATTCCAAGCATGCATCTCAACACTTAATTACCCGAGAAAACGTGCTAAAAGTCAGCTTTCGCTGGTGAGATCATAGGTTTAAATTCAACTAACAATATAGTGGACATATACGCAAAACGCTTGCTAGCTAGACTAAGGATTCGCTAAAAGCCTGCGGATACCCTCCGCTCCAACAAAACACACGGATACCCTTCCGTACTAACATAGATATTCGGGTAGCCCCCGCAATACCAATAATAACTTGGATAACCTCCGGAATATTAATAACCTATAGGTGCACACTATAGTATCTAAATAAGTCAACCTTGAATAGTACACACAACATATATGTGACTAAAGCTGACAATTCCAAATAACCAAATAAGTCAACCTTGAATAGTACACACAACCTATATGTGACTAAAGCTGACAATCCACCAATAACCAAATAAGCCAACCTTGAATAGTACACACGACATGTGTGACTAAAGCTGACAATAGATCCTAGTCCATACGCATAGCAAGTTTAGAAAGAGTATAAAAGCGATAATAGTCCATGTAAATAATTTGCACGTTTCTCACCCCAAGTATTGAAAACATAGTTCAAGATTAAAAAGTGGGGCTATGACTCACCTCAAGTCCAGAAATTATCAAGTAGAAGTCGGTAGAAATAAGATGTATGATAACTCACGAAACAGCAACTACGGACTTGGCACGACCTAACAATATTAACTCTTTCAGAAATCATTTCCTCAAATTTATAATATTCCCAAACCCGGACGAGAATCCGTTTTATTTCCGAAAATCCATTTCGTATTAGTTTGGTGTATTTGCGTTTGGTATCCATACGGGTAGTGGGTTGACTCATAACAAACCAAAAAGATCACATAAAGAATAATAAAATAAACTATGGATCTAATAGTAGCCCAATATATCATTTAAATAAATCGCCGAAGTTTATTAAATCCGTCGATTTGATAATCCTCATATTTATTTACGTAACATACCGTTCCAAGATTACACCCAACCTAAAGCACATAGCACATAATTACTATATAGTATATATCATAGTTTAATAAATTCCTCATATATATCGTCAAATTGGCCAGATTTCCCGATATATACACTCGCAATCTATTACACTTTACATATACTACAACCTATGGGCGTCGTAGGATACGATGCCCATTAATATATTCATTTCGTATAATCAAATAACCCGGTTCAACCTTACGGTTAAGTGGTTATTTAGTTATAGAAAACGTGTATATTAATCGTCATATATCCGTGACAACACGAACGTCACAAATAATAACTTACCTGGACCCGAGTGGCAACGATTTCGCATAACTCGATAAGTTTATCCGTTATATATCCGAAAGGACCTTTTATTAACCGTTTAATAATTGTCGGGAGTTTCCCGTTTTATAACACACTTCTATAGTAATAATACGTTCAATAATATTACGCCACTTTCGTAGCCTAATATATATCTAATTGTATTATTTATAATACGACTCGTGATTATTATTATTATTAATATACGCGTTTATGTAATTATATATACGTTATTCACGTCTATATATTCATATAAACGTTCATATTATCAATAATTGTTATTACGAGTTTTATTATTTACATTTCAATTTTTAATAGTTATCGAGTCATACGAAATGGTCACATGTCCGAGTCATGACTCTCGGCTCATTGTCCAAGTCCAATATAATAAGTAAAAGTCATAAAATAATACATCTCCGTCCAATCAATCTCAATCCACGTGCTACAACATGAGGGTCCGACTACGGCACCCGACTAACCTATCTCCGTCAATCTAACGACCGTCTCACAATCGGTCCCCAATATCTCTTTTCGTCAACAACTTCACAATATCACAATAATTCCATTGTCGAGACCACAAAAGGTCTCAACCCAACAAAGCATTCGACCGAAAATAAAATGCCACAACAATGTCAAAACTAAGTTCACAAATATTACAAATAACATCAACAAGGTTAATGTTCGGGTCGGTTTACCAAGCCAAACCCGAGCCCTCGACTCACTTGAGTCACGGCTCAATACCACGAGTCACAAGGACTCGAATCAACAACCATGGGTCGCAAAAATAAGCTCCAAAGAGCACCCTCAAAACTGCCATTCGACCACTTGGGTCGCGGCATCAATAACCATATACGGCCACGAGGCCTCGACTCCATCGAGTCTAACCGAGGTCAACCATAAGCAACATGATAACCATGACTTCCAAGCCACAAGGAGCAAATTAACGAGCCATAGGCTCGAATCCCACAACAAGCCGTGAGTCTTCGACTCACGGTTCGCTCGAACCCACAAAGAAAAACTAAACCCCGGATACCAAACCATTTGAAAACGCGATTTCATCAAAAGACCCATAAACGTATCATGTTTTAAAATGAAAACCCACTCGGATCTCATCAATTCGTGACCCTTGGTCACGATTCGAACCCACAAATCGAGTCAAAACTCGACCTACCTTCCAAAACAATACCAAATCGAAGAATACTCAAGAAATAACAAGAAGGTGATGATGAACTCGTGAATATTTTGATTCGAATTAGGTGTTAATGTAAGAATTAGGGCGCGTGTAGGGGTAGATCGGATAGAGGATGAGATGGGGAGTCTATTGGTGGTGGTCATGTAGTGTGGGGGTCGGCGGTGGAGCAGTGGTGGTGGCCGGAGTTGATGTCGGCTAGGGTTAGGAAATGGGGGAAGAAGATGGAGGTGAGAGAGGGATGAGTGAGTGTTTGTGTGTGTGTGGGTGAACCGGAACAAACACACCCTTTTATTATTATTATTATTATTATTATTATTTATTTATTTTTTATTTTTTTGTTATGTTAATAATAATAATAATAATAATAATAATAATAATAATAATAATAATAATAATAATAATAATAATAATAATAATAAAAATAATAATAGTAATAATAATATTATTACGGTGTGGAGCGGGTAATATGGGTAAATGTAAAAACATGTGGCCCGAACCCGAACTCCTTTTAAACTTCAATATCTCTCGAAAACATCTCGTAAATAATTAAAATATAGTCGGACTCGTTAAGACGAATCATAAAACTTTTGTTAGGTAATCCTAGTGCCAGAGTCAACGTAGTACCAAGTGAGAATTCAAATATACATCACCGAGCATTAAATCTAAAATGAATTATGAACATAATTCACGAATTCCATAACGACATTAATTAAAAATATCCATAAAATAGGTCTTACAAGTTCGTTGTGAAATGAAAATTTCAAATAAAAATTTTAAACGAACTCAAATCGTAATGCGGGTTTTTAAAATGGCTCCCTAAACTGCCGGTTGTCACATCCTCCCAGTCTCAGAAGGAAACCCGTCCCGGGTTTCACTCGGAAAAAAATTTATCTACGAAGTGAAAAGCTTCGGATATCTCTTCCTGAACTCGTCCTCACGTTCCCACGTAAATTCTGGTCCATGTCGGGAATTCCAGCGAACCTTGACGAGCGGAATGCGACTTCGCTTGAGTCGTTTAACTTCACGATCTAAAATCTCAATAGGTTTTTCCACGAAATTCAGTTTCTCATCAACACGAACGTCCCTCATTGGAATGACGGGCATTTCATCGGAAAGACATTTCTTCAAATTACTCACGTGGAACACATCGTGAACTTTACTCAGTTCGGATGGTAATTCCAACCTATAAGCCACGGGCCCAATCCTTTCTAAGATCAAGAATGGTCCAATGTAGCGTGGATTGAGTTTACCACGTTTCCCGAAACGTATTACACCCTTCCAAGGCGAGACTTTCAGCATTACTTTGTCTCCAACCTGGAACTCTAAAGGTTTACGTCTCTGATCGGCGTAGCTCTTCTGCCTATCTCTGGCCGCTTGCAACCGATCACGAATCTGAGCTACTTTCTCTGTAGTTTCTAAAATAAGCTCAGGGCCTGTAAGTTGACTATCTCCAACTTCTGCCCAACCAATAGGCGAACGACACTTTCTGCCATACAAAGCTTCGAATGGTGCAGCCTTAAGACTGGTGTGGTAGCTATTATTATAGGAGAATTCCGCAAGGGGTAAATACTTCTCCCAACCTTTACCAAAGTCTATAATGCATGCACGAAGCATATCCTCTAATGTCTGAATGGTCCTCTCACTTTGACCATCGGTTTGGGGATGATATGCAGTACTCATATCAAGCCTCGTCCCCAAAGCCGTTTGAAGTGATCGCCACAAAGCTGACGTAAAACGACTATCGCGATCCGAAATAATAGATATCGGGACTCCATGACGCGAAATAATTTCCTTCACATATAACCTCGCAAGCTTATCCACACTATCATCTTCACTAATAGCTAAGAAATGAGCAGACTTTGTCAGACGATCCACAATTACCCAGATAGTGTCACAACCGCTAGCTGTCCTCGGTAATTTGGTAATGAAGTCCATAGTAATCCGCTCCCATTTCCAGACTGGAAGTTCTGGTTGTGTTAGTAATCCTGACGGTCTCTGGTGTTCAGCTTTAACCTTAGCACATGTCAGGCACTTACTAACGTACGATGCTATATCTGCCTTCATATTTGGCCACCAATAGAACTTCTTAAGATCCTGGTACATTTTATCGGACCCAGGATGAATGGAGTACCTTGACTTATGCGACTCATGCATAATCAACTCCCGAATTCCTCCATGCAAAGGTACCCAAATCCGATCTCCAAAGCATAACAATCCATCAGAACGCTTAATAAATCCTTTCTCATTCTCAGCCATCCCAAATATATTCTCAGCAGATCTATTTTCTGCTTTCAACGCTTCCGTTTGAGCTTCAATTATTTGAGACGGTAATGGCGATACAATAGTCATTCCTAATGACCTAACTCGTAACGGTGGTACTCTTTCCTTTCGACTAAGAGCATCAGTAACAACGTTTGCTTTACCAGGATGGTAGCGAATTTCACAATCATAATCGCTTAGCAACTCGATCCAACGTCGCTGTCTCATATTGAGCTCTTTTTGATTCAAGATGTGTTGTAGACTTTTATGGTCAGTGAACACAACACACTTTGTTCCGTACAAGTAATGTCTCCATATTCTTAAAGCGAAAACCACAGCACCTAGCTCCAAATCATGGGTAGTGTAGTTTTTCTCATGCTTTTTGAGCTGTCGGGAAGCATAAGCAATCACCTTCTCTCGTTGCATTAACACGGCTCCCAATCCTTTATGTGAGGCGTCACAATAGACGACGAAATCCTCGTTACCTTCCGGTAACGCTAAGATAGGAGCACTACACAACATTTTCTTAAGCAATTGAAACGCTTCCTCTTCTTTATCTCCCCATTCATACGTAACACTCTTTTGAGTCAATTTGGTCAATGGTTTAGCTATCTTCAAAAATCCCTCAATGAATCTTCGGTAATAACCAGCTAAACCCAAAAATTGACGAACTTCGGTTGGGGTTGTAGGTGCAGCCCAATCTTTTATCGCCTCAATCTTAGTAGGATCCACATGGACTCCTTGTCTATCAATCACATGACCCAAAAATTGTACCGTCGGAATCCAAAATTCGCATTTCGAAAACTTGGCATAAAGTTTCTCCTTCCTGAGCAATTCTAAAATGAGTCTTAGATGCTCCTCATGCTCCTTCTCACTCTTTGAATAAATCAGGATGTCATCGATGAATACAATCACGAACTTATCCAAGTAAGGCTTACACACCCGATTCATGAGATCCATGAATATTGCCGGTGCGTTAGTCAACCCAAACGGCATCACCTGAAACTCGTAATGCCCGTAACGGGTCCTGAAAGCCGTTTTCGGAATATCTTCCTCGCGAACTCGAAGTTGATGATATCCCGATCTCAAATCGATCTTCGAATACACACTCGATCCTTAAAGTTGATCGAACAAGTCATCGATCCTAGGTAACGGGTATCGATTCTTCACCGTTAACTTATTCAACTCTCTATAATCAATACACATACGAAACGATCCATCTTTCTTCTTTACAAATAAGACTGGGGCTCCCCAAGGTGAAGAACTTGGTCTTATGAATCCTTTTTCGGCTAACTCCGCCAATTGTTTCGACAACTCTTCCAGTTCGGTAGGTGCAAGACGATAAGGCACTCGTGCTACAGGTGCAGCACCTGGTATCAACTCAATTTGAAACTCCACTTGTCTAGTCGGCGGGATTCCCGGCAAGTCATCGGGAAACACATCAGGAAAATCACGAACTATAGGCACATCTCCAATGCACCTTTCCTTTTTCTTCGTCTCTCCCTTCTCAGAAATTTGAGCTAAGAAAAGGTAACATCCCTTCTCCATTAGCTTCGGTAACTTTGTGCAAGATATAACTGCTAATCGGGATGGGCTCCTAGAATCCTTTCGGTCTCCTAATATATTTAGGACTTCCTCTCCGTATGGTACACGCACGATCTTCTCGTCGCAAAGTATGTGAGCACGATACTTCGACAACCAATCCATACCAACGATGACATCAAAACTTCCTAACGTGACGGGTAGAAGATCTATGTTGAAAGGGTGGTTCAAGAAATTTAACGTACAACCGCGAATGATGGTATTAATCCTTTCTATGTTTCCATTTGCTAACTCAATATCATATCCAATTCCTAAGGCCATCGGGGGTTTCTCTAGTAAGGGTGCAAACGTAGTGGACACAAAACTTCTATCGGCACCAGTATCAAATAGTATGGAAGCATAACGATTATTGAGAAGGAACGTACCAGTAACGACGTTCGGATCTTCTCCTCTCTCATTCCCTAGTGCATACACTCTTCCCTGAGTAGCTCCAGCTTCCACACGTTGGTCCCCATTATCTGGTCGTCCACGGTTTCCTCCAGCTCCACGGTTTCCATGATTGTACCCATTACCACCCGAGCCTTGGTTTCCACGATTCCATGATTCTCTACACTCATTCCGATAGTGTCCCTTCTTTCCACACCCATAACAAGTAACATCTGCCTTGTTTCTCATTTCAGGAGCAGCCTGAACCATAGCAAGAGGTCGGGCTCTACAATCCCTAGCTGTGTGTCCTTTCTTTGAGCAATTCTGGCATTTCACACTACACCATCCAGTATGATGCTGGTGGCAACGATCACACTTGGGTGCATCACCGTTCTGATTCTTCTTATCTCCATTCCCAATAGCATAAGCCTTAGCTTGTCTCTTGCTTCGGTGATCATTACTCTTAGAGTGACGGTCCCTCTTTCTCTTTCCATTCTTCTCCTTATCAGCTTCTTCTAATTCCAACGAATCCATAAGTTGTTGAGTAATTGTGATTGCCTCATGGATGTTTGCAGGCCTAGCAGAAATCACATCATTCCTCGTAGCAACAGGCAACCCATCAGTATACCTCTCGATCTTTTGAGTCTCAGTTTTCACCATATCTGGGCACAACAAGGCTAATTCCTGGTAACGACGATTGTAAGTCGCCATGTCAGTACCTTTCACCTTGTGGTTCCAAAACTCAATTTCTAGCTTCTTGACCTCATTCCTTGGGCAATAAGTCTGAATCAGCAAGGACTTAAATTGCTCCCAAGTCATAGCATAAGCTACATCACTCCCAACTGCATTTCGGTAGTTGTTCCACCAAGTCAAAGCTTCATCCTTGAAAGTAAAAGAAGCAAACTTTACCTTCGCATTCTCTGCACAACCACTGACATTAAACACTGACTCAGTCTTCTCAATCCATCTGACTAAGTAAACCACTCCTTCAGTTCCACCAAACTCAATGGGTCCACAAATCTTGAATTCCTTGTATTGACATCCATTAGCACGAACAGGTGGAAAAGTTCCAGCAGAATTGTTGGAATGATTTGACTCAGCTAGTAGTTCAGCAACTCTTTGCTCCACCAGTTGATTGATCATTGCTTGATCCACAGTAGGTGCATTAAGTGGAACATGATCATTGTCTCCCTGAACATCAACATTTTGATTCCTGTTGTTGCGGTTAGTGGTGTCCAGGTTGTCAGGAGTAGGGGTTTCAACATTTCGAGTAGGTTGACGACCTCGGCGACCAGGAGTAGTCACAGCAGGACCAGTTCTGGTAGACCTAACGGGGTTTCGACGTGGTGCCATTGATCTGTAACATCATACAAGTTCATGAGTCTCCAATAGAACTTATCGATATGCTCAACAAAACATTTCAACGAAACCAATCATGGAAAGAATAGCAACAATACACCACGTAACATCAATAAGGCGAATAAGGACTCAATTTCCATAACACCCAAAATCACATAATACCATATACTAATAATCATCAACCATATAATAGCGATCTAACATCGTTCCGACTAACGGATAACACAAAACATACTAATCGTTCCAAAAGAGACGAATACTGAGCAAAATACATCAAAATATGATAAATAGCTTTTCTAACCGAACACTCCTCGGTTAAGAAAGCAAAAGCTAACATAACCCAAACAACTAGCCACGCGGCTGGCGGAGGCTCCTCAACTCCTGCCTCAAGCCATCAAGATCCCTCCATAACGATCCTAGCTCCACGCTATGGGTGTCTCGGTCTCTCTTGAGGTCAGCCACCTCCTTCTCTAGCTCGGCATTCCTTTGCCAAAGCTTGCGGTCGGCCTCACGAGCAGTAACAAATCCTCGCTGCAAACTATCGATATGCTCGTGGACATCCATCAAAACTCTCCTCAGCTCAGTAGTCCTGCCCACAACGACAGTCAAATCAACTCTCAAATCTGCTAAAAACTCTCCAATAACTCTCTCAAGTCGATCAGATACACGTGCAACTCTCTCACTAAGCTCAGTAATCCGAGCCCACAACCTGCCAACCTCACCCAACTCTGCATGCTCAGCAGAAACCTCAGAAGATGCATCCGACTCAACGGGACTACCAGGTGGCAACTCAAACAAGAACGGATGATCAGGTGAATCAGGCTCAATCGGGTGTACAGGTGAATCAGGCTCCTCAGCCTGAGCTGGTGGCAATAACTCATCATCATCATCATCAGACATCTCATCCTCCTGAGGGTCATCCTCCTCCTCAGGGTCATCATCATCACCCTGCTCAGCCTCCTGAGGGTCATCCTCCCGCTCAGGGTCATCAGCCTCATCCTCACCCTCGTACTCCTCCTCCTCCTCATCGGAAGAGTACCTCATCACTCGTCGTCTCCTACTAGGTGAACCATGTGGAGATGTAGTAGGTGATCTAGGACGACGACGCAATGATGTGGGAGGCGCCTCAGACAGAAGAGAATGAGCATCAATCTGTAAAGGTGATGGAGTAGGGCGTACCGACATGCGTGCCGTAGCTCGGTGGGCAAAGCGTGGTGCCACACGAGCCAAAGCCTGATGAAGAGTAAGCTGCCTCGATGTACCAGGGAGCCCTAGAGAAGATGAGGGTCCCTGCGTAGATGCAGCAGGTAGTGCTGAAGTAGAAGCTGCCTGTGATACAGTAGCTGAAGACATGGCCATCTGGTAAGGGTCATCAGATGCCATAGTGAACTGTGCAGGTAAAACCGGTGCAGTAAGAATATCCTCGACGACATCGGGCATATGGGAGGCCATAGTCTGTGACAACGGCGTAGGGTAGGTGTAAGTGTTTCAAAACACTAAATCACAACTCATAATACCATACCAAATATACTCATCAAATAGTTCCATCATATAATCTCAATAAAAAGAATTTCAAACACCGCATTACTAAAATGTTTATAAAACATATAGACCATATAAATCCTCGAGAACGCCATCTTATTACTAAAATCCATAAACCTCAAATCATCTCAATAAATCCCAATTCTAACAATCATCTCAAATATCTCATAATACCTCAAATAATAGAAGATGCTTCGGCTTGGCGGGCTGGCGGGCGGTGGTCAAGGATCATTTTCTATAAAAATACGGTTATAGTTTAGGCGTTTATTTACCTAGTTCTCTATAACCTTGGCTCTGATACCAATCTGTAACACCCCCAAAATTTGATACAGCGGAAGACTCAACAAGCTTTCGGGGTGCTACGGGGATTGGTATCCAACACAAGACAATATAGAACGAGATAAAGTAAACATAATAAAAACACAACCAAAACGGGGTTTTAAGGTTTACATTTATCCCAACATCATTCAGAGTCAGGCCCAAAATAAAATAACAATAGGTCCAAATTTAATTATCAGAGTTTAGAAAAATAGATCCATGAACCGTGTGCCTTGGCCGAGCCTTCCATTCCAAGCATGCATCTCAACACTTAATTACCTGAGAAAACGTGCTAAAAGTCAGCTTTCGCTGGTGAGATCATAGGTTTAAATTCAACTAACAATATAGTGGACATATACGCAAAACGCTTGCTAGCTAGACTAAGGATTCGCTAAAAGCCTGCGGATACCCTCCGCTCCAACAAAACACACGGATACCCTTCCGTACTAACATAGATATTCGGGTAGCCCCCGCAATACCAATAATAACTTGGATAACCTCCGGAATATTAATAACCTATAGGTGCACACTATAGTATCTAAATAAGTCAACCTTGAATAGTACACACAACATATATGTGACTAAAGCTGACAATTCCAAATAACCAAATAAGTCAACCTTGAATAGTACACACAACCTATATGTGACTAAAGCTGACAATCCACCAATAACCAAATAAGCCAACCTTGAATAGTACACACGACATGTGTGACTAAAGCTGACAATAGATCCTAGTCCATACGCATAGCAAGTTTAGAAAGAGTATAAAAGCGATAATAGTCCATGTAAATAATTTGCACGTTTCTCACCCCAAGTATTGAAAACATAGTTCAAGATTAAAAAGTGGGGCTATGACTCACCTCAAGTCCAGAAATTATCAAGTAGAAGTCGGTAGAAATAAGATGTATGATAACTCACGAAACAGCAACTACGGACTTGGCACGACCTAACAATATTAACTCTTTCAGAAATCATTTCCTCAAATTTATAATATTCCCAAACCCGGACGAGAATCCGTTTTATTTCCGAAAATCCATTTCGTATTAGTTTGGTGTATTTGCGTTTGGTATCCATACGGGTAGTGGGTTGACTCATAACAAACCAAAAAGATCACATAAAGAATAATAAAATAAACTATGGATCTAATAGTAGCCCAATATATCATTTAAATAAATCGCCGAAGTTTATTAAATCCGTCGATTTGATAATCCTCATATTTATTTACGTAACATACCGTTCCAAGATTACACCCAACCTAAAGCACATAGCACATAATTACTATATAGTATATATCATAGTTTAATAAATTCCTCATATATATCGTCAAATTGGCCAGATTTCCCGATATATACACTCGCAATCTATTACACTTTACATATACTACAACCTATGGGCGTCGTAGGATACGATGCCCATTAATATATTCATTTCGTATAATCAAATAACCCGGTTCAACCTTACGGTTAAGTGGTTATTTAGTTATAGAAAACGTGTATATTAATCGTCATATATCCGTGACAACACGAACGTCACAAATAATAACTTACCTGGACCCGAGTGGCAACGATTTCGCATAACTCGATAAGTTTATCCGTTATATATCCGAAAGGACCTTTTATTAACCGTTTAATAATTGTCGGGAGTTTCCCGTTTTATAACACACTTCTATAGTAATAATACGTTCAATAATATTACGCCACTTTCGTAGCCTAATATATATCTAATTGTATTATTTATAATACGACTCGTGATTATTATTATTATTAATATACGCGTTTATGTAATTATATATACGTTATTCACGTCTATATATTCATATAAACGTTCATATTATCAATAATTGTTATTACGAGTTTTATTATTTACATTTCAATTTTTAATAGTTATCGAGTCATACGAAATGGTCACATGTCCGAGTCATGACTCTCGGCTCATTGTCCAAGTCCAATATAATAAGTAAAAGTCATAAAATAATACATCTCCGTCCAATCAATCTCAATCCACGTGCTACAACATGAGGGTCCGACTACGGCACCCGACTAACCTATCTCCGTCAATCTAACGACCGTCTCACAATCGGTCCCCAATATCTCTTTTCGTCAACAACTTCACAATATCACAATAATTCCATTGTCGAGACCACAAAAGGTCTCGACCCAACAAAGCATTCGACCGAAAATAAAATGCCACAACAATGTCAAAATTAAGTTCACAAATATTACAAGAAATAACATCAACAAGGTTAATGTTCGGGTCGGTTTACCAAGCCAAACCCGAGCCCTCGACTCACTTGAGTCACGGCTCAATACCACGAGTCACAAGGACTCGAATCAACAACCATGGGTCGCAAAAATAAGCTCCAAAGAGCACCCTCAAAACTGCCATTCGACCACTTGGGTCGCGGCATCAATAACCATATACGGCCACGAGGCCTCGACTCCATCGAGTCTAACCGAGGTCAACCATAAGCAACATGATAACCATGACTTCCAAGCCACAAGGAGCAAATTAACGAGCCATAGGCTCGAATCCCACAACAAGCCGTGAGTCTTCGACTCACGGTTCGCTCGAACCCACAAAGAAAAACTAAACCCCGGATACCAAACCATTTGAAAACGCGATTTCATCAAAAGACCCATAAACGTATCATGTTTTAAAATGAAAACCCACTCGGATCTCATCAATTCGTGACCCTTGGTCACGATTCGAACCCACAAATCGAGTCAAAACTCGACCTACCTTCCAAAACAATACCAAATCGAAGAATACTCAAGAAATAACAAGAAGGTGATGATGAACTCGTGAATATTTTGATTCGAATTAGGTGTTAATGTAAGAATTAGGGCGCGTGTAGGGGTAGATCGGATAGAGGATGAGATGGGGAGTCTATTGGTGGTGGTCGTGTAGTGTGGGGGTCGGCGGTGGAGCAGTGGTGGTGGCCGGAGTTGATGTCGGCTAGGGTTAGGAAATGGGGGAAGAAGATGGAGGTGAGAGAGGGATGAGTGAGTGTTTGTGTGTGTGTGGGTGAACCGGACCAAACACACCCTTTTATTATTATTATTATTATTATTATTATTATTATTATTATTATTATTATTATTATTTTTTGTTATGTTAATAATAATAATAATAATAATAATAAAAATAATAATAGTAATAATAATATTATTACGGTGTGGAGCGGGTAATATGGGTAAATGTAAAAACATGTGGCCCGAACCCGAACTCCTTTTAAACTTCAATATCTCTCGAAAACATCTCGTAAATAATTAAAATATAGTCGGACTCGTTAAGACGAATCATAAAACTTTTGTTAGGTAATCCTAGTGCCAGAGTCAACGTAGTACCAAGTGAGAATTCAAATATACATCACCGAGCATTAAATCTAAAATGAATTATGAACATAATTCACGAATTTCATAACGACATTAATTAAAAATATCCATAAAATAGGTCTTACAAGTTCGTTGTGAAATGAAAATTTCAAATAAAAATTTTAAACGAACTCAAATCGTAATGCGGGTTTTTAAAATGGCTCCCTAAACTGCCGGTTGTCACAGCGTCAAGGAGCATTAAAGAAAGAGATCGAGAAGTCACAAAAATTGTGTCAAAGACAAAACATGCAAAAGGCCAATAAACAACAACGATAAAGACAACAACAACAAGGACAATGCCACGGCCACCGGTGGAATGAATACTTAGCATTCATATTAATAGTACGTTACAAATTAAACATGCAATATTTTACTTCATGTAATACCGATAAACGGGCTAATACTATTGATTCGTTAGCAAGTAAGTTTATTGAAAATAATATGACGAGTATTCAATTTTTAGTCAATAATTATTACTACACTTTGTTGGTGCATTTTAACATTTTTGCTCTTAATGTAGTTTTTTGTCTTGCGGTTTGTTAATATCACTTTCTTAATTAAACGTCATGGAATATTTCTTGACTTTGATATTTGATATGACTGTGTAATATATGTCGATGTTACATATTGAAAATGGTAGTATATAATAAAAATATCTTTATACTATCATCTTAACAATGAGAATCTTCTAAATCGAATAAGTATATAAAGGAGAAGAAAATTGTGTTTAGTTAAATGTTGGGTCTATTGATTGATTGGAGCGAGTTTATGATTCGGACTTGGGTCATTGGATCTGATTTTTTATTATACGAGTTATAATTTATACTCTTGAATATACTAATTACTTTAATGTTTTATGTTTTTATAGTTTTGTAAAAAAGGAAATTTATTTTATAGTTCGCTTTTAATAATGTCATTTATTTGAACAACGAAGTCCGTCTTTCACAAAAAATGAGAGTTTCAAACATGAACCGAAAATTAGTCCCGAACATTACGAAAAAATAATTAGATCCAACATGTGTGCATTGCATAGGTCCTGAGGTAGTCCAAACCTATATGCATCGCACGAGGATGAATATAAAAGGTCTCTAACATTAATGTCCTCGCTTCATATTTAAAATAATTTATGTAACTTATACATATTAAAAACATTACATGTGAAAAGACTCTTTTCAATATAACATCTTGAAAAGAGTCTCTTCACATATACTCTTTTAATGTCAATAAATTATTGTTGTATATTTTGGCCTCACCATCATACTAACAACCCGACAATTTACACAATTATTTTTGCACGGGTCCTGAGGCAGCCCAAGTTGTTTATGAAGAAAATTAGTGGCAAACATAGTTTTTGACTCGACTCCAATTAAAACTGACAGAAATAAAGGCACAAATATTTTTCATATCATGCTAACAAAAGTTGTGGTAACATAACAACTTAGGAACTTATTGACCAACAAAAGTTGTGGTAACATCACAACTTAGGAACTTATTGTCAATAAACTATTTTAAATGTGTGTCATGCTTAGAAAATGTGTGATACAATCACAATTTAGATATATAATAATGAAAATAAGTGCCGAACTTACATATTAATAAACTATTTTAAATGTGTGTCATGCTTAGAAAAGGTGTGATACAATCAAAACTTAGATATATAATGACGAAAATTAGTGTCGAAGATTGCATATTAGTTTTATATCAAAATATAGGAATGTTACAATTTTGAGAATAAATACAAAATCTAAACTTTATAAATAACTACTAATATGTCATAAAAAGTTTAAATATAATGTTACAATCTTGAGAATAAATACAAAATATAAACTTTATAAATAACTACTAATATGTTATAAAAAGTTTAAATATAAAATTTACCGATCAACTAAGGCCATACTTACAAAAGTCTAATAACGAAAAAAATTACTGCACATTACACTGTGACCAATTAGATCATAAAAACGTTATAAGTTATCTTTAGTTTTATATCAAAATATAGGATGTTACAATTTTGAGAATAAATACAAAATCTAAAGTTTATAAATAACTACTAATATGTTATAAAAAGTTTAAATATAATGTTACAATCTTGAGAATAGATACAAAATATAAATTTTATGAATAACTACTAATATGTCGTAAAAAGTTTAAATATAAAATTTACCGATCAACTAAGGCCATACTTACAAAAGTCTAATAACAAAAAAAATTACTACACATTAAACTATGACCAATTAGATAAAGCCCGTATGCAACGCACGGGTCTAAATTACTCGTCTTTATAAATTGTATCTTAATAATGCATCATAAATTCATAACCTACGGGGTTTAAATTGTTTAACACATATGTTATTATTTTTAATTAATTTAATGTTCGTTGATTATCTAAGATTCTAAGCTTGTTTCATTTTTTTGTCTGTTTAGTAACTTGTTATTTTACAAAATGTTATCCGTTTGAAGTTAGTTCTAGGTAGACAAAATAGTGGTATGTGTATTCTGTCATGATTCTCTTGGTGTCTTTTTTGAAATAAAAAGAATGATTCAAACACACAATCTATGAATGCCCCAATTGAATCTAATAATTTTTTAAAATTAAATCCATAAATAAGAAATGATAAACTTTTTTATTTTTATTTATTTATTTATTTTTTGAATGACTTGTTAATTGTTAGCAATTCAAGTAGCAGTGATATCTAATTGGTCAGTAGGCTGACCCTGAGCTTCCTCCTATTCAAAACCAGCTACCAATTAAGTGAAACAAAGATCCCACCTTCATTAAACCCATGTTTTCATTAACCTAAATTTCTTGTAAAAATAAATAGATTATTTATTTATTATTATTATTATTATTTTAATAATAGTCACCGATTGAGACATCATTAAAGATTGTTAAAGCTTTTATGTCAATTAATGAAAAGGAAGCAAATAAGAAAGCCTTGAAGGAAGCGACATCGTAGCGAAAAAGTGCAACACCGACAAGAAGGTCGCCGACCGAAAGGGTCAACGAATAGGTTGCAGGGTGGTGGTGGTGATTGGAGGAATAAAATATATTGACTTTTGATGATGAGTGAAAATAATAGAAAAAGACTATATATTTGGCCTCATTGTGTCTTAGTGGTACACCCTTTCACATTAGGGATTTCTTTCTGAAAAAGGCAAAAAAGAAACACGTGATATTCCTTTTTGGTATGGAAAATGTTAGCTAATGGTCTATTAAGCAAAAAATAAACACCCCCAAGTCAATATTCTATTGAGTGTAGCACGGGTGATGACCAGACACAATCATAACATGTTAGACCCGTTTAAGTCAACCCACGACTTACAAAAAAACTTACACAAAATGACCCATTTCTACTAGATATGTCAGGATTACATAAAACTGTATACAAATGATTCATTCAGTAGTAGTATCTCTTAACATGAATCTATCCTTTTTTCAAAGCTAAATTCCATATCAATAAAACCTTGTTCACTGAGTAGTGAAACGTTCCTTCTCGGACCATCCATCGATCAAAAGTTCTGTAAGAACGAATTTAAAATATCCATGTCAGGCGTCAGCTTACTTTTTCACTTGTGTTTTGTGATTTTATGCAATCAGTTATCATATGCAGTTGACATATTGACTGTTACAGAATCTTTAAGGGACGGTGATACGATAAGTTCAGCTGGAGGAATGTTTGAATTGGGATTTTTCAGCCCGGGGAATTCAACTAATCGGTACGTAGGTATATGGTATAAGGATATGTCTAATCTCACAGTTTGGGTTGCAAATAGAAATTTTCCACTTGTTAACAGATCAGGTGTGCTAAAGCTCGTTCGTAATCCAATTTCAACTCTTATCCTTTTAGATGGCATTGATCCTAGCACTAATAATACCATATGGTCTTGTTTGTTTAATGTGACAACAAACGTTGTATTGAATCCCATTTTACAACTGTTAGACTCTGGAAATCTTGTTATGAGGGATGGAAATGATCATAATCCGGGATCTTATCATTGGCAGAGTTTTGATTATCCTGTTGATACACTTTTACCTGGCATGAAGCTTGGGAGAAACTTCAGGACAGGTTTTGAGATGTATCTTTCATCATGGAAGAGCACAGATGATCCATCACCGGGCGATTATACTTATCATTGTGATCCTACAGGGTATCCTCAACTAATTATGAGGAAAAATTCAGTTAACACTGTTAGGTTTGGATCATGGAATGGTCTTGCATTTAGTGGCATACTGTATTCAAAATCAAAACCTCCAACTAACTATAATTATACGATAGGGGTTGTTATTGATGAAATGGAAGTCTACTATACGTTTGACCTTCATACTAAATCGATAATGTCAAAGCTTACAATCACTCCTGGTGGGATTGCCGAACGTTCACTGGTCACAAAAACACAGGGTTTGAGGGTTTTTCTTCATTTCCCAGCAGATAACTGTGATGTGTATTCATTATGTGGTGCTTATGGCACGTGCAGTATAGTTTGTCATTGTCTGGATAAGTTTGTGCCACGAAACCAAAAAGAATGGGAGGTCAATGATGGGTCTAGTGGATGTGTAAGGATGAAAAGTTTGGATTGCAAAACTGACGGGTTTCGCAAATATTCTGGTCTTAAATTGCCAGATACACGCTCTTCTTGGTTTAACACAACCATGAAATTGTATGAATGTGAGGCTGCATGCTTGAACAACTGCTCATGCATGGCTTATGCAACTTTGAACATACTAGACGGAAGCGGCTGCCTTCTATGGTTCGGTGATCTGATTGACATGAAAGATCTATCTGCAAATGTTCAAGATTTATATGTGAGGATGGCTTCATCTGAATCAGGTAAAAGATAATAGCAAAAGTGACAAACTTATATTCACAAGAAAATGCTTTAAATTTAGAGGTTGTTTTGGATTGTTTACCAAAACTGCTGATTTAATTATTGTGTCTTGACTGGGCGTTGCTTAGTCCCTACTGTTTATTTGAATGAATCCATCTACATTAAACATGTTATAATGTGACTAGCATTAAAATTCAATAACATGCATGTAAATACATTTCTGTAATTTTATCTTTACTTCTAGCTGCACTAACATCTTGGTTTTTCTTTGAAAGATCATACAGTTCTTGAATCTTCTAGCTCCAATGACAAGATAAATGTGATAATCAAAGTAGCGATCCCATTACTTATTGGGACAGTACTTCTGGCACTTAGCCTGGTTCTGTATTGTTGGAGAAAGAAAAGGAGATCACAGATGACGAAAGGTAAAGTTATTTGCACTTAGACAGGTGCTTCTAGTAACAGTTTGTCATTAACAAAGAGACAATACTTTTTCAGGGAGACGGGGAAACATTAATCGTATGCAAACAGAAGATATGGAGTTACAGTTATTTGCCTTACCGATGATCACAAATGCTACAAGAAACTTCTCAGCCAGCTGTAAGCTCGGGGAAGGTGGATTTGGCCCTGTTTACAAGGTAAACATATAAATTTCCTAAACATTGCAAATTTTCTTTACGGAACACGGATTCCTTTGTTAACTACGTAATTTACTGGTAAATATTTCTGAAGTTAATGGTTTTTTCTCAGGGGATCCTTGACGAGGGACAAGAAATAGCGGTGAAGCGGCTCTCAAAGACGTCAGGACAGGGTCTTAAAGAGTTCGAGAATGAAGTTGTTTGTATTGCAAAATTGCAACATCGGAATCTAGTGAAGCTTCTTGGATATTGCCTGGAGGATGACGAAACGATGTTGATCTATGAATACATGCCCAACAATAGCCTGCACTCAATTATATTTGGTAAGTTTTTGTTTCGTTTTGTTTGTTTGTTTGTTTGTTTGTTTGTTTGTTTTGTTTTGTTTTGTTTTGTTTTTTTTTTGTTTTTTTTGTTTTTTTTTTTTCCTGCTCTGATTATTTGATTTCACGAATGATCATATACTCTCACTTAACAGTTTTACTGATTTCAGATGACAACCGAAGGAATTTATTGAACTGGCCAAAGCGCTACCATATTATTAATGGTATTGCTCGTGGGCTTCTTTACCTTCATCAAGATTCACGGCTTAGGATTATTCATAGAGACCTTAAAGCAAGTAACATCTTGCTAGATTCTGATATGAATCCGAAGATATCAGACTTTGGATTGGCCAGACGGTTTAGAGGAAATGAGATGGGAGCCGATACCAGGATGGTGGTAGGAACATAGTACGGTTTAATAACCTTTTTTCATTTATTCGATAATACATAATACCAATACGCATCTTCTATCATTTGCTAAACTAATCCCACATATCAACATTCTTTCTAGTGGTTACATGTCTCCAGAGTATGCTGTTCATGGGCTTTTCTCGGTAAAATCAGATGTCTTCAGCTTTGGTGTTTTACTGTTGGAAATTGTCAGTGGCAAGAAAAATCGAGGCTTTTTTGAACAAGACCATAGTGACAACCTTATTGGGCATGTAAGTTATGGCCTACACAGTTATATTTAAGAGGACTCACTCTTTAAAAAGTATCACTTCACAGGTTGCATCTTTGGGGTGTTTGGCATTGCTTGCTAAAACTGCATTTTGGTATAACACCACTCAAACTAACTATATAAAAATGAATATGTGGTCTAAAATATAATAAGCAGTTTTTATATGCAATCCCAAGCACACTCTTAAATAAATTACTCTACAATATAACTTTAATTGCCCTTGCTTAATTACTGTACATGCAGGCGTGGAGGCTCTATAAAGAGGATAGGTCCATGGAGCTAATTGACGCACCATTAATTGAATCGATCTCTGTTTTGGAAGCACTGCGGTTAGTCCAAGTGGGTCTGTTATGTGTCCAACACTCTCCAGTAGATCGTCCGAGTATGTCATCTGTGGTTTTATTATTGGCTGGAGAAGGTATATTGCCTCAACCAAAGCAACCTGGTTTTTTCACTGAAGATAATATACGTCAGGCTCAATGCTCTTCGAATGCACAGTTGTCAGTGAATGAAGTCACCATCACACGTATTGATGGACGATGATAAGCATGTTTGTCTCAAATTTGTGTTAATTCTCGATCTGTAGTCTGTAAGTAAATATAACATGTTTTGCAATATTAAAGGACTTGTTTTTATGGATTTTATTTTTTGTATACAAGGGTCTACTGTAGAATCATGCACCTACCAGGCCGCCAAGAACCACGGGACGGCCCGGTGGTGTAAAGACAGGAGGACCCACAATGGTGCATTGGTATTTGATTAGTTGTTTGTACTGCTTTTGATATGGTTAGCACCACAATCAAACTTGGATAAGCTCGTTTCTATTCTTTTTATAGTTAAGTGGCTTATTCGAAAGTATATGCAAGCGTTGGTTGGCTTGTATATTATGGTTAGAAACTGTCTGTAAATTTTTTAGAGTGACTTAAATGGCCATTCACATAATATCCATTGCTTTATTTATTAGACAGAGGTGACATACAAATAAAGTTCAGGGAATATATAGTAAATACTAAACATGACTCTTGATGGAAGAGCTATATCCAGATTGATCATCATAGTACTTGGACCAAAGCATCACACCTCCATACTTAGCAGAACCCTTAATTGCTGGAAGAATCTTTGTAGTGAGATCAGAAACAGGAATGAAACCACTTCCGGCTGCATCAGGCGCTGCTGGAAGTCCCAGGAAAATCTTTTTTGCTGGGATATTGGAGGTCCATTGCTTCCAAGAATCCTCAATGCTGTTGATATCTCCAGATTTATATTGGCATGGAGGATTGTTAAAGAATTGTACCCAAACATAGTCAAAAACACCCGTCTGGAGTGCCTTCCCAACCCATGCATCTGGATATGGGCACTGAGGTGCTGCAGTTAAGTAAACCTTCTTTCCACGATTGCTATATGCAGAGAGGTACTTTGCTAGGTCATCCCAGTGCTGCCCGTTTCCGCTTTCTATGTCAAAGTCGACTCCATCCAACACCGCATTCCCAAGTGGACGGGTAGATGATTTTCCACCTAAGAAGTTGTTCCAAATGTAAGTAGCAACTTGTCTTGCATCTGCAGCGGAAGCTAGTGAGTAGCTGCCAACCGCACCACCAATTGAAAGAATGATCTTGATTCCTTTTGCCTGGCAGGATTTGATGTCTGAGCTCAGTTTGATGCAACCATTGCTGCTTGGATCACAATGACCGGCAAGGTTGATAACTGGAGTCTGACCACCACCAAATGAGGAAAGGAAAGCGATGTTTACGTACTCATAGTTTCCTGTGGCACAAGTCTGCGCCAAAGTTCCTTCATTCCCGTTTTGACCCCAGTATATGGAAATCCCGCCAGCATCAGAATTCCTGAAGAGGAACAGTGTCAGGATCAAGGATAGAAATGCCAAGGAGCTGTTGGATCGAAAATCCATTTTCAGTAGACTATATTTTGCTGGTATTAGTCGTTGCAAGTGTGTGTGCTGAAACGAATACATAGTCAGTGTTTATATAGGTAAGAGTAGTGATATTGTTTTGTGAGAAATATGTTTTGTTACTTGTTAATTGTGTCCGTATCTTGAATGCTAAAGACACCATGCATTTACAAGAAGGCTTATTGATGGTTTTTTTGTTCTTTTACTGTTGTCATATATGCTCTATATTAGTGCCAATATGTGGCACTGATGTTGTTTAGCATATTCATTAATAATTTCTTTGGATCATAATATTGTCTCTTTCATTTCTTCCAATGAATGAGAAATTGTACTAAAGAATGAATACAAACACGTTTGTACAAATGATACCCAAGTTTTGAGCTAATTATTGGTCTTTTTATTATGCTTTCCATGCTGATATATGCATAATAGAGGTAGCTATATTTTACTTCTTTTGGCCCTTTTCTTACCATTTTTACTAGATTATATAAGTTGAAAAGATATCATGAACTTATTATTGTCTATTCTTCATGTAATTTTCTGGTAAACTTATAGTGATGCCAACCACATCATCCAACAAATAACACACCAGATGTATTTATCAGTATATGTTTCTTTCCTTTAGTGACACGGTGAGCTGAATCATTTGTATAGTTAAGCCATCTAATCGGAAAAAATAAACAAATCTGTCAAAAGAACGTTCATGAGAATGCAGCAATACTCTAAACATGCCCATCATACCAAAAAAATCCTAGAAATAATCCTCAGAGTGCCAAGATTGTCTTTTTTTTTTTTTTTTTTTTTTTTTTTTTTTTTTTTTTTTTTTTTTTTTTATTACCTCAAAATAGGATTTTTATTAAGGTATCGTTAAGGAGGCTAGCACAAAGTGGTTATATCAAATTGTTACCAAGCATACATTGTCATGAGAGCCTAATTTGTAAAAATAATTGGCCGTGTGAATATTATTGATTCTGATATAGCAAACATCTCTTTTAAAATAATATTTGTAACTTGATAAGTTGCTACTACTATTTCACACCGTTATATGTCTTTATTGTTTCCGGGTAAGTTAAACTATAACAAATATAATGGATCTTCATATTGGTGGGTTGTTATCATCGCTGAATCGAAGGAATATAAGGAGATAGGTTTTTCTATATATTGTAGCACTTACAACCATATCAAATTTCCCAAAAGGGACTTAAATCAATCATTTGTTTATTTATTTTTTTTTTTGGGTAAAAGGTCAAAAGACCCGGTAAATATCATTTGTTTAATTTTTAGCCTAGTAGGGATTTAACCTGGGTCGTATTTTGCTGATATCCCATATCGATCAGAGACTCTTAGCTTTTGGATATCCCGCCTCTAGATAACGCACTTAATTTTATTGATGTCCCACATCGAATAGATGATCTAAGCTCCTCGTGAACCACACTGTATAAAGCGTGAGATCGATGGACCAATATTTGTACGAGAAGCTGAAATGAGTACTATAAATAATAGTGCCTCGTGTCATTCAGTGATGATGATGATTCTTCTTAAAGATCCTCCATACGACCTCGAGAATCTTGTCAAAGAAGTAACATGTGAGCATAGTTTCTAACTTTCTTTCATTTTCGCATTAATGGTATTATTATTAATGTTGTTTATTTCCTATAGAGTTGCTCATGTATGTTTCCTTTCTTTTACTATTTATCTTAACTTGTACTCTATATTTGTTATTATATGTGTTTTATTTCCTATAGAACTCTATACCTTCTTATTACGGAGTATTTATTTTTTTTAATAACTTCTTGTTTATTTGACCTTAGTAGTTTCTTTTACTTGATCTATTAACCAACTTCAACACAAGGCTCTGTATTGGCTATAAGCTAGCTTACTAAATGTGCAGAAATATCAGTATTAAATAGATTGGTTCTTCTACATTAGTGTATTGAAATTATCAAACCATCATACATCTGTGCAAATTTTATTGATTATATAAACATCTATTTAATTTATGTTTTCAGGGCCCAAAAAGTCTCTAAAGAAATGTAATACAACATGGACCGATCCCAACTCCACGGAGAACATCTTATGTGGCCTGAGTTGTTAGCTTGATTTGAAGCAATAGTCAACATTTCCTCATTGAAATTTCCGGCCTGGTTAGCATTTCTTAAAAACTAAGAAGAGAAATGATATACTCAAATAATTAATGTTTACGACAAATCTCTCATACACATGTGACAACTAAATATGGTGGGTGAGAAAGAAGAAAGCGTAAGCATGCTACAAAATGATTGGTAAATTACATTTGCCACTTATTTGTGTGAATGTAGCATTGCTCTAGCGAGAAAGTTGAATTAAGTTTATGTTGGCCTACGGATTTCAATGTGAGCAAATGCAAGCTACTTTCAATGATAAGCACATATTGGCTGCCATACACTAAGAAGAAAACACGTCATGAACCCCTTAGCTAAAAGATATAATGAGGTGGTGCTGAGATGGAATGAGTTCGAACAGAAGCAAAAGAAGCCGATGGGAGAAGAATGCTAACTTATTTGAAAGACTTTGTTATAAATGTGTTAAATATGAAGGAACGTGATTAAGCAAATTATAATACTCAGTTAATTCCAAATTCTCTTTTGTATCTTATTTCTGTAGCTAGACATCAATTTCTTCTGCTTAATATGTGAGTACTTGAGATAGCTGTGAGGCTATAATTTACACTTCATTCTTACAAATATTCAGATTGTTAAATTAAAAACATGTTCTTACTTTTTGCTTACCAATATCAAGTTGTACTATAGTACAGGAATCTAACAGCAAAAACTTAAAATGGACCATGAGTATGGCACATCACATACAACATACAATGGACCATGAGTATGACACCGACGTACAAAGTTCAAAACCCTTGACATCATAACACCAGAACTGTGTTAAAAATTGCGGCACATTCATATATTCGACCGGCTACTATAGAAGAATAAACCATGAAAGCCAACGTAGTGCACACAATTAGCTAATAAGAATGCTCGATTTTTGCCACGTGTCAAAATAAAGCAACCTGATTGGCCCAATTTTTTGTTTAATAAGATTGTTTTATTATAAAAGATACGGAGTAGAATGGTACACAAATTTTCTTCTGGTCCTCTTTAAGTTTCTAATAGCTGTATGAATTCTCACTGTCTCTATGTGTTTGGCTTGCCTTTGGTACATGGCTGTTATTTAGTTCATTATACACTATTGTTCTAGTTAATGTGATGTGGTTGTGTTAAAACACAAGAGTTATTTCTTTCATGTTTTACTAATTTTGTGTCAAATCACTGATACATGGCTACACACATCTTTTTTGGTTTAATCTTAAGGTGGTAAATATTAACTTAACATTCTTATCTGTTTGGGCCATTTTAAAACAGGGGTTCTGAACTTTTGCTTATAGTAGTTGCTTTTCGTAGTTGGGATATTGCATTTTCTATAATCATTTGAGTGGAAGACAAGCAAAACTTATACAACCAACAATCAACAGAATTTCGTATAAGGTGAAAATGCAGTTTGTGTTTACTCTTAATCTCTTTTGTATCTGTAGACAATGTTTTTGGTCTCTGGGATGCAATGCCATGAAATGAATACCCTGTTTTCCTACCTATCAGAACGAGCAAACAGATCACTCCCCAAAAAATCACTAGAGCAAAAGAAGAAAACATGCGATAAATTTAAGTTAAAACAAAGACCGGATTAACAAAGGACTATCCATGTTCTAGTTTTGACCAAAAACTACTCTGGGAATAGAAATCCACATAACAGATCAGAAACAGCTAGCATAATTTTATTTAAATTAAAAAGAAGGCACCGACGAGATACTCCACACTTATATATCGAAACTTGAACGCTTGAATCATCCAAAGTATTTCTTCTTCCAGGATAGAAACCA
The DNA here is from genome assembly GCA_030686995.1 of Artemisia argyi. Lineage (NCBI taxonomy): Eukaryota > Viridiplantae > Streptophyta > Magnoliopsida > Asterales > Asteraceae > Artemisia > Artemisia argyi. The sequence continues at coordinate 151,348 of JARVZY010002016.1, forward strand.
CTCAAAAACAACATTCAGATCAGACATCATCGATATCATCACATTCCACAAACTAAAGTTCAGAATCTTCTTCAAGATATTTTTCAGAGTATTCTTCTTCCTGGTAAAATTGAAAATCCATGCTGAGTAATTTTAATTTAAGCCAAATAAATAATGACATTGGAGGGTACCTTTGGTGGAGACTTCCTAAGATGTCCGGTCAAAATAATTATTCCTGAAACAGAACTGGCTGTGCCTGTGGTGTTCAAGAAATAATGGTGGTTTGGGTGGTACAGAAATTAACGCATGTCTCCCCATTAAAAGCCTAGACCTCTTCTTGAAGCTCATCTCTGGGGGGAAAAAATACTACTTAAATGGCTTTAACATTATAAAAAGATATGTGAAATCATACACTATGCGTGAATAAATAAAATCTGAAGAAAACATGAATATTTACTTTGTTTGGTTGACATTCTTTTCTCATCTTTATTGTGCAAATGTGGACGATGATTCTGCAGCGCAAAGATCAAGTGAGAGATATATAAAGGTCGTGAACATATATGTGTTTTAAGCACAAACAACAAAGCAAATATAACATGGATATCAAAGAGAGATAATTAAACATATTTTGTAGCAGTAACTAGATGATAAAAAAAACGTGTGCCCATTCCAGCATAACCGATGATACCCACTTCCAAGTTGCACACGTGAATCAGAAAAAGATAAACCTAAATCACTAAATTATTTAGCACATGAGTCATGAGAGCGAATTAGGATTCAGAAAGATTTGTATCAGCTACATCAATGATAGATTTTAAAAATAAACAAAATTCAACTAGCTACATCAATCCAAAGAAAAAGAAAAAGAAAAAAAAAGTTAACCTGAGCAGGAATAGTGCCTTCTGCCTTGACATCAGCAAGGTGCCGGGTAAAAGCTTCTTTAATAGTGGGATGAGAAGCCTTATCACAAACTTCTTTAAGCTCTTTCTCCACCTTTGATTTGTATTCCTTGATCATCCGAGACACGTCAAGGTGGTACCACTTGTCCTCCTCCTCATATGAGTCATATCCGTAGAAATTATCCAAATCATGAAAAGCATTAGCGATGTTATGGAAGGCGTCAATGAGGATACTATCTTTGTGGGTGGCTTCCTTGCCGAAGACAAAACGTTGGATGAATTGCAGTGTCATTTGGTAATCCCAGGTAAGTTGTTTAACTGCCGCTTGTTTTTCCAAGCAAACATTTAGTTTCTTTTCATCATCTCTCTGCTGTTGCAGCTGGAGTTTGGTAAGTTGCGGAGCTTTTCCTTTCTTTTTACTTGTACCTCCTTTAGCTGTGTTTGAAAAGCAAATTTAGTATTCTTTTTTGGAAGCATAATAATCTAGTTAGTTAACAACTACTAGTAGTATACAAGATAATTAATTAAGGGTGTTTATATAATTACCAGTAGTAGTGGTGTCATTATCCGCATTCAAATGAGCCTGCATCAGCCACAGAAAGAAATAAATATCAGGGAATAATATTATTATTATTATTATTATACTAGTATAAGTAGAAAACAGACATATACCTCCTGTATTTCAGATTTGTAGTGAACAAAGGCCTGGTTATAAGAAACATTATTATCACAAATGTATTGAATCTGATTCAAAACTTTTGATCTGCACTCCTTGATTATCGAAGACACGTCCTTGTCGTCGGCCGATTTCGATGAATTATATCTCTCAATTCTTTCATAACATCTTTGATGTTATCCAACGCGGCTCTGAGGACATCGTTGGCTTTAAATTCCATAACATATAAAAAAACATCTAGACAAAGATCCAACTCCTTCTCAAGCTTCTCACGTGCCGCCTTCGACCACATCCCCATCTACCAACCTAGGGTTTCAACTCCTTCGCTCCTTCAACTTTTCTATAGAAATCCCATTCCACCACCTATTTCTATAAAAATCCTTTATTTATTAAACATGTCGTCTTTTTCCACAATATAAGATGATGCCTTGTTAAATGCTCCAATTTTATCCCTCTACTTGACCAAAACATTCTCTTGTATGTTCCTCATATTCCAACTAATGCCACTATACACTTTTTCTCCCTCACATTTTAATCACCCTCTCACACACACACAAACACACTCACAACTCTTTCAATTCAATTTTGAAATTGAATAAACCTTCCCCATCTATACACGCCAACTCACATATCTTACACATTCTTACAATGTGTCATACAATAGCCTTCTACACACTCTCAACATTCAAGATTTGAATATATAATCATTTACACAAACACATTCACTCATAACTCTTCTATTTTGTATTTGAAATTCAAATGACAACTCACATCCTAACCCTTCCTCTCCAAGATTTGTGTTGCCAACTCACTTTCTCTCTTACACTTCTTACACATTCACTTACACACTCAATCAAATCACATCATACAACTCATTCGCCAACAACTACTTTTTAATTTGAATTTTGAAATTCAAATTTTGGGATGCTAGGTAATAACCAACCCTTGGAGAACTCTCAAAGGTTATTACCCAACATCTATTTTCCAATATATATATATATATATATATATATATATATATATATATATATATATATATATTCAAATTGGACAAAACACCCTAACTATTTAGTTTTCACTTCACCAAAATATTTTGAAGACATAATCCTAGGCTAAATATGCTGGTTGACCTTATCACACTTTGAGTGTTAGAATGCAATCGGAAAGGTCAAAGGTGAAGTGCAGGGACGGAGCCAAGGGGGTGCCCGCGGGTGCACATGCACCCCATGGATTTTTTCGATATAGTGTTAATTTTTTTAAAAAATATCAATTTTACCTAAATGTATTTTAAATGCACCCGGTGTATTAAATGTGTCTCTAGTATTATTTAGTTCGTATACTTTAAATATAAAATTTTGTAAATGCCCAAAGATAAAACAAGTTTAATAAATTCAAGCACAAAAACCCCAAAATGAAATAGGTTTATTAATGGAACAAGTTTATTCATCATCCTAACAATTTACAAAATCCAAAATTTAACCAACACACAAAGATGAAACAGGTTCGTAAGTCGTAACATATACCTTTCATTTATTTATTATGTCTTTTAATGTTTTCATGTTTTGATTTTGTGTAGGAAATCTTGACTAATTTGTTGGTTCCGTATAGTCTATCATCATCAATAAGGGCTTAAGGTAATAAGAATAAGTGAATAACTATGCAATTTCTATTAAGACAAATAGGGATAATAAGTTTAAGTGATAGTCAACAATATATTAGAATATAAATAGCACCCCAATTGTGTTGTCATGGGGCATTTTTATTGTTGTCGTAGTTACAATATATATGAAAAGTAGTGCTTAATTGAAGTTGACTTTAGTCTTGCATGTTGCTACCGCTACGGTTGAAAGATGTTTTTTTTTTAATGAAGCTCATTAAAACTGATTTGCGAAATCGGATGGGTGATGATTATTTTAATGACGCTTTAACTTGTGTGCTATAGAGAAAGAAGAACTTATTAATATTAAAAATGAGGGTGCATGTAAGTGTTATTTTGCTAAGGGAGATCGTAGAATCACTAATTCGAAAGTAATATGTTCATTTATTTATCGTTTTAATGAAATCTTCGTTCTAATTCACGTTTTAACTCTATTATATTAAGGTTCAAAAATATTTGTGCACCCGGTCATATTACTTTCTGGCTCCGTCCCTGGTGAAGTGCAATTAGGGGTTTAATAAGAGTCGGGCATGAATAAACAAAACCCGACAAATTTTCAGGATTACTCCCAGTGCGCTAGGGTGGTGCTTCAGCGGGTGACCAGCGCGCCAAGTGCTGCTGGAAATTTGTGGGCTTGGCGCTGGCTCGAGCGAGCTACACATTGTCAGCGCGCCACGTGCTGAGTTCCCGGCGTGCCACAAAAAAATTTCATATAAAAATGGGTCTCGAAAGTTGAAAGCATCATAATTGAACAAACACCTTTAAAAAATACCTCTAACACACACAACAATCTAAAACAAAAAGTATATTCTCTCTTTAAAAGTAAGTTATTGTTTCGGCGTCCCACAAAAAAATAAGTTTTGGGAATTATCGTTAGAGGGCGGTGGTGTCCCGCAGCGAAAGGAGGGAAAAAAGTGACACATGCCCACACCCTATAGCATAAACGAGTAGCACTTGACTTGATGGATTACTTCGGCAGATGGTGCCTTAGGCTAAGTATTTCTGACTTTCCCGGTGTGAAAAGTTGAAAAGTTATCCTTTGTAAGAAGTTGTGGCAATATTGTAAAGTTAACAAACCGCTATATGAGTAGTATAAAATGTTTATAGCAAAATGTTGGATTTTAATACACTAATTTATGTATATTAGCTTTGATCAAGTCCGAAGCAGGACCTTTTTCTTCTACTTCAATTAATTTTCCTTGTTTTGGTAATAAGAATATGCTATTATAACATCATGCTTGGTTTTAAATCTCGTAATTTTTATAAGATTAAGCTAAATCAAACTTAGCGAATACGTTATACGTGTATAGTTTTAACAAGTGTCTTCTAACTTGGCTAGGAATAATAATGGATGTTTTGTGTTGTAAAACAAACATGATTATACCAAAAGAAAAAGGAAGGTGATTTGCACATCATTTTTTTTTTTCACCATTTTGCACAACACTGTAATGCACAGAGAGCACACAATATAACACTATAATGCACAAAGTGTGGTGAAATAATCAAAAAAATTTGGTGTGCGAATCACTTCTTAAAAAAAAAGTTTGCATTTTGCAACAATAAAGTGACCTCGTGAAGGGTTCAAATGATATAAAAGATCCCAAACCAAGTAAAGCGGTAGAAGCCTTACTATGTTAGATTGTTTGTATGGGCTAGCCCAGTTTGACCTGATGATTACTAGCAGTGGGCCTACCGTATTGGATCCTGTAGTATAATTTGCGAAACACTGATCTATAGCCCAATTAAACATTGTTTTGGTTTCGGTCTTCCAAATTTTCGACGTATGGTAAATTTCTTAAACAATTTCATAAATTGTGTTTGAGTTGAGGGATATAAGGTTAACGGTCATCGTTCACCTCAGTCTCAGATCATCATTCACTTTTTATCACTTTCTCTCACTTTTCACTTACAATGGTCACCACTTCTTTCATTTTTCTCGAATATACTCACTTTGTACAAACATATGGTCCGAGTAGCCATGGCCATCACCTTTCCTCTCTTTTTCTCTTGAGCTCACACGTGACTATGAGGTTGTTTAGTGGGCCTCACTCGTGAGCCATCATCGCCGCTAAGAGTAGTCTAAATTTCTAAACGACATCTATATAAAATAACACTTTTTTTTATATTGTCTTCAATTTCATATTGATTGATTTACAAGATATATCTTCACATTTTATAAAAATTTCACCGTCAATAGATGAAATAGACCGTTAAGCTTACACATATTAGACAACGCATGGGATATTGGTTGAAGTCCGACCTTGTATACGCAACAGGCCACTTGCCTCATACAAGAATGAGACATTATGTAAAGAGGTACTCCTACAACTAAAGGTTTGGTCCAACACCATAAACGAATAGGCCTAATTATCGATATTACCATTATGATATCATGTCAAAAGAAAATTATGGCAGTTCTTTCGCTAAAACAAGTAGTCAAATTCTACACATTTTCAGTTAAAAATTACATGTTTTTAAATATTTAAAATATCAAAGTTCACGCTTTTTAGTGTGTAAACAAATATTGCGTGAATAATATCTTAACATTTACAAATATGGACAAAATAGTTAAATGTTCACATGAAAAATGTGGGCAAAAATAAATTAAAACATACATGTATAAGTATGGAAGAATAATATAAATATATCCACACCAACAAACGTGTACAAATCATATTGTCAAACAAATCACCTAAAATACTCTCCACACATACAAGCGTGTAGAAATCATATGGTTCACTCTCAATTTGTCCTTTACCTTTTTCTTATAAACATTTTTTACACACTTGGACGCGTCACCCATTTTAGATAGTGTGATTATTTGTTACTATATATTGATAAGTGTAAGTTTTTCACACGCCTATAACCATGAATAAAATCATGTTTCGACACATTTATAGTTGTGTTCATTTTTAACACATTTTATATTGTGTAACGTGTATATATATTTTTTGGTGAAAATAACCATGTAAAATTTTATATGTATATTTTTTTTGTAGTCTCTTACACTCCGTTCGCAAGATTAGTAAACAAGAGAAAAGAAAAGAATCTGAAAGATCTGAAAAAATAATATGTTCTCAAGATTTGTTGAGGGGAGATCTCGGAAGAAGATGCAATTTTTTTTTTTTTTTTTTTTTTTTTTTTTTTTTTTTTTATGATGGTCGGCCCACTTTTGGGAGGAAGTGGGAAGAAGAGAAGTGATCTCAGATCCCTTTTCTTCTCTTCTCTTCTTTTCTTTTATGAATGTTTCTCAAGAACACATTAAATCTCTTAGCAAAGAGTTTTAGTAAATTATTCATAAATAGTATATAACAGGTATGTTTGACGGAATGAGCTGGGGCTGGGGCTAGGGCTTATATTATAAGCCATAAAATGGAGTTTATATTTTTATAAAGCTGTTTCGCGAATTAGTTGGAGCTGAAGCTTATTATAAAATCGTATAAAAATACATCAAATTAAGTTCAGATATATTTTCGGCTTTTGCGTGATAATCTATTATATTTTTAAAGATATTTAAGTAATTTAACTAGCCATAAGCCCCTATAAGCTCCTTTCTATCGATTTAGGCTTATGGAGGCTTATTGCTTATTTTGTAAACCATAAGCCTCGTGACAAACGAGACTTATTTTATAAGCCCAAGCCCCAATAAGCCTTCATAAGCCCTGTGTCAAACATAGCCAAATGTGATAGTGTGACACGCTAATTCAACCTCAGGTATACAAACATACACCACCGTCTGAGTTTTTTTTTTTCGGTTCATTCAAAAAATACTTTAGTCGAATGATATTCCTTGACTGACTATGGGGTGTTTGTGATTGCTTATCGAAAGTAGATTATTCGTTTTGAAAACAGATAATCAGATAAGCAGTTGTTACAAAGCGCTAATTTTAAACATAGTGTTTGAATTTGATTATGTTGAATGATAACACAATCATTTGATAATCAGCTTTTTAAGTGTTTGGCAAATCTACTAAACTACGGAGTAATATGTTAAATGACAAAATGGACGTCGTTATATTATTGGAATTTAAAAAGATTAACATACAAATAGTTATTTTTTATGGTTTAGACCACAAGGTGTAGCTCGCCATGGGGGTTCGCCAGTCCACCTTGGCACCTCGCCATGGTTGGCCACTGCACCCCCACCCCTCAACTTCTCTCGCCACTTTGAAGCCCATCGTCTGCACGACGAAGGTGTTTTCCTGACAATGTCAGTTTCTCCAACCCCCCCCCCCCCCCCCTCTCCCCCTCCTTTTTTTAAATATGTAAATGTGTATATTTATTGTTTGTAAATGTAATGTTTTGTAAAGTTTTTTTATAAAACTTGTAATATTTTGTAGTTTGGGTTGTTTTTTAAAGTAGGAAATAAAATACATTAAACATCTAAATGAAAATACATTAAACTTGCGATTGAAATTACATTAAACAACGTATGGTAACTAAAACATTAAACTACAATACGGTAATTAAAATAAACTACGAATTAATAAAATGAATCATCTGAGACCCAGCCCTCCTCATCACTCGAAGTCTCTGATAGCTGAGGGCCAAGCCCCATTTCCCAACAGTATTCTGCTTCTCTTCTTTCACGGTCCCTACGAGCAGCTTCCTGACGTGCTTGGTCTTGTTCAAACTCTATGAATACCTCCATATCTTGCTCCAGTCGTCGGAGATATTCCTCTGAAAACCCAAACGGATTGTTTTGGAGGTCAATCGGTAGATTGTTTGCCGGTTAATTGTTTACTGGTTGATTATTTGCCGGTTGATTATTTTCCTGCAGAAAGAGAACTTCTGGTGGAGTGTTTAGTGGTTGATTCTCATATGGGAATAAAGGAAACAGATCTGAAGGTGGAGTGTTTTGTGGTTCGTTTTCATTTGGGAATATCGGAAATAGATATTCCGGTGGGGTGATATAAACAGATTCATTATCCGGTGAAGTATTGTTTGACATTGTTGTGTGAATGAGTTGTGTATGAGTTGTGTTTGTGAGTCTGTGAATGGGTGGTTAAATAGGAAAATTTTTGAAATTTGATTTTGAATCTGAATTTGAATTGAGGAATCCCGCCCATCTTTTGAATCTGTATTTAAATATTCTCGTTTTTGAATTTGAAATTTAAATATAGTCCTCTCATTTCTTAATTTAAATTTCGAATTTGAACTTGAATTTTAAATTTGAAATCCCAAATCCCGCTCTTATTGTTTCACCTAGCTATAAATAGCATACCATAATACATTATTTTTCACACACTTATACATCTAAACATTTTACAAAATTGTTTCACATTTCAAATATTTGAGATGAGTACTCGCTGGTCACAAGCAGAAGAAACCTTGCTAGCTGAAGTTTGGCTTGAAGTTTCCCAAGAATAGCACACTCACAATGATCACACAATTTGGAATCGGGTTGTAGACATGTTCAACAATCAGACAGTCGGTATCAATCGTAACAAAAGTTCGGTCACGGGTAAATGGGCAAGACTTAACATTGAATGTCAAATATTCAACGCTATTTACATGGAGGTGTGGCGTACAAGCAGGGAAAACAACAGTGATCGTCTCAATAACGCAAAGACCATTTATGAACAACGCTTTGGTGGGAAAAGCTTTCAATATGTTCATGTGTGGGAGGTGATGAGAAACCATCCCCTGTGGCTAATTTATGGTTAATGTTGTTGTATGATTTGTTTTCCGTATCGTGTTTATTTGTTTTTCGTATCGTGTTAATTTGTTTTCCGTATGGTGTTTAATATGTTGTACTGTTGCTTTAACTTTGAATTTGAATAAAATGCTTAACGGCTAGTTTCCCCGTAAAATATGCTCCAACGGTTAGTTGCTTAACGGCTATTTTTCCCTATAAATGTGAATTTAACAACACTACATTTTATCACACAAGTATTACTAATATTAACACACAAACACTATAGTAACGAACGAGCTGAGGTGCAAAAAGCTATCGTTACCCAATTACACAATGAACAAGAAAAAGAACTCAAGTTGATTAACAGTTTTCTAGGTGAGATAACTCGTATTATACTTCAGATGCATAATCGTGCACCAGAGGTCGAAAGGTTGCGTGAGCTGCCTCAAGACCATCCAGCTATCACGGTCGGTCTACAAACACTATTAAGAAATGATGAAACAGATCTGCAACTTCAAGTCGCTTTGAAAATGGTTAGGGAACAAGTGTTGCAAGTTTGGGAGGAGAAGTCAGATCTCATCGACAATTACAAATGCATATAAAAGCTTCACGACGTTTCGTATTGTTTTTGTTAACCTCGCTCTTTTTATAAAGATAACGTCACACAAGCGAATTGGACTAGATATGATTAGTGTTGCACCCTCAGGGACTAATGTTGTCAATGTTGCAAAAATCGGCCGAATCGGCCGATTAATCGCTAATCGGTGATGCACCTTGTCGATTTTCGAAAATCGGTGAAAAAATCGGCCTAGGCAAAAAAATCAAAAAAAATGGGTCAAAAATCGGCCGAATCGGCCAAAAATCGGCCGAATCGGCTGAATCGGCCGAATCGGTCAATTTAAAAAAAATAGAAATTTATGCATTTTACTTAATTTGGGGATCGTTTATTTCACTTATAACGTACAATGGGCCTCATAATCAGAATTGAAGTCTTTTATTAACTTCGGTTAATTATATAAATAATCTCTGTCATTATTGTAATTACCATTTTTACGGGGAAATTTAAAGTTTTCTTTGTATATTGAAATGGTCACGATTACGATATTGACAAATTCATCAAACGACAAAACAAGTTCTCGACAAAATTAACAAAATATTAATATTTCACTAAACTTAATTACTAAAATTAATTAATAAACCGGACCCTTAATATTAAGCCCAATCCCTCGATTCACTATTCATCGGCCCAAATCCACTAGCCCATTTTCTTATTTTTATTCTTATTAGATCGACTAAGGCAGCTACAAAACCCCTCGTTCATTTCAAATTCGTACACACGACCTATATATATTTTTGCACAATCTCGTTAAACTCCTAGCCAACTATTAGTGTGTCAAATTTTACGTTCATACGTTGAGATTTGATACGTTTTTAAAAGGCTTTCCGTTTGGCCATCACTCGACCCAAACGGTTCATAAATTATTCATTTCTTATCCGTTTTTGTTCCCGTTCGTGCTTATGAGTTCCAAATATTATTTGTAACATGTTATCATGTGTAAATAATAAGTATGATTGACTAAGACTCCTTGAAAAACAAATGAGCAAATCGTTTGTGTTAATAAAGGGATGTCGACATATCAAATGCTCACAAGGACGATTCACGTTTGGCCACCTTTCACAAACTCTTTTAATATTACTCTAGCTACCATAGGATTTCTATTCCCTGGCAATGCATAGTTGTGCTTGTCCCTCACAATTATTTGTACCATATTCAACTCAAATTTTTATATATATACATATACATACCGATCACCTTTCATTTCCTTCATCATCACAATTAGTTTCTACTCTTTTTCCATTCTAAGGTAATTTAAAAACCTCAAGAGAACCATACGAGTACAGTTGGAAGCAAGACGTTTGTAACTCTTGTTATACGATCCATACTTGTCTATTCTAGTCGAACGTGTATCTATACTACTCTTTTCATCCATTTCTCTCGACTCTCTACCACCCTAGAGGTGTAGTAAGTCGTTTCCAATCCTTCTCATCTTATACTACTCGTTACTTTCATTACATGCATCATGTTTATTATTTTTTTCAAACATATATTTACGTACGTATAGACATATAGAAAGTATTACGTGACTAGCCTCTATCTTGGAAGGCCTAGGAGTCACGTATCACGCTTAAAATACGTTTAAAGTTATTGTTCATGCATCATATTTACTTGTTTTAAAATCTTATATACACGTATAAAATTCATGCATACATAGAAATATTACTAAGTCACTTTCTCATATATAAAACGAGCTAAACACCATACAAAAGCGACGTATATCTTTTTATTTCACGTAACAAGCATATCATATTTTTCTACGTACTAATAGACCACCTAGAGAACTATTAGTTTCATATACACGACTTGTAAAAATATTCACGTTTTGACACCTTACTCGAACCAAAGCAAATCGACCTAAACCAGATTTTTGAAAAACAAAACTTATATAAAAAAAAACCTTATGGTTATCGAGTGGGCTAAAACAAGGCCCAACAAGACCTTGTATTTTAACAGCCCACTGGGCCTATAAAATATATTTTTAGAATCATAATGGAAGCCCAAGTTCAAGCCCAAAAGAAATTTCATGCCCTCGCCTCTAAATTTTTAAATGGGCTTTAGTTGGTTCGAATTGAAGCCCATAAGCAAAATAAATAAGCTTTTATGAAATAAGCAGTTAAAATAAGCTTGAAATTTATAAAAGAAGCTAAGGAAATTTTTCTTAAATTTTTATAATCACTTTTGCAAAATAGGACTAAAAATGTAACGCGACGACACGTATAGGGACTAAATGTGAAAACTGTGAAAACTAAGGACTAAAAATGTAGAAACAGAAAGAAAGGATAAAAATTGATAATATAATATTGTTACAAGCTTAGATTGTAATATGGGACATGTAGTGGACTATAATTGTAAATATATATAAAAAGGACTAACGGTGTGACGCTAACGCCGTTAGTATAAAAGTTGTAAAATTGGAAAAAGGACAAGGACTACACTTAATCTATTTGACATTCTTATTTATTTTCTATTTTACGGTCACCCTCACGACATATGCATTTTCGTTTCATTTTATATATATTTATTTAAATTTTGTTACTAAGATATATAACGTATATTAACTAATTTTTATTACGTATAATCGTTATCATAGTAAAAAGTGGAAAACTTTGTAAATAATAAAACTGATCATATCATTTTAAATATAAGCATATCATTTGCATATCATTCATTCATCATAACGATTATTTATCAATCGTTATTCATTTCGTATTTGCCAAATTGTATTTGGACAAATTCTTAGATAAATTTAATTATCAGGTTCCTATTCAAAGACGTTTCCATAATCTTATTCAAATTTACTCTTCGTCATCTCTTTATCAAACCCAGGTGAGTCATAGCCCCATTTCAAATAATTGTTTTTAACTCCTTGGGGGAGATACATGCTTACATATACTTTGATAACTTGATAAGTATATGAAATAAAATAAAATATATGAATCAAATCAATTTCCTAATTGATATTAAAATAATATAATTTGTGATTTATAATATGTTAATGTTTCCAATGTGATTATTGTGATATGTGAAATATATATTTGTTGATAAATTATTTGACTGAAATATTGATATTCATGTGAAAGTTGTTCCCAATTCAATTATCGTGATATGTGATATAAATGTGTTACTGGCAATATATTCAAATTGGATTCTGATACTCAAAGGATGATATTTTCAAATTGAATTTCTGATACTCAAATGATAATATTTTCAAACTGAATTTCTGATACTCAAGCGATATTATTTTCAAACTGAATTTCTGATACTCCAATGATACTGTTTTCAAATTGATCTCTGTGATACGATACTTGATTTCATGATGTTATGCTAAATGAGCCCATAGGTCCTTGATATTGCCTAAGTTACCCTATTGCCATAAAGCCCCTCTATCATGAGCCATTAATCACTGCGGTGAGCGCGAATATAGTGGACAGCTTCGAAACCTGTTTCGGGTTGACCTCCGGTCCCACTAATGCTTGACGGAATGCCAATTGCAATTGGTTAGCCGCATTAGTCGTGATACACTATATTTGAGTAAATAGGAATTGGCAAATCACCTATTACACGAGGGCAAATTCATCATTGATTTGATGAACACCCGCCGTTTACGGTATTTGTTAACGCCTTGCGTGTCATGAGGCTTGGTGCAATATCTATAAAGGAATAGTATATATATGTATTCAACATATATATTTAGATACAGCTGTATAGGTTCGCCCATATGTGAATTGTTTATCTGATTAATTTAGTATCATGAGTTTCCAGCTCATGTCAGGATTATTGATTCTTTATCTAATGTGGCTGAATATTATATGATTTATTTGTGAATATATTCGATAATTGTTTCATTTCTGTTAGTATTTTATTAATACCAAATATTCCTGAAATCAAATCAAATAAAGGGTTTTTCCTAAAACTCTATGAACTCACCAACCTTTGTGTTGACACTTTTAAGCATGTGTATCTCAGGAAATTTAACGGAGCAGGACAAGACACGGAGTGGGCATTTATTACTCTGATAAATTAAAATGGTGTAAAAATCAAATTTGTCATTTTTACAAGTCTTTATATCTTTTCATAAGATTTTAAATCAAATGGTTCATCTTTTATCAAAATTATTATTTGAATGACAAATGATTTTCAAAATGTTTCTTTTAAAACCGTTTTATTGGTTAAAACTTCGATCCTCACCGTAACACCCAAATAAATTTTCCGCTGCTACAAACTTTAAAAATGGGGGTGTTACAGATTGGCATCAGAGATACAGTTATAGAGAATTAAATGTTTTCAAACATTAAAACTATAACTTCATTTTCAAAATAATGATTTTACACCATAATATTTTATGCCCTCCGTGTCTGCAGACTGCCGTGCTCCATACTTTATTTGTTGAGATTATTTTACATGCTTAATAGTTACTCATATACAATTGTTATTCCTCTGTATTGTTATATCTTTAACATACAAAATACTCATAAAATATTATTCTTGGGTTACTACTGTAGCATGTCTTCAGGAACGCCCGTGAATATCCACTCTACTCTCCATAATAATAATATCTCGTCAATCAATAAAAATTCTCCAAATAATGAAGATCCTTACGTACAAATAATAAAATCCCAACCTAATATAGAACTAAATCCGAAATCACCTCCGCCGTCACCTATTCATTCACCTTTACGTCAAAGAATCCGGAGAACTACCGAATCATATGAAAATTTGATTGGTGGCCAGGCAACATTCGAAGTTGGACAAGGTTCGAGCCAAGAGATATCATGGACGAATGTTGAACCAATTTCTCCGTTACCTTATACTTCAGATTCTACAATACCTAATTCTCCAAATAATTTATCTTCACCTAACTCTCCCGGCTACGATATAAGCACTCCTGAATCCATGTGGAATCTTATTTATCGACATGCCGGCATATTGGATGCCCATACTGAACAGCTAAAAGGGTTACGACCAACTCAATTTGAATGGTACGACCGTAACCTTGATGCATTGTTCAAGAGGGCTGATGCTGAGAGGCAAACAATATGTGAGATAGGGATAAAGATTAATGAAATAAAGGACAACACCAACCAGGAACTTGGAAGTTTGGACTCCAGGGTTCGTTGTGCAAGAAGAGAACACGGTCAAACACATGTAAGAATTGAGGATATTGAGAGAACCCTATGGATGGCTAGAGATGCAGCCAGAAACCAGGGTCAAAAGATTGCCGCATTAGAGAGTATGTTGGCAAACCAAATGAACATGTGTCAAGAACGTTTCTCAAACATGGAAGCTGCACAACTTGAACTTGAGAAAGAAATTAGATATTTACGTCACACGCGTAACTAATCTTAAATTCTACAAGTTTCCTTGTTGTTCCTAATAAACCAAATAGACTTGGTTAATATTTCTTGTAATAATCAATAATTCTGAAACTTCAGAACGTGTAATCAAAACATATTGTATAATAACATCCTTTCTGTTATATCTTTATGTTATGATTCAATCTTTTCTTCCGTATAAATCATGTATGAAATGAATCCCCATATTTCATGCAAAAATCTCATCATTTGTTATTTCTATAATAACCAAATGATTCTATTCAGATCAATGAAGTATTAATAAAAGATCTTGTATCGCTTATCTTGCAAAGACAATCGATCAAGTTATTAATATTTTAATTGCATTTGTAATATTATTCAAATCTACCGTAAGATTTTTTTAAAAATTTTCATAATTAACCTAAAACTTTAAGAGTCATCTAAATACCAATTTTTGAAAGTGGAATTAAAAGAATGAAGAAAAGATAATTAAACTTCATTTGAAATAGACAAGTCGGTTTGTTCCTTAGTAATCCCATATCAAGAGTTGATCATTAATAAAATGATACAACAAAGACATCTTGAAATTAGATTACAGTAGGGAGTCAATTCAGTCTATCATAAATGAAATAATTAACTTCATTATTTAAATTTTTCTGATATAATATGGATTCTAATGTTGAGTTTCATTTTTGTTTACAGAAAATGGACAACATGAACAATGCATATCAATCATCATCAGAAATTTCCATGACTCCTGGAGCTATCCAGAAATTGGTAAATGACATAGTGTCGGTGGTACTAGAAGGGACTACCTTAGTTTATCCGAGAGGAGAGACGGGTATACTTGGTAATCAAAACCCTGTAAGTTTCATGAAGTATAGCCCACCTCACTTAAAGATTCAAGAAGGAATGATCAACCCTACCCTCAACCGTCATCAAGGAATTAGGCATGGAATGTTACCAAATGGAAATAATCAGAAGAGGAAGCTACCCGACCCAGGAACCGTCAATCCCGTCTACTGCAACATCTTCAATGCTCAAGATCGATATCGCAAACATCTAGAAAACCGTATGAAGTATCAACATCAGCTGGGAATCAATCAGATAGCTAATAGAAATTGTCTTGTTGCACCTGTTTCTGGAAATGGTTATCTCGGAACTCTACCCTGGTGTAAGAAATGCAACCTGCATCACATCGGGAAATGTAGGGTTAGATGCATGAAATGTCAGAAATTAGGTCATCAAACAATTAGCTGCCGGACTAAGGAAGTGAAAGTACAACCAATAACCATTGTATGTCACGGATGTGGTGGACATGGTCATCATGTGAAACGATGTCCAAACTACAATGTTAATTGGAAAGCCAAGACCTTTACAAGAAAATGAAGAATCTTTAAAGGCCTTGATAGTATCAAGGAAAATGGCAACTAGATTTGGAACAGATGAGTAAATTCCTGTTGAAGATAAATAAAATCTAGTTTAAAATTTCCTAAGTTGTATTTCTTTCCTATATTTCACTTCAAGTTACGATGGATGTAACTTAGACAATAACCTTTCTAATGTATCGAAAAATCTCCCTTGTAATATTTCCATAATAATAATAATCCAAGTTAATTTTAATTTCTGTCTCATAATAATATACAATAATTACTTCATAAATTTTTGAATTATGATATGAATCCTAAAATTTTCCACTTTATTTCAAAAAGAAATTACGTGTTACATCATAAAAATAGCACGTTGAACACCATCTAAAACAATTTATTGAAATATATGATTGAACCAAACATCACATCATTTGGTCCTTAACTATACATAACCTGATCAACTATGTATAATTTAGGAAGAATTATGTTATGAAAGGAACAATGATATTAACAAATAATTTAATAACAATCTTCCTTCAAAAGCAAGATAAAAAGCTAAAATAAATTGTTCATAATACATTGAACAACCCATAATAAATACCTATCATATGTCATCACCATTATGATAGGAATCAACAAAAGTATAATTAAAAAAAAAAAAAAAAAAAAAAAAAAAAAAAAAAAAAAACATCAATAATTCACAATAACTAACAAAAGACATCAATAGTGAAATTTTTATTTAAAATCCATAAAAATTAATACATAAACAAATAATTAGCATCGGAAGTGCTATCGTTACAATTATTACAATACAAACAAAAGAATCTTCAATAGGTTGATCCGCAATGACAAATAAGACTCCCACCAACAAAACAATAGCAAGAGCCACCACAGGATGAATCACTTTAATTATGCTGAAAAATAAATATAAACCAAATATTAAAAATAATAATGAGACAAATTCTTAAAAATAAAACAAGTTTTATTCATAAATCGTTACAAGTACATAAAAACATAACAAGAACTTAATCCAAAACAACCCTAGCTTAAGATTTTACCCCCAGATCTTGTCGACGGTAATAGCAAGGATGGTCAGGGGTACGACAAACATCAAGATCGCAACCAAGAATCCAAAGTCTTCATCCGGAACGTACGCCAAGTAGATAGCAGCAAGGACGACGTACACAATCGCTAAGATGGTTATGAGATGCGGCATTTTGATGGAAAATGAGAGGAAAGTGATTAATGGAAGAAGTGGAAATTGGTAGTGGTATATATAGGTTAGAAATGTGACCGTTGGGCACTATTCCCGACCGTTGGGTCACTATTACTAGCCGTTATTTTACTATTCATGACCACTAATTTCAAATATTCACAACCCTTAAATACTTCAGTTACCTTATCTTGTTGGGTACAAGTAAATCTAACTGAATCCCGTTTCCGTATTTTTAGGAATAAAAATCTCCCGACAACCTCTATTCAAAAATTCTTTACTCAAGTAATCACATTTAATTTGAATTTCGGGACGAAATTCAGAATGACATGTGGGTACTGTAAAACCTCGCAAAAATTCGTATAATTAACTTCGGTTAATTATATAAATAATCTCTGTCATTATTGTAATTACCATTTTTACGGGGAAATTTAAAGTTTTCTTTGTATATTGAAATGGTCACGATTACGATATTGACAAATTCATCAAACGACAAAACAAGTTCACGACAAAATTAACAAAATATTAATATTTCACTAAACTTAATTACTAAAATTAATTAATAAACCGGACCCTTAATATTAAGCCCAATCCCTCGATTCACTATTCATCGGCCCAAATCCACTAGCCCATTTTCTTATTTTTATTCTTATTAGATCGACTAAGGCAGCTACAAAACCCCTCGTTCATTTCAAATTCGTACACATGACCTATATATATTTTTGCACAATCTCGTTAAACTCCTAGCCAACTATTAGTGTGTCAAATTTTACGTTCATACGTTGAGATTTGATACGTTTTTAAAAGGCTTTCCGTTTGGCCATCACTCGACCCAAACGGTTCATAAATTATTCATTTCTTATCCGTTTTTGTTCCCGTTCGTGCTTATGAGTTCCAAATATTATTTGTAACATGTTATCATGTGTAAATAATAAGTATGATTGACTAAGACTCCTTGAAAAACAAATGAGCAAATCGTTTGTGTTAATAAAGGGATGTCGACATATCAAATGCTCACAAGGACGATTCACGTTTGGCCACCTTTCACAAACTCTTTTAATATTACTCTAGCTACCATAGGATTTCTATTCCCTGGCAATGCATAGTTGTGCTTGTCCCTCACAATTATTTGTACCATATTCAACTCAAATTTTTATATATATACATATACATACCGATCACCTTTCATTTCCTTCATCATCACAATTAGTTTCTACTCTTTTTCCATTCTAAGGTAATTTAAAAACCTCAAGAGAACCATACGAGTACAGTTGGAAGCAAGACGTTTGTAACTCTTGTTATACGATCCATACTTGTCTATTCTAGTCGAACGTGTATCTATACTACTCTTTTCATCCATTTCTCTCGACTCTCTACCACCCTAGAGGTGTAGTAAGTCGTTTCCAATCCTTCTCATCTTATACTACTCGTTACTTTCATTACATGCATCATGTTTATTATTTTTTTCAAACATATATTTACGTACGTATAGACATATAGAAAGTATTACGTGACTAGCCTCTATCTTGGAAGGCCTAGGAGTCACGTATCACGCTTAAAATACGTTTAAAGTTATTGTTCATGCATCATATTTACTTGTTTTAAAATCTTATATACACGTATAAAATTCATGCATACATAGAAATATTACTAAGTCACTTTCTCATATATAAAACGAGCTAAACACCATACAAAAGCGACGTATATCTTTTTATTTCACGTAACAAGCATATCATATTTTTCTACGTACTAATAGACCACCTAGAGAACTATTAGTTTCATATACACGACTTGTAAAAATATTCACGTTTTGACACCTTACTCGAACCAAAGCAAATCGACCTAAACCAGATTTTTGAAAAACAAAACTTATATAAAAAAAAACCTTATGGTTATCGAGTGGGCTAAAACAAGGCCCAACAAGACCTTGTGTTTTAACAGCCCACTGGGCCTATAAAATATATTTTTAGAATCATAATGGAAGCCCAAGTTCAAGCCCAAAAGAAATTTCATGCCCTCGCCTCTAAATTTTTAAATGGGCTTTAGTTGGTTCGAATTGAAGCCCATAAGCAAAATAAATAAGCTTTTATGAAATAAGCAGTTAAAATAAGCTTGAAATTTATAAAAGAAGCTAAGGAAATTTTTCTTAAATTTTTATAATCACTTTTGCAAAATAGGACTAAAAATGTAACGCGACGACACGTATAGGGACTAAATGTGAAAACTGTGAAAACTAAGGACTAAAAATGTAGAAACAGAAAGAAAGGATAAAAATTGATAATATAATATTGTTACAAGCTTAGATTGTAATATGGGACATGTAGTGGACTATAATTGTAAATATATATAAAAAGGACTAACGGTGTGACGCTAACGCCGTTAGTATAAAAGTTGTAAAATTGGAAAAAGGACAAGGACTACACTTAATCTATTTGACATTCTTATTTATTTTCTATTTTACGGTCACCCTCACGACATATGCATTTTCGTTTCATTTTATATATATTTATTTAAATTTTGTTACTAAGATATATAACGTATATTAACTAATTTTTATTACGTATAATCGTTATCATAGTAAAAAGTGGAAAACTTTGTAAATAATAAAACTGATCATATCATTTTAAATATAAGCATATCATTTGCATATCATTCATTCATCATAACGATTATTTATCAATCGTTATTCATTTCGTATTTGCCAAATTGTATTTGGACAAATTCTTAGATAAATTTAATTATCAGGTTCCTATTCAAAGACGTTTCCATAATCTTATTCAAATTTACTCTTCGTCATCTCTTTATCAAACCCAGGTGAGTCATAGCCCCATTTCAAATAATTGTTTTTAACTCCTTGGGGGAGATACATGCTTACATATACTTTGATAACTTGATAAGTATATGAAATAAAATAAAATATATGAATCAAATCAATTTCCTAATTGATATTAAAATAATATAATTTGTGATTTATAATATGTTAATGTTTCCAATGTGATTATTGTGATATGTGAAATATATATTTGTTGATGAATTATTTGACTGAAATATTAATATTCATGTGAAAGTTGTTCCCAATTCAATTATCGTGATATGTGATATAAATGTGTTACTGGCAATATATTCAAATTGGATTCTGATACTCAAAGGATGATATTTTCAAATTGAATTTCCGATACTCAAATGATAATATTTTCAAACTGAATTTCTGATACTCAAGCGATATTATTTTCAAACTGAATTTCTGATACTCCAATGATACTGTTTTCAAATTGATCTCTGTGATACGATACTTGATTTCATGATGTTATGCTAAATGAGCCCATAGGTCCTTGATATTGCCTAAGTTACCCTATTGCCATAAAGCCCCTCTATCATGAGCCATTAATCACTGCGGTGAGCGCGAATATAGTGGACAGCTTCGAAACCTGTTTCGGGTTGACCTCCGGTCCCACTAATGCTTGACGGAATGCCAATTGCAATTGGTTAGCCGCATTAGTCGTGATACACTATATTTGAGTAAATAGGAATTGGCAAATCACCTATTACACGAGGGCAAATTCATCATTGATTTGATGAACACCCGCCGTTTACGGTATTTGTTAACGCCTTGCGTGTCATGAGGCTTGGTGCAATATTTATAAAGGAATAGTATATATATGTATTCAACATATATATTTAGATACAGCTGTATAGGTTCGCCCATATGTGAATTGTTTATCTGATTAATTTAGTATCATGAGTTTCCAGCTCATGTCAGGATTATTGATTCTTTATCTAATGTGGCTGAATATTATATGATTTATTTGTGAATATATTCGATAATTGTTTCATTTCTGTTAGTATTTTATTAATACCAAATATTCCTGAAATCAAATCAAATAAAGGGTTTTTCCTAAAACTCTATGAACTCACCAACCTTTGTGTTGACACTTTTAAGCATGTGTATCTCAGGAAATTTAACGGAGCAGGACAAGACACGGAGTGGGCATTTATTACTCTGATAAATTAAAATGGTGTAAAAATCAAATTTGTCATTTTTACAAGTCTTTATATCTTTTCATAAGATTTTAAATCAAATGGTTCATCTTTTATCAGAATTATTATTTGAATGACAAATGATTTTCAAAATGTTTCTTTTAAAACCGTTTTATTGGTTAAAACTTCGATCCTCACCGTAACACCCAAATAAATTTTCCGCTGCTACAAACTTTAAAAATGGGGGTGTTACAGATTGGCATCAGAGATACAGTTATAGAGAATTAAATGTTTTCAAACATTAAAACTATAACTTCATTTTCAAAATAATGATTTTACACCATAATATTTTATGCCCTCCGTGTCTGCAGACTGCCGTGCTCCATACTTTATTTGTTGAGATTATTTTACATGCTTAATAGTTACTCATATACAATTGTTATTCCTCTGTATTGTTATATCTTTAACATACAAAATACTCATAAAATATTATTCTTGGGTTACTACTGTAGCATGTCTTCAGGAACGCCCGTGAATATCAACTCTACTCTCCATAATAATAATATCTCGTCAATCAATAAGAATTCTCCAAATAATGAAGATCCTTACGTACAAATAATAAAATCCCAACCTAATATAGAACTAAATCCGAAATCACCTCCGCCGTCACCTATTCATTCACCTTTACGTCAAAGAATCCGGAGAACTACCGAATCATATGAAAATTTGATTGGTGGCCAGGCAACATTCGAAGTTGGACAAGGTTCGAGCCAAGAGATATCATGGACGAATGTTGAACCAATTTCTCCGTTACCTTATACTTCAGATTCTACAATACCTAATTCTCCAAATAATTTATCTTCACCTAACTCTCCCGGCTACGATATAAGCACTCCTGAATCCATGTGGAATCTTATTTATCGACATGCCGGCATATTGGATGCCCATACTGAACAGCTAAAAGGGTTACGACCAACTCAATTTGAATGGTACGACCGTAACCTTGACGCAATGTTCAAGAGGGCTGATGCTGAGAGGCAAACAATATGTGAGATAGGGATAAAGATTAATGAAATAAAGGACAACACCAACCAGGAACTTGGAAGTTTGGACTCCAGGGTTCGTTGTGCAAGAAGAGAACACGGTCAAACACATGTAAGAATTGAGGATATTGAGAGAACCCTATGGATGGCTAGAGATGCAGCCAGAAACCAGGGTCAAAAGATTGCCGCATTAGAGAGTATGTTGGCAAACCAAATGAACATGTGTCAAGAACGTTTCTCAAACATGGAAGCTGCACAACTTGAACTTGAGAAAGAAATTAGATATTTACGTCACACGCGTAACTAATCTTAAATTCTACAAGTTTCCTTGTTGTTCCTAATAAACCAAATAGACTTGGTTAATATTTCTTGTAATAATCAATAATTCTGAAACTTCAGAACGTGTAATCAAAACATATTGTATAATAACATCCTTTCTGTTATATCTTTATGTTATGATTCAATCTTTTCTTCCGTATAAATCATGTATGAAATGAATCCCCATATTTCATGCAAAAATCTCATCATTTGTTATTTCTATAATAACCAAATGATTCTATTCAGATCAATGAAGTATTAATAAAAGATCTTGTATCGCTTATCTTGCAAAGACAATCGATCAAGTTATTAATATTTTAATTGCATTTGTAATATTATTCAAATCTACCGTAAGATTTTTTTAAAAATTTTCATAATTAACCTAAAACTTTAAGAGTCATCTAAATACCAATTTTTGAAAGTGGAATTAAAAGAATGAAGAAAAGATAATTAAACTTCATTTGAAATAGACAAGTCAGTTTGTTCCTTAGTAATCCCATATCAAGAGTTGATCATTAATAAAATGATACAACAAAGACATCTTGAAATTAGATTACAGTAGGGAGTCAATTCAGTCTATCATAAATGAAATAATTAACTTCATTATTTAAATTTTTCTGATATAATATGGATTCTAATGTTGAGTTTCATTTTTGTTTACAGAAAATGGACAACATGAACAATGCATATCAATCATCATCAGAAATTTCCATGACTCCTGGAGCTATCCAGAAATTGGTAAATGACATAGTGTCGGTGGTACTAGAAGGGACTACCTTAGTTTATCCGAGAGGAGAGACGGGTATACTTGGTAATCAAAACCCTGTAAGTTTCATGAAGTATAGCCCACCTCACTTAAAGATTCAAGAAGGAATGATCAACCCTACCCTCAACCGTCATCAAGGAATTAGGCATGGAATGTTACCAAATGGAAATAATCAGAAGAGGAAGCTACCCGACCCAGGAACCGTCAATCCCGTCTACTGCAACATCTTCAATGCTCAAGATCGATATCGCAAACATCTAGAAAACCGTATGAAGTATCAACATCAGCTGGGAATCAATCAGATAGCTAATAGAAATTGTCTTGTTGCACCTGTTTCTGGAAATGGTTATCTCGGAACTCTACCCTGGTGTAAGAAATGCAACCTGCATCACATCGGGAAATGTAGGGTTAGATGCATGAAATGTCAGAAATTAGGTCATCAAACAATTAGCTGCCGGACTAAGGAAGTGAAAGTACAACCAATAACCATTGTATGTCACGGATGTGGTGGACATGGTCATCATGTGAAACGATGTCCAAACTACAATGTTAATTGGAAAGCCAAGACCTTTACAAGAAAATGAAGAATCTTTAAAGGCCTTGATAGTATCAAGGAAAATGGCAACTAGATTTGGAACAGATGAGTAAATTCCTGTTGAAGATAAATAAAATCTAGTTTAAAATTTCCTAAGTTGTATTTCTTTCCTATATTTCACTTCAAGTTACGATGGATGTAACTTAGACAATAACCTTTCTAATGTATCGAAAAATCTCCCTTGTAATATTTCCATAATAATAATAATCCAAGTTAATTTTAATTTCTGTCTCATAATAATATACAATAATTACTTCATAAATTTTTGAATTATGATATGAATCCTAAAATTTTCCACTTTATTTCAAAAAGAAATTACGTGTTACATCATAAAAATAGCACGTTGAACACCATCTAAAACAATTTATTGAAATATATGATTGAACCAAACATCACATCATTTGGTCTTTAACTATACATAACCTGATCAACTATGTATAATTTAGGAAGAATTATGTTATGAAAGGAACAATGATATTAACAAATAATTTAATAACAATCTTCCTTCAAAAGCAAGATAAAAAGCTAAAATAAATTGTTCATAATACATTGAACAACCCATAATAAATACCTATCATATGTCATCACCATTATGATAGGAATCAACAAAAGTATAATTAAAAAAAAAAAAAAAAAAAAAAAAAAAAAAAAAAAAAAACATCAATAATTCACAATAACTAACAAAAGACATCAATAGTGAAATTTTTATTTAAAATCCATAAAAATTAATACATAAACAAATAATTAGCATCGGAAGTGCTATCGTTACAATTATTACAATACAAACAAAAGAATCTTCAATAGGTTGATCCGCAATGACAAATAAGACTCCCACCAACAAAACAATAGCAAGAGCCACCACAGGATGAATCACTTTAATTATGCTGAAAAATAAATATAAACCAAATATTAAAAATAATAATGAGACAAATTCTTAAAAATAAAACAAGTTTTATTCATAAATCGTTACAAGTACATAAAAACATAACAAGAACTTAATCCAAAACAACCCTAGCTTAAGATTTTACCCCCAGATCTTGTCGACGGTAATAGCAAGGATGGTCAGGGGTACGACAAACATCAAGATCGCAACCAAGAATCCAAAGTCTTCATCCGGAACGTACGCCAAGTAGATAGCAGCAAGGACGACGTACACAATCGCTAAGATGGTTATGAGATGCGGCATTTTGATGGAAAATGAGAGGAAAGTGATTAATGGAAGAAGTGGAAATTGGTAGTGGTATATATAGGTTAGAAATGTGACCGTTGGGCACTATTCCCGACCGTTGGGTCACTATTACTAGCCGTTATTTTACTATTCATGACCACTAATTTCAAATATTCACAACCCTTAAATACTTCAGTTACCTTATCTTGTTGGGTACAAGTAAATCTAACTGAATCCCGTTTCCGTATTTTTAGGAATAAAAATCTCCCGACAACCTCTATTTAAAAATTCTTTACTCAAGTAATCACATTTAATTTGAATTTCGGGACGAAATTCAGAATGACATGTGGGTACTGTAAAACCTCGCAAAAATTCGTATAATTAACTTCGGTTAATTATATAAATAATCTCTGTCATTATTGTAATTACCATTTTTACGGGGAAATTTAAAGTTTTCTTTGTATATTGAAATGGTCACGATTACGATATTGACAAATTCATCAAACGACAAAACAAGTTCTCGACAAAATTAACAAAATATTAATATTTCACTAAACTTAATTACTAAAATTAATTAATAAACCGGACCCTTAATATTAAGCCCAATCCCTCGATTCACTATTCATCGGCCCAAATCCACTAGCCCATTTTCTTATTTTTATTCTTATTAGATCGACTAAGGCAGCTACAAAACCCCTCGTTCATTTCAAATTCGTACACACGACCTATATATATTTTTGCACAATCTCGTTAAACTCCTAGCCAACTATTAGTGTGTCAAATTTTACGTTCATACGTTGAGATTTGATACGTTTTTAAAAGGCTTTCCGTTTGGCCATCACTCGACCCAAACGGTTCATAAATTATTCATTTCTTATCCGTTTTTGTTCCCGTTCGTGCTTATGAGTTCCAAATATTATTTGTAACATGTTATCATGTGTAAATAATAAGTATGATTGACTAAGACTCCTTGAAAAACAAATGAGCAAATCGTTTGTGTTAATAAAGGGATGTCGACATATCAAATGCTCACAAGGACGATTCACGTCTGGCCACCTTTCACAAACTCTTTTAATATTACTCTAGCTACCATAGGATTTCTATTCCCTGGCAATGCATAGTTGTGCTTGTCCCTCACAATTATTTGTACCATATTCAACTCAAATTTTTATATATATACATATACATACCGATCACCTTTCATTTCCTTCATCATCACAATTAGTTTCTACTCTTTTTCCATTCTAAGGTAATTTAAAAACCTCAAGAGAACCATACGAGTACAGTTGGAAGCAAGACGTTTGTAACTCTTGTTATACGATCCATACTTGTCTATTCTAGTCGAACGTGTATCTATACTACTCTTTTCATCCATTTCTCTCGACTCTCTACCACCCTAGAGGTGTAGTAAGTCGTTTCCAATCCTTCTCATCTTATACTACTCGTTACTTTCATTACATGCATCATGTTTATTATTTTTTTCAAACATATATTTACGTACGTATAGACATATAGAAAGTATTACGTGACTAGCCTCTATCTTGGAAGGCCTAGGAGTCACGTATCACGCTTAAAATACGTTTAAAGTTATTGTTCATGCATCATATTTACTTGTTTTAAAATCTTATATACACGTATAAAATTCATGCATACATAGAAATATTACTAAGTCACTTTCTCATATATAAAACGAGCTAAACACCATACAAAAGCGACGTATATCTTTTTATTTCACGTAACAAGCATATCATATTTTTCTACGTACTAATAGACCACCTAGAGAACTATTAGTTTCATATACACGACTTGTAAAAATATTCACGTTTTGACACCTTACTCGAACCAAAGCAAATCGACCTAAACCAGATTTTTGAAAAACAAAACTTATATAAAAAAAAACCTTATGGTTATCGAGTGGGCTAAAACAAGGCCCAACAAGACCTTGTGTTTTAACAGCCCACTGGGCCTATAAAATATATTTTTAGAATCATAATGGAAGCCCAAGTTCAAGCCCAAAAGAAATTTCATGCCCTCGCCTCTAAATTTTTAAATGGGCTTTAGTTGGTTCGAATTGAAGCCCATAAGCAAAATAAATAAGCTTTTATGAAATAAGCAGTTAAAATAAGCTTGAAATTTATAAAAGAAGCTAAGGAAATTTTTCTAAAATTTTTATAATCACTTTTGCAAAATAGGACTAAAAATGTAACGCGACGACACGTATAGGGACTAAATGTGAAAACTGTGAAAACTAAGGACTAAAAATGTAGAAACAGAAAGAAAGGATAAAAATTGATAATATAATATTGTTACAAGCTTAGATTGTAATATGGGACATGTAGTGGACTATAATTGTAAATATATATAAAAAGGACTAACGGTGTGACGCTAACGCCGTTAGTATAAAAGTTGTAAAATTGGAAAAAGGACAAGGACTACACTTAATCTATTTGACATTATTATTTATTTTCTATTTTACGGTCACCCTCACGACATATGCATTTTCGTTTCATTTTATATATATTTATTTAAATTTTGTTACTAAGATATATAACGTATATTAACTAATTTTTATTACGTATAATCGTTATCATAGTAAAAAGTGGAAAACTTTGTAAATAATAAAACTGATCATATCATTTTAAATATAAGCATATCATTTGCATATCATTCATTCATCATAACGATTATTTATCAATCGTTATTCATTTCGTATTTGCCAAATTGTATTTGGACAAATTCTTAGATAAATTTAATTATCAGGTTCCTATTCAAAGACGTTTCCATAATCTTATTCAAATTTACTCTTCGTCATCTCTTTATCAAACCCAGGTGAGTCATAGCCCCATTTCAAATAATTGTTTTTAACTCCTTGGGGGAGATACATGCTTACATATACTTTGATAACTTGATAAGTATATGAAATAAAATAAAATATATGAATCAAATCAATTTCCTAATTGATATTAAAATAATATAATTTATGATTTATAATATGTTAATGTTTCCAATGTGATTATTGTGATATGTGAAATATATATTTGTTGATGAATTATTTGACTGAAATATTGATATTCATGTGAAAGTTGTTCCCAATTCAATTATCGTGATATGTGATATAAATGTGTTACTGGCAATATATTCAAATTGGATTCTGATACTCAAAGGATGATATTTTCAAATTGAATTTCCGATACTCAAATGATAATATTTTCAAACTGAATTTCTGATACTCAAGCGATATTATTTTCAAACTGAATTTCTGATACTCCAATGATACTGTTTTCAAATTGATCTCTGTGATACGATACTTGATTTCATGATGTTATGCTAAATGAGCCCATAGGTCCTTGATATTGCCTAAGTTACCCTATTGCCATAAAGCCCCTCTATCATGAGCCATTAATCACTGCGGTGAGCGCGAATATAGTGGACAGCTTCGAAACCTGTTTCGGGTTGACCTCCGGTCCCACTAATGCTTGACGGAATGCCAATTGCAATTGGTTAGCCGCATTAGTCGTGATACACTATATTTGAGTAAATAGGAATTGGCAAATCACCTATTACACGAGGGCAAATTCATCATTGATTTGATGAACACCCGCCGTTTACGGTATTTGTTAACGCCTTGCGTGTCATGAGGCTTGGTGCAATATCTATAAAGGAATAGTATATATATGTATTCAACATATATATTTAGATACAGCTGTATAGGTTCGCCCATATGTGAATTGTTTATCTGATTAATTTAGTATCATGAGTTTCCAGCTCATGTCAGGATTATTGATTCTTTATCTAATGTGGCTGAATATTATATGATTTATTTGTGAATATATTCGATAATTGTTTCATTTCTGTTAGTATTTTATTAATACCAAATATTCCTGAAATCAAATCAAATAAAGGGTTTTTCCTAAAACTCTATGAACTCACCAACCTTTGTGTTGACACTTTTAAGCATGTGTATCTCAGGAAATTTAACGGAGCAGGACAAGACACGGAGTGGGCATTTATTACTCTGATAAATTAAAATGGTGTAAAAATCAAATTTGTCATTTTTACAAGTCTTTGTATCTTTTCATAAGATTTTAAATCAAATGGTTCATCTTTTATCAAAATTATTATTTGAATGACAAATGATTTTCAAAATGTTTCTTTTAAAACCGTTTTATTGGTTAAAACTTCGATCCTCACCGTAACACCCAAATAAATTTTCCGCTGCTACAAACTTTAAAAATGGGGGTGTTACAGATTGGCATCAGAGATACAGTTATAGAGAATTAAATGTTTTCAAACATTAAAACTATAACTTCATTTTCAAAATAATGATTTTACACCATAATATTTTATGCCCTCCGTGTCTGCAGACTGCCGTGCTCCATACTTTATTTGTTGAGATTATTTTACATGCTTAATAGTTACTCATATACAATTGTTATTCCTCTGTATTGTTATATCTTTAACATACAAAATACTCATAAAATATTATTCTTGGGTTACTACTGTAGCATGTCTTCAGGAACGCCCGTGAATATCAACTCTACTCTCCATAATAATAATATCTCGTCAATCAATAAGAATTCTCCAAATAATGAAGATCCTTACGTACAAATAATAAAATCCCAACCTAATATAGAACTAAATCCGAAATCACCTCCGCCGTCACCTATTCATTCACCTTTACGTCAAAGAATCCGGAGAACTACCGAATCATATGAAAATTTGATTGGTGGCCAGGCAACATTCGAAGTTGGACAAGGTTCGAGCCAAGAGATATCATGGACGAATGTTGAACCAATTTCTCCGTTACCTTATACTTCAGATTCTACAATACCTAATTCTCCAAATAATTTATCTTCACCTAACTCTCCCGGCTACGATATAAGCACTCCTGAATCCATGTGGAATCTTATTTATCGACATGCCGGCATATTGGATGCCCATACTGAACAGCTAAAAGGGTTACGACCAACTCAATTTGAATGGTACGACCGTAACCTTGACGCATTGTTCAAGAGGGCTGATGCTGAGAGGCAAACAATATGTGAGATAGGGATAAAGATTAATGAAATAAAGGACAACACCAACCAGGAACTTGGAAGTTTGGACTCCAGGGTTCGTTGTGCAAGAAGAGAACACGGTCAAACACATGTAAGAATTGAGGATATTGAGAGAACCCTATGGATGGCTAGAGATGCAGCCAGAAACCAGGGTCAAAAGATTGCCGCATTAGAGAGTATGTTGGCAAACCAAATGAACATGTGTCAAGAACGTTTCTCAAACATGGAAGCTGCACAACTTGAACTTGAGAAAGAAATTAGATATTTACGTCACACGCGTAACTAATCTTAAATTCTACAAGTTTCCTTGTTGTTCCTAATAAACCAAATAGACTTGGTTAATATTTCTTGTAATAATCAATAATTCTGAAACTTCAGAACGTGTAATCAAAACATATTGTATAATAACATCCTTTCTGTTATATCTTTATGTTATGATTCAATCTTTTCTTCCGTATAAATCATGTATGAAATGAATCCCCATATTTCATGCAAAAATCTCATCATTTGTTATTTCTATAATAACCAAATGATTCTATTCAGATCAATGAAGTATTAATAAAAGATCTTGTATCGCTTATCTTGCAAAGACAATCGATCAAGTTATTAATATTTTAATTGCATTTGTAATATTATTCAAATCTACCGTAAGATTTTTTTTTAAATTTTCACAATTAACCTAAAACTTTAAGAGTCATCTAAATACCAATTTTTGAAAGTGGAATTAAAAGAATGAAGAAAAGATAATTAAACTTCATTTGAAATAGACAAGTCGGTTTGTTCCTTAGTAATCCCATATCAAGAGTTGATCATTAATAAAATGATACAACAAAGACATCTTGAAATTAGATTACAGTAGGGAGTCAATTCAGTCTATCATAAATGAAATAATTAACTTCATTATTTAAATTTTTCTGATATAATATGGATTCTAATGTTGAGTTTCATTTTTGTTTACAGAAAATGGACAACATGAACAATGCATATCAATCATCATCAGAAATTTCCATGACTCCTGGAGCTATCCAGAAATTGGTAAATGACATAGTGTCGGTGGTACTAGAAGGGACTACCTTAGTTTATCCGAGAGGAGAGACGGGTATACTTGGTAATCAAAACCCTGTAAGTTTCATGAAGTATAGCCCACCTCACTTAAAGATTCAAGAAGGAATGATCAACCCTACCCTCAACCGTCATCAAGGAATTAGGCATGGAATGTTACCAAATGGAAATAATCAGAAGAGGAAGCTACCCGACCCAGGAACCGTCAATCCCGTCTACTGCAACATCTTCAATGCTCAAGATCGATATCGCAAACATCTAGAAAACCGTATGAAGTATCAACATCAGCTGGGAATCAATCAGATAGCTAATAGAAATTGTCTTGTTGCACCTGTTTCTGGAAATGGTTATCTCGGAACTCTACCCTGGTGTAAGAAATGCAACCTGCATCACATCGGGAAATGTAGGGTTAGATGCATGAAATGTCAGAAATTAGGTCATCAAACAATTAGCTGCCGGACTAAGGAAGTGAAAGTACAACCAATAACCATTGTATGTCACGGATGTGGTGGACATGGTCATCATGTGAAACGATGTCCAAACTACAATGTTAATTGGAAAGCCAAGACCTTTACAAGAAAATGAAGAATCTTTAAAGGCCTTGATAGTATCAAGGAAAATGGCAACTAGATTTGGAACAGATGAGTAAATTCCTGTTGAAGATAAATAAAATCTAGTTTAAAATT
The DNA here is from genome assembly GCA_030686995.1 of Artemisia argyi. NCBI lineage: Eukaryota > Viridiplantae > Streptophyta > Magnoliopsida > Asterales > Asteraceae > Artemisia > Artemisia argyi. The sequence continues at coordinate 183,384 of JARVZY010002016.1, forward strand.
TCCTAAGTTGTATTTCTTTCCTATATTTCACTTCAAGTTACGATGGATGTAACTTAGACAATAACCTTTCTAATGTATCGAAAAATCTCCCTTGTAATATTTCCATAATAATAATAATCCAAGTTAATTTTAATTTCTGTCTCATAATAATATACAATAATTACTTCATAAATTTTTGAATTATGATATGAATCCTAAAATTTTCCACTTTATTTCAAAAAGAAATTACGTGTTACATCATAAAAATAGCACGTTGAACACCATCTAAAACAATTTATTGAAATATATGATTGAACCAAACATCACATCATTTGGTCCTTAACTATACATAACCTGATCAACTATGTATAATTTAGGAAGAATTATGTTATGAAAGGAACAATGATATTAACAAATAATTTAATAACAATCTTCCTTCAAAAGCAAGATAAACAGCTAAAATAAATTGTTCATAATACATTGAACAACCCATAATAAATACCTATCATATGTCATCACCATTATGATAGGAATCAACAAAAGTATAATTAAGAAAAAAAAAAAAAAAAAAAACATCAATAATTCACAATAACTAACAAAAGACATCAATAGTGAAATTTTTATTTAAAATCCATAAAAATTAATACATAAACAAATAATTAGCATCGGAAGTGCTATCGTTACAATTATTACAATACAAACAAAAGAATCTTCAATAGGTTGATCCGCAATGACAAATAAGACTCCCACCAACAAAACAATAGCAAGAGCCACCACAGGATGAATCACTTTAATTATGCTGAAAAATAAATATAAACCAAATATTAAAAATAATAATGAGACAAATTCTTAAAAATAAAACAAGTTTTATTCATAAATCGTTACAAGTACATAAAAACATAACAAGAACTTAATCCAAAACAACCCTAGCTTAAGATTTTACCCCCAGATCTTGTCGACGGTAATAGCAAGGATGGTCAGGGGTACGACAAACATCAAGATCGCAACCAAGAATCCAAAGTCTTCATCCGGAACGTACGCCAAGTAGATAGCAGCAAGGACGACGTACACAATCGCTAAGATGGTTATGAGATGCGGCATTTTGATGGAAAATGAGAGGAAAGTGATTAATGGAAGAAGTGGAAATTGGTAGTGGTATATATAGGTTAGAAATGTGACCGTTGGGCACTATTCCCGACCGTTGGGTCACTATTACTAGCCGTTATTTTACTATTCATGACCACTAATTTCAAATATTCACAACCCTTAAATACTTCAGTTACCTTATCTTGTTGGGTACAAGTAAATCTAACTGAATCCCGTTTCCGTATTTTTAGGAATAAAAATCTCCCGACAACCTCTATTCAAAAATTCTTTACTCAAGTAATCACATTTAATTTGAATTTCGGGACGAAATTCAGAATGACATGTGGGTACTGTAAAACCTCGCAAAAATTCGTATAATTAACTTCGGTTAATTATATAAATAATCTCTGTCATTATTGTAATTACCATTTTTACGGGGAAATTTAAAGTTTTCTTTGTATATTGAAATGGTCACGATTACGATATTGACAAATTCATCAAACGACAAAACAAGTTCTCGACAAAATTAACAAAATATTAATATTTCACTAAACTTAATTACTAAAATTAATTAATAAACCGGACCCTTAATATTAAGCCCAATCCCTCGATTCACTATTCATCGGCCCAAATCCACTAGCCCATTTTCTTATTTTTATTCTTATTAGATCGACTAAGGCAGCTACAAAACCCCTCGTTCATTTCAAATTCGTACACACGACCTATATATATTTTTGCACAATCTCGTTAAACTCCTAGCCAACTATTAGTGTGTCAAATTTTACGTTCATACGTTGAGATTTGATACGTTTTTAAAAGGCTTTCCGTTTGGCCATCACTCGACCCAAACGGTTCATAAATTATTCATTTCTTATCCGTTTTTGTTCCCGTTCGTGCTTATGAGTTCCAAATATTATTTGTAACATGTTATCATGTGTAAATAATAAGTATGATTGACTAAGACTCCTTGAAAAACAAATGAGCAAATCGTTTGTGTTAATAAAGGGATGTCGACATATCAAATGCTCACAAGGACGATTCACGTCTGGCCACCTTTCACAAACTCTTTTAATATTACTCTAGCTACCATAGGATTTCTATTCCCTGGCAATGCATAGTTGTGCTTGTCCCTCACAATTATTTGTACCATATTCAACTCAAATTTTTATATATATACATATACATACCGATCACCTTTCATTTCCTTCATCATCACAATTAGTTTCTACTCTTTTTCCATTCTAAGGTAATTTAAAAACCTCAAGAGAACCATACGAGTACAGTTGGAAGCAAGACGTTTGTAACTCTTGTTATACGATCCATACTTGTCTATTCTAGTCGAACGTGTATCTATACTACTCTTTTCATCCATTTCTCTCGACTCTCTACCACCCTAGAGGTGTAGTAAGTCGTTTCCAATCCTTCTCATCTTATACTACTCGTTACTTTCATTACATGCATCATGTTTATTATTTTTTTCAAACATATATTTACGTACGTATAGACATATAGAAAGTATTACGTGACTAGCCTCTATCTTGGAAGGCCTAGGAGTCACGTATCACGCTTAAAATACGTTTAAAGTTATTGTTCATGCATCATATTTACTTGTTTTAAAATCTTATATACACGTATAAAATTCATGCATACATAGAAATATTACTAAGTCACTTTCTCATATATAAAACGAGCTAAACACCATACAAAAGCGACGTATATCTTTTTATTTCACGTAACAAGCATATCATATTTTTCTACGTACTAATAGACCACCTAGAGAACTATTAGTTTCATATACACGACTTGTAAAAATATTCACGTTTTGACACCTTACTCGAACCAAAGCAAATCGACCTAAACCAGATTTTTGAAAAACAAAACTTATATAAAAAAAAACCTTATGGTTATCGAGTGGGCTAAAACAAGGCCCAACAAGACCTTGTGTTTTAACAGCCCACTGGGCCTATAAAATATATTTTTAGAATCATAATGGAAGCCCAAGTTCAAGCCCAAAAGAAATTTCATGCCCTCGCCTCTAAATTTTTAAATGGGCTTTAGTTGGTTCGAATTGAAGCCCATAAGCAAAATAAATAAGATTTTATGAAATAAGCAGTTAAAATAAGCTTGAAATTTATAAAAGAAGCTAAGGAAATTTTTCTAAAATTTTTATAATCACTTTTGCAAAATAGGACTAAAAATGTAACGCGACGACACGTATAGGGACTAAATGTGAAAACTGTGAAAACTAAGGACTAAAAATGTAGAAACAGAAAGAAAGGATAAAAATTGATAATATAATATTGTTACAAGCTTAGATTGTAATATGGGACATGTAGTGGACTATAATTGTAAATATATATAAAAAGGACTAACGGTGTGACGCTAACGCCGTTAGTATAAAAGTTGTAAAATTGGAAAAAGGACAAGGACTACACTTAATCTATTTGACATTCTTATTTATTTTCTATTTTACGGTCACCCTCACGACATATGCATTTTCGTTTCATTTTATATATATTTATTTAAATTTTGTTACTAAGATATATAACGTATATTAACTAATTTTTATTACGTATAATCGTTATCATAGTAAAAAGTGGAAAACTTTGTAAATAATAAAACTGATCATATCATTTTAAATATAAGCATATCATTTGCATATCATTCATTCATCATAACGATTATTTATCAATCGTTATTCATTTCGTATTTGCCAAATTGTATTTGGACAAATTCTTAGATAAATTTAATTATCAGGTTCCTATTCAAAGACGTTTCCATAATCTTATTCAAATTTACTCTTCGTCATCTCTTTATCAAACCCAGGTGAGTCATAGCCCCATTTCAAATAATTGTTTTTAACTCCTTGGGGGAGATACATGCTTACATATACTTTTATAACTTGATAAGTATATGAAATAAAATAAAATATATGAATCAAATCAATTTCCTAATTGATATTAAAATAATATAATTTGTGATTTATAATATGTTAATGTTTCCAATGTGATTATTGTGATATGTGAAATATATATATTTGTTGATAAATTATTTGACTGAAATATTGATATTCATGTGAAAGTTGTTCCCAATTCACTTATCGTGATATGTGATATAAATGTGTTACTGGCAATATATTCAAATTGGATTCTGATACTCAAAGGATGATATTTTCAAATTGAATTTCTGATACTCAAATGATAATATTTTCAAACTGAATTTCTGATACTCAAGCGATATTATTTTCAAACTGAATTTCTGATACTCCAATGATACTGTTTTCAAATTGATCTCTGTGATACGATACTTGATTTCATGATGTTATGCTAAATGAGCCCATAGGTCCTTGATATTGCCTAAGTTACCCTATTGCCATAAAGCCCCTCTATCATGAGCCATTAATCACTGCGGTGAGCGCGAATATAGTGGACAGCTTCGAAACCTGTTTCGGGTTGACCTCCGGTCCCACTAATGCTTGACGGAATGCCAATTGCAATTGGTTAGCCGCATTAGTCGTGATACACTATATTTGAGTAAATAGGAATTGGCAAATCACCTATTACACGAGGGCAAATTCATCATTGATTTGATGAACACCCGCCGTTTACGGTATTTGTTAACGCCTTGCGTGTCATGAGGCTTGGTGCAATATCTATAAAGGAATAGTATATATATGTATTCAACATATATATTTAGATACAGCTGTATAGGTTCGCCCATATGTGAATTGTTTATCTGATTAATTTAGTATCATGAGTTTCCAGCTCATGTCAGGATTATTGATTCTTTATCTAATGTGGCTGAATATTATATGATTTATTTGTGAATATATTCGATAATTGTTTCATTTCTGTTAGTATTTTATTAATACCAAATATTCCTGAAATCAAATCAAATAAAGGGTTTTTCCTAAAACTCTATGAACTCACCAACCTTTGTGTTGACACTTTTAAGCATGTGTATCTCAGGAAATTTAACGGAGCAGGACAAGACACGGAGTGGGCATTTATTACTCTGATAAATTAAAATGGTGTAAAAATCAAATTTGTCATTTTTACAAGTCTTTATATCTTTTCATATATATATATATATATATATATATATATATATAGTGAAGCGTTCAAATGAGAAGCCTAAATTTTGTGAGAACGCGAGAAGCAATCCTAGCCACTCATTTTATCCTTCTATAATTTTAGTTTAACGGCTAATATTAGTTAATCAACTTTTTGAAAATTTCATAAAAAATTTTGAAAATTTTTAAAAAATTTTTGAAAATTTTCAAAAAAATTTCGAAATTTTTTTTTTCAAAATTTTTTTTCAAAAAATTTTTTTTCGAAAAAAATTTTTTCGAAAAAATTTTTTTCGAAAATTTTTTTTCGAAATTGTTTTTTCCGAAATTTTTTTTCGAAAATTTTTTTTTCGAAAATTTTTTTTGAAAATTTGTTTTTCGAAAAAAATTTTCCGAATTTTTTTTTTCTGAATTTTTTTTCGTCACATGTGAAAAAAAATTTGGAAATTTTCACGAAATTTTTTTTCTCACGTGTGAAAAAAAAATTCGTCACATGTGAAAAAAAAAATTTTCGTCGCATGGAAATTTTTTTTTCGTCACTTGTGAAAAAAAAATCCGTCACATGGGAAAAAAAATTTCGTCGCATGTGAAAGAAATTTGGAAATTTTCACGAAATTTTTTTTGTCACGTGTGAAAAAAAAAATTCGTCACATGTGAAAAAAAATTTCCTATGTGGAAAAAAAATTTCATCACATGTGAAAAAAAAATTTGAAATTTGCACGAAATTTTTTTTGTCACGTGAAAAAAAATTCGTCACATGTGAAAAAAAATTTCGTCGCATGTAAAAATTTTTTTTCGTCACATGTGAAAAAAAAATTCGAAATTTTTCAAAAAAAAATTCAAAAATTTTTTGAAAAATTTTCAACAAAATTTTTGAAAATTTTTTGAAAATTTTCAAAAAAAATTTCGAAAATTTTCTAAAAATTTTTCAAAAAAATTTCGAAATTTTTTTGAAATTTCTTCAAAATCTTTTTGAAAATTTTTTGAAATTTTTCAAGAAAAATAGTTAGCTAATAATAGTCATTAGATCAAAGTTTAAGGAGAATAAAATGAGTGGCTAGGATTAATTCTCGCGTTCTCACAAAAATTAGATTTCTCACATGAATGGCCATATATATATATATATATATATATATATATATATATATATATATAGAGAGAGAGAGAGAGAGAGAGGTTGGTTCATTAAAAAAGTACACTTTGGTAGAAAAGTGAGTAAAGTGTACAAATCACCTCCTCCCTTCCCCCCTTCTTTTTTTTTTCCAAACTCAAGGGGCCTTACTGTAACTTCTTTTATTTTGCAAGGGTTGTGTTTTATAAATTGGACCCTACCCTACACTCGTCATATAAAATGCCCAAAATCTCTTATTTTTCTACTGTACTTTTTTTTCATCTGGTTCGCTCCATATGTATGTTATGTCACATTTTTTTGTTAATCGTTAGTCATTAGTAGTCTACTAACATATGTGATAATCCTTTTGTGTAACTATACGTTCGCACTTTACAATCCCAATAACAATCTGAAACCAACAATCAGAAGGTAAACAATATTTAATATTATAACTCGGGAAGAAGTATTTTTGACTGATTTTAACGAACTTAATATTGGTACAATAGATTAAAAAATCCAGAAACGAACGGTTCAAAATTTTATGTTACATCTGGAGCTGGCCATTCGGACTAAAGCCCAAATAGAGTGTACAATTTCATGGTCATATTGCCTTGTATTTTGATGAATTCGAAGTAGAATCAGACTCTGTGTGAGCAGTCAATACTAAAGTTGCGATGCTCTTCAGCGATTCATATGCTACTGCAGAACATACTCTGTGTGAGCAGTTGAGAAAACAATCTGATCCCAACAGTCAGTTTGCATTTGTCAAGCGTTGATCTTTTAGAGGTAATCGCGAAAACTGAGTTTTCCTTCAGTGCCTGCAATTCCATCAGCTTATAAGTTACGAAACACATAGTACAAGTACTTCCACATGAACAATGTTATAAGCTTCCATTCTTTTATCATATGGGTTATCGTTGGAAGTTTGGACGTTGGTTCAGGTTTATCATATGGGTTATCACCACTGCAAACCTGTTACCCTTTGGCTCGCATGAAATGCAATTACTTTGTCATTCTTGTTATCAAGCTCAAAAACTTCAATAGGTATGTCACGCTCTTTAATTCTGAAGTAAAAAAAAATAAAAATAATATGCTAAGCCGCGCCACCCTCTTAATCATAAAGTATAAACAGATAAGATAAGCTTAGCCATGCACCCTCTAAGCTTCTTTAATATAAATTATAAAGTATAAACAGATAAGCATAAGCTTAACCTTTAAGCTTCGCTAATGTGCTTCATCCAAACATGTGTTTGCGCTTACCATGTTTTAATAACCCAATCAGATATCAAGCACCATAGATTTACCCAAACAACACCCTTAAGTATTTGGTTTACAGACACTTTTAAAATGTTGATTTCATTAAAAATATAAGGCAAAACCAACTAGCACTTAACCGTCCAAACACTTATATTTTCTTGCTTTTAAAATATGTGATAAGCGCTAAAATAACAAGATATACCTTTACAAGGGCATGAAAATGTGTGCCTCCTCAGCTGCGGACTCGATCCCCTGAAGAAAACCAACAAGTATATAAGCACTTCATCAGTATAATCTTTGAAATTTGTACATGTTTGTGCTACATGAAGCTTTAACTGAGTAAACAAATATGAATTGCCCAAAAGCATACAAAATAAAAAATATATAAAATATTTGCATAATGCATTTGAAGACTGTAAAGAAGTAAAAAATACAGTGCAGAAGAAAACATGTTCATGCAGAGCATTTTTAATTAATAAAGTTCAAAGTACCTCATTAGAACCAAAACGATCTTTCAGCATCTGCTCTTTCTTATCCTCCACTTCTTTAGCCTTTTGTGTCTCTACAAACACAATTTAAAATATCAAAATCATAATTAGTAATCATGCACATTCAATCAAAACATGACCTCGGATAAGGGGGTGTTTAGGAGTGCAATTTTAAAGTACTTATATGCTTAACTATTAAAAAAAAAAAAAAAAAAAAAAAAAAAAAAAAAAAAAAAAAAAAAAGTGGCAACCTGCTTAGCTTAGTTTCAATGGTTCATTTGAGTGTACAACAAGCAAATAAGCATTTTTTAAGCACATAAAACTGACTGTAAGTAGATAAATACTTAAATAAGCTATCTCAAACACTATCTTGAGGAGAAACGTATGATAAAAATGAACACTAACCAACATTGCCAGGACGAGTGAGCACACATCAGAAAAGGTAGTCAAGGAATTAACAAGTTATATTAACAAAAAAGAACCAAAAACTCATAAATGTGATAAAAAAAAAAGTTAACAATACACTAGCAATCCTAATAATATGAATCCTTTTGGTATGTAAATGTTGCGAAAATTTCTAGTTTAGGGTGTCATGTGAAAACTGAAAAAGGTTCCTTGTTTCTACGGTTTATGGTTTCTATCTCAAGGTCTTTCTCGCATAGAATAGAAGAAATTAAGGCTTATGAGTTATGAAAGAGGTGAATTATTCATTACCTGTAACATAGAAAGTACCAGTAACCATGTCATCCTCGGTTGCAATTAAGGCTAACGTCATTGAATCAAATAGTTACATGGTGAACAAATGAACGGGTACCAATAATGTATTGCAACATAGACATTAGCTGGTACTTCCTTTGCTTAAAGCGCCATTTTTAAAGCATTAGCACTTGGATGCACTAATATGTCCATACAGATGCTCTAAACATGCAATGTTCCATTCTTAAAGTTTGTTTATCAGCACTTGGATACACGAATCATCTCTCATATATAAGACGTCACAAGACTCATTTCTAACAAAGTTCGTTCATCAGCTGAACTTAGAAAGGCTCGATAAGGCACAACAGTTAACAGATGCACCAATCTGTTAATAGATGCACCAAGATATGACACATCAGTTAACAAGAGGACTATGTGAAACACAACCCATTTTGCCACTGATTATGCAGAAAGTTTGTCAATAACCAATCTAATAGCTGCAATGGTTATTGGCATCCTAGACCAGATTCATTTACCAGAAAGTTTGGGGCAAGATCCATTCCAGCCACTAGATGATGATTGGGCCGAAAACCTTGGAATATTCTACTTCACAGACCCCCTGCCACTTGGTTTAGCCACAGCTTAACATGATACGTTTTGACTAAATTGATGCTTTTAAGCAACAAAGTAGGAAAATCTAATTGATAGATACATCTGACTATGAAGAGACACATGATCGCTCGTTTTAAACCTACAAAATCTTTATCTCCAAACCCTTTGTTTGCATATTGACAGTAAAAGGATGCTGATAACCTGAAAAAAGTTTTCTGCTCAATGCGCCCTACAGATCCTGGATCTACATAATAATGCAATACATAAATCCAAACACCCTATCATATCAGATGAGTGGTAACCTAGCTGGAGTCTGCACACCATGTAAAAGACTTACAAGATGGAAGCAAAAAACATATTTTAGGCATTCATATCAAGGGTGATTTCACCACAATGTGCATAAGTAGATAAGCGCTAACCTGTTTAACCAACAAAACCCATATTAACACATTTACAAATGGATGCACTAAACATAAATGTTGATGCACTAAACATACAATGGTGATGCACTAAACATACAATGTTGATGCACTAAACATACACGTTGATGCATTAAACTTTGTCGCTAACCTGTTTAACCAACAAAACCCATATTAACACATCTACAAATGGATGTACTAAACATACATGTTGATGCACTAAACATACAATGGTGATGCACTAAACATATACGTTGATGCACTAAACATACAATGTTGATGCACTAAACATACACGTTGATGCACTAAACTTTGTCACTATTCGAACAATATAAATGGATGCCAGAATGTATTGCATGATGCTTTAATAAAACAAATAGATACTCTAATCATGAATCCATTGTTCAAAAATCTTGCTAACAAGTATGCCTTGATTTTTTAAAGTGGTGCTTTAATCCTTATAACAGATTCAAACATTAATCATACATACATATGCTCTAATCTATCAAAAAACGTACTATAACATATTATATACACAGATGCTGCAACAACTATTGTTGATGCAATAATCATACATACCGATGTCGTAACATTTTTTTCAGATGCCTTAGATTTATTCAAACAATCTGATGCTATTTCATGAAACAAACAGATGCCTTAAATTAATTCAAGATGCTTTAATCTCACTAACCGATGCTCAAATTATACAAAAATAGATTATGCCCCAGTTATTTAAACTGATGCTTTAATCCATATAACAGATTTCAAATTTATGGCACTTTAGTGCCCATAATGCTTTAATCAAACAAACAGATGCTCTAATCAATAATCAATTTTTCACTAATCTCGCTAACAAGTATGCCCTAATTTATTAACATGTTGCTTAAATCCTTATAACATATTCCAACATATTATATACATAGATGCTCTAATCTATCAAAAAAAGATGCTTTAACATATTTATATACATAGATGCCCTAAAATGTAATTTTATAATAACATGAAAATTTAAAAGTCTGTAATTAAAAACTTACAGTTTTATGATATCTATGGTTTGATTTCAATTTTCTTCTGGTGTTCGACGGATGTACGACAGCAATGATCGAGTAGTGGAGATGATGATGGAAATGATGAAGGTGGAGTAGGGGAGATGATGACGGTGGATATGATGACGGTGGAGTGGTGGAGATAATGACAGGAATGATGACGGTGACGGTGGAGATGATGACAAAAATGAGTGTAGTTAGGGTTTTGGATAGTGGAGATGGTGATTGTTGATGTTGTGGTGGTGCGTTGGCGATTGGCGGCGATGTGCTGGCTGTGTGGTGGTGGCGATGTAGATGCGAGGTAACTGTGTGTGTGTTGTATCTGATTAAATGATGCTTCTCTTTACTTTTGTTCTTTTTTTATTTTCTACCCTGAAGTTTCAATTATGTTCGCAATCTACCCTATAACTTTTTTTCTCACTTTTCTAACGAATTGCATTTTTCTCTAGAACCTTACCCTATATATATATATATATATATCGAAAATAGAATGCTTTTGGAAATTAAAAATTCGACCTCCTTTAGATTTTATAAAGCATCAACAGGGCTGATAATTCTACTCGGTAAAAATCTTTCAAACAACTTCAACTCTAGAAAAAGTTCATCGCCATCAATATATGCTTTTCCTTCGTACTTCAGTGCATCTTCAAGAGCATGACAATGTGACTTAAGCAAACTTTCTTCAAGTTGCCTCAACCTTTTAGGAAACAAAAACCCAAATAGTTTTTCATATTGTTGGTATTGTTCAAATCTTCGTTCAATAGAAGCAAGTGCATGATTAATAATATATAAAAAGTAGTTAACTTTAAAATCCTCCTTGGGTGAAAATAAAACTTCTGGCTCAGTTGAAGTATCATCAAATTGTTTTTTCTTACTATTAATACGCATTTGAGGGAATACCGGATCAACACCCATTTTACTTGCAACTATTTTAGCTTCATCGATCGCCTTAGCCAACCCCACTTCTCTATATTCCTTGAAGAACTCAATTAACTTGTTGACTTCTTGAATAGCTACATCAAGAACCATATCTTCTGATTGTAACTTTTTGCTCACCACATTCACCGTTGATAATACTTCATACCAAATCACTAGTGCTACCAAAAACTCAAAATCACTAACCATATTAACTGCTAGTGATTTTGCATCACTTTGAATTAAAAGTGTCTTTATCGGTTGCCTCAACTTCAAGCAAAGCTTTTCTTACATCGGGAAGATATAATTTAATAGGCTTTACACTATCAACACGAATTTCCTAACGTGTTATGCATAATGGCTTAAGAAACAATCCTTTTAACATGTTGTCTCATGATATCCCACCTATTAACGGATCTCGAAAAGAGAGTATAAAGTCGTTGAATAACTCCAAAAAAACTCTCTAGATTTATCACATGTATTACCCATGTCACATAATATAAAATTAAGACTATGACAACCACACGGCGTATAAAAAGCTCTAGGATTTAAATCTAGGAATCTCCTTTGTACTCCTTGATGTTTTCCCTTCATGTTTGATCCATTGTCATATCCTTGACCATGCATATCATCAACATCAAGACCAAGACGGTTTAATTCATCAAGTGTAACATCAAATAATCCTTTACCGATTGTATCATCAACAACCAAAAACCCAAGAAAAGATTCTTCAACTTTAACAATTTTAGAGTCGAAATCAACATACCTCACAATAATAGTCATTTGCTCGTCATGACCTATATCGGGAGTGCAGTGAAGTATGATGGAGTATTACTTTGCTCGCTTTATCTTCTTGATTATTTCCGATTGAATTTTTTTAGCTAGCAAATCTATCAATTCGTCTTGTATGGTGTGCCCGAGATAATGTACGTTAAGTTCATCGTTCATGATACGCCGCACATGTTCTTTTACAATAGGATCAAACTCTTCCAACATCTCAATTAGTCCTAAAAAATTCCCATTACCTTTTTTATAGAACTTCTCTTTTTTTTTCCGCGAAATGCTAGGTTATGTATAGCAAGAAACTTGACAAGTGATATAATTCTCAAAATAACTTGATGCCAATAATCCGTTTCTTTCTTAAATAAACCGTACACTACTTTATCAATGGTTTCGTTCTCTTTCAACCTTTGACGCATCTCGACCCATGTATTCATACACCTCATATGCTCTGAGCTACTTTCATGTTGCTTAACACTACGATGAACATGTTGCCAATCACAAAAACCTTCACTATCCAATCCACCTTTCGGAACGCCTTTTCTAAATAGTTTGCAACAAAAGCAAAAAAAAAAAATTCAAGCTCCTGTGAATACATAAGCCATTCTCTATCGCAAGTCTCCATGTTTGGTAGTATTCTCGTAAACACAGAATTATCATTACCATTCTTAACAGTCGAATTTTGTTTTGGACCTTGCTCTACCAACTTATTGATCATGTTAGGACTAAGTAAATGCCAATTTTTCTAGGGTCAAATATATCAACATCATATTTTTCAACATTAGCACGAGCATCATCTTCTTCCATATTAACATCAACATTCTCATTTACGAAATCTTCCAAATTCACATCAACATTATCATTACCAACATCTTTAACATTGTCATTTCCATTACCATCATTTTGTTCATCAACATTAGAAGGACCCGCATCTTATTTTTTGATAAATTTATTCATAGTCCCTTTTTGAGACTTTATAAGTGCAACTTGTTTTGCTTTTCTTGTTCGTTTTAACCTACCGAATGCTTGTTTAGGAGGCATAATTTTTTTAAACAACTACATATGAAAAAAATTAACATTATTTAACAATTTGTCATTTGTCAACTATCAATTACTCAATTTGAGTATATACTGTATATCATTATATGCATACAATTATGCAAAAAAAAAAAATAATAATAATAAAAAAAAAAAAAAAATTAATTAAAATTAAAATTGATAACTAAAAATAAAATAAAATTGATAACTAGTTGAGAGTTCTAAGTTGTAACCTTAATTATGATTTGAAGATGGAGATGGATTATTGAAAGCAAAGCTTCAGTGCTTCATGCCTTCAGCCCTTCACCCTTTTTTCCCTTCACAATCGTTTTTGACTTTTTTGATTAAATGATTAATAGGGTTTATTTTTAGTGCCTATTAGTGGGTTGGGCCTAATACATATAATGAGTATAAAAAAATTTAGTGCCCCTTAGTGGGTTGGGCCCGGCTCGTTTGCTGATGGTGCGCCGGCCCAAAACCGCCTATTGATTGATGTGGCACCCGTGGCCCCCAAATATGTAATTTTGGCTTGTCACCATAACTTCCACTCTAATCAAACATTTGATGCCATTGAGTAATTTAATTTGACGTAAAGTAACATGTGATGGGCTTAAAAGTAATTAAAAGGTAAAAAAATATAAGTGACGGGCCTTATCTCATAAATCTTTATATAAAATTATAAAGTTATAATCTTTTATATAATAAAATAATTACATTTTTTCGGAATGTTTTTCTTATTAAAAAAAATAGACTAATAGCAGAGCTCGATTTTGCCACTTAGGCGAAATCAAGCAATATGATTGGTCAATAGAAAGCCAAAATTAAATTGATTTTGGTTAAACTTAATAAATTTGATGGAGAAATTTGGTTACGAAAAAAAATGTATAAAAATATAGGTGTCAAATTTATAAAAATAAAAACTAAAAAAAAAAAAAAAAAAAAAAAAAAAAAAAAAAAAAAAAGTAAGTAATAAAATTTTAGTGTTTCAATTTTAAATAAATAAAGCTAAATGTAAAATTACAAGTTTCATTTTTTTTAAAAACTTTATAAAAAAAGCAAATAACCCTTTACACTTTATACCCCCTATACTCTATAATATTAATTTTGTTTAAAATTACATGAGTATTAGTATTAGTTTTTACTTTTTAGACTTTCATCTATTAAAATTACAAAATTTGGTAAATATGTGAATTAGTTTTAATATACATTAACTATTTTTTAAACTAATGTTAGTTTTAGACTTTCATCTATTATAATATTTTTTTTAAATAAGGACTCATGTTATTCTATTTAAAAGTTTAATTTATGCGTACACGGATTTGAATAATAAATACGGCTAAATTATTAGTAACAGGAATATAAATATCAAATGGTAAGCACGCGTTACTGTGATGTGAAAATAAATATACGCGATTCTACTTATAACAACGATTCATGAAATTGTTATTTAAAATTTATATATGGATATCCATAAAAACATTTTAAAAACTTTACGGAGCATATTTTAACTTCATTAACGCTCATTATTTGCTACTAAACTCGCACATTTTGTACAACATTATATCAATAGTTAAAGTTAGACAACATCAACCTCAACTTCAACATGTCTGTCAGTTTAAAACGTTATACAACGCTAATAATAATAATAATTAAAAAAAAATGTTAGATAGTCATTGTTTAATTTAGAAGGTGTTTTCCTTAAATTAAAAATAAATAAAATAAAATAAAAACGCATAGCAATCCTTATTTGATAACAATCACCTCCTAAATCAGGGAAAAAAAAAAAACTACGTAGGTGATAACCTAATTTTATTCATTGACGTGATGTTTCATCAACAAAAAACTTAATAGTTGGCCGTTGTAAAGAAACTAAAAGTATGTACATGAGAATTATTAAGCAATAATATATAGTTTTTAATCAGGTTATTACGTTATTATACTGCGATAATGTTATTGAGTTGGTAATCATGGATGTGAGATACAACCATTCTTCTATACTTATAATTTATGTGTTAACCTCCTTTTGCTTCTGAATAGAATCTGAAAGAGACCTCAACAGAACTTTGACTTATGTCTTATCTAGCTGATAGTTTTTAGTAACCTTTTTTATGGTTTAACTTTTTTGTTATATACCATCTTTTAATATTTTTTTAATATTTTATTGATAACTTCTACACTTAATATTTGTGTTTTTACTATAAAAACACTAAACTATGATAGAATTATATTAGTTGTGAGTTCAGGGGTTTTTTTACTAAGCTTCTCAAAAAAACTTATAGCTTTATCATAAACTTATTGTATTATGGTAATTGAATAAGCCAATAAGCACCTTTAATAAGCATAACCCAACACCCCTTTAGTTCTAATATGAAGATTTTTTTTTTTTTTTTTTTTTTTTTTTTTTTTTTTTTTTTTTTTTTTATGACTAACTTTGTTGTTATCCTCACTATAACGCAACATGTTAGTGGTTTTTGCAGATTTATGATCTTATCGCACACACTAAAGGGTAATGCAATTTGTTGTGTGCGTTTTTTAGAGGAGGATTAAGTATCAAAACATGATTGTTGTGGAAGGAATTTCAACGCCTGCTCAAGGTATGAATGTAAATTAAGTTGAGTTGCTGATTTAGATAATACATGAAAGTATTTAATGTGCCAAAGATGTGTTTTAGTGTCTATATGGGGAATTTAATGGTAGGAATTCTTAGCAAGTGTATTTGAATGAGTTAATAAAACTTAGCAGGTGTTTGTTGTCAGTGATAATACTATGGGTGTCAAACGTTGGTCTAAAATATGGGTGTTTTTTACCTTGATGATTTAGGCCAATTGTGAAGAAAGTTGCACTAAAATGAAAGGTCGGTAAGGATTCAAACAATCCTAAAAGACTTGCGAATGTACTCTTTTTCTTTTTTTCATGCATTTATAATTTACTTATACAAGTAATAATAATTTCCTTATATAGTTCAGTCTCAGAGAAAAATTATTGTTATACATTATACATAAACGTAAGATTAAATTTTGAGTTCTACCAATTACATCTTTTTTGGTTTCTCTTTATGTAATAAAGAAGCTATAGTGTAAGCCTCTATGTTAATTTAGTAATTTTATGATCAAACATGAGAAGTAAATATCACAAACTTATGAAAATACAATTTTTCAAACAAAAAGGTACATTAGTAAACATGGCATGATGGTTATTCATAATCATGAAAATGAATCGATCTTCAAAGCTATTTAAATATACTACATATTTTAACAAAAATATAAGTAAAAGAAATACCAAAATTACAAAACACATCGTAAATTGATAGCACATGTTTGCAAAACTAAAAGCATACATAACTAACATCTTATGCAAGTCAAGTATCATGATGTGATTTTGCTTGAATAATAAAATATAAATTTTAATGGAATTGCATTCTCCTTAAATAATAGGTAGATTATAACATATATACATATGATTTTTTATTTTTAGTTGTTGGGATTATAGTTTTCACTATTTTATCAAGTCTCGGTCATTTATAATAATAGGTTGCTTAAGTTATTATTTACTTACACATTGTTTAAGTTACAAGTTTACTAGGCTTATGTTAAATAGTCCATGGGCTTGAAGCCCACACGATTTTCATGAATGGAAGGAGAGGGAGTGTTGCCCTAGCTCCTTCCCTATATATAGTAACCTTAGGTCTCATGTAAACTTGGTTGGTTATTTGATTTCTTAAGGAAACTCTTGCACTTATATTTCTCTTATTCATATAATCACCCAAATCTCATTTCTCATTTCATTTCTATTGTTATGATACTTGTGTTTACTAAATGGTGACCTAACAAGTGGTATCATTCGCCATATGAAGGTGTAGCTTTTGTTTTTCATTGATTTCGTTTCTTTAACTTGTTTTTAATCGATTTTTTTGTCAAAATTTTCGTACTTTTTTGCTTGTTTTTGGTTTTTTATCACATATTTGCTTACAAACTTGTGCTACAAATCAAAACAAACATAAAAGTTTCAAACTTTTCTCAAAAAAATTCGATTTAGGGGTTCTTGTACCTATTTTCGCAATTTTAAAATTTTGGTTAAGTTCTTAAAGTTTTCAACTTTTTTAAAGATCTCTTCATTTTACACATAAAAATACAAGAATCTTGAAATAAAAACGAGTTTTTGGATTGCTTTCTTTGAAAAATAACATTTGCCAATTTTTCGAAATCATCCATTTGAACCTATTTCGAGATCTACTCTAAGTGCTCTACATCGACTTCGTTTTTGTGGACTCAGTATTTTCTTTCTTGTATAAGAAAGATAAGTACTTCGACTTTTGGTAAAGTTTTTCGAAATTGTACAATTTCGAAAACTGGGATCGTAGCCTTTGTGTTTTCGAAAACATCAAATATTTTCGAAATCACACTTCTTTCGCAAACTTGTATAAGTTTCGAAATCTCCACCATCACTTAGTTTTTCGAAAATTTCTAAAGTTTCGAAATCCATAAAGTTTCGAGAACTTGATTTTTCGAAAACCTGAAACTTTCGCAATCCCAATCTAAAATTTCGCAATCACAGGAATACAAACTTTCGCAATCCCTGTTAACCAAGATTTCGCAATCTGAAGTTGAGCAAAATTTTCGAGATTTGGCTAATTCTATACCTTCTACAAGATCCATTTCTACACAAGTGTTCTAAGAAGTCTCAACCACCTAATTACTACTTCCCTCATACTCAGCAACAACAATTCCATCAGCAACAACCGTATCAACAACCTTCACAATCACACGTTCAAAAACAACCGTTTAATCCACTACATCATTACCTAATGATGCAACAACATCAGATCATTCCTCAACAACAACCATATCAAATGCCACAACAAACCACTCAGTTTTCCTCCAAACAACCTCACTGGTTTGACAGAATGTGTGAAGTTATTACAACTCAACAATCCCGACATGAGGCAGGATCACTTGAAACACCTCCAATGCTAACACCTGGGAACTATGTTCAATGGTCAAGTCGATTCTTACGATTTCTTGAACTAAAGAAACCTCATGGGAAATTCTTGAAACAAGTGATACTTGAAGGACCATTTGAGTGGCCAACAAGATTTGAAATTGGTGATCCAAATGCTGATCATCCACGTCCTCCTGGTGATAGACCTCTTCCAGAATCTCAACTCACAGAAGAACAGAAATTACATCGTGAAGCTGATGAGTACGCAATGGCTTATATACTTCAAGGTATACCTAATCCAATTTATCGAAGTGTCGATGCTCAGAAGACAGCCAAAGCTATGTGGGAACATGTTTATCTCCTTATGGAAGGCACTCAATTGAACAAAGATGATATGGAATCCAAACTCTACATGGAATATACAGACATCACAATTGAACCAGGAGAGTCACTTGAATCCTACTATCATCGTTTCACAAATGTGGTCAATGATCTGGAACGTCACAAAATCACAGTACCGAGGATAGCAGTGAACTCCAAATTCGTCGGTAGTCTTGGTCCAGATTGGCATAAATATGTGACATTTGTTCGTCAAACCAAAAATCTTCATGATGCTCCATATGGTTTGTTGTATGATTTTCTGAAACACCATGAACCTGAAGTGGAGAAAGATCGAGCTCTACGAGGAGGATACACACCAACACCAACACCAAATTCTTTGGCTCTCGTAGCTCAATCTCCCTATGCTCCACCACCAATGTCAAATCATGCATATGTTCAAGAGCAGAACTACTTCAGTTATCCACAGTCTTCCACCTCGAACCAAATGGTCCCTTATGATTCATCTCCACAGAATGCTTCTACTCAACTTGTTCCATTAAACAACAATGATGTAGTATATTACTCAAATTCCAATGACGATGACGATGATGACTTTAACACGTTGAATCAGGGACTTGCTCTTATTGCTCGTGCTTTTAGCAAATTCTCCAACAGGACAAACAACCGTCAACGTTCATCTTCTAACACAAGGAATCAAGCTGTTGTCAATGATGGAAGAGTGGAAATTCAGAATCGTAGCTATGGTCGATCTGGTTCAGGAAGTTTTTCAGGAAACTTTGGGAATGGTCAAAGGTTTAGTAACAATGCGGGGTTCAAGAACAACTCAGGGTCTTCTCAGCAAAGGTCTGAACCAGTCGCAACTAGGAACTCCAACTCAGGGAATGCAGTGTGGTGCTATAACTGTAATGAACAAGGTCATATAGCGACAGCATGTCCCAAACCGAGAACTCGGGGTAGTAAGTTTCACAAGCAGGCATTACTCATGGCTCTTCAAGATGAAAAAGATGGACATTTCCCTGAACAAGATAACAACTTCATGGCAAATGTGTACAATGATGATGACATGGAAGATCTAGAAGCCAATGCAGCTGTGATGCTTATGGCCAACATGCAGGAACTTAAGCTAAATGATTCAGGTCCAATGTATGACACTGACGGCTTGTCTCAGGTACATGACCTCAATGCATGCTTTATTAATGATATAGTTTCACCTTCTGCTTATGAATCAGATATGGCGCAAGTTGTTCCATCTAAATCATCTTCATCTTCTCAAACAGATGAACAAATAAGCACAGTTGTCATATTTGATGATGACACAGATGTTTCATTTGATGATCCTATTGAGAATGATAAACATGATCATTTAGAACAACATGAACCATCATTTGATCCAGACCCTGACCTAATATTGTTATTTAAACAACTGGATGCTCAACAATTGCAAATTATAAAATGCAACGAGAAAAATAAAGTTTTAAAAGAACAAAATGCGTCACTTGCAAGAGATATTGAATGTTATAAAATTCAACTTTCTAATCAGGAAGACAAGATTAAAAATGCAAAAAGTTTTGAAAAAGCTTTTCAAGATTCATACAATAAAGAACAAGATCTTCAACGCAAAATGCAAGATTTAATTGAGTCAAACGGAAAGTTGATTTCGAAACTCGAAAGTGAAAAGTGTGAATTGAAAATGCAAGTTGAACGTCTTCAAACAGTTCTTTCCAAAACAGAAACAGAATTGTCAAATTGCAAAAAGGAGTTTTGTGAACATAAAATACGAAAAAGGAAGTATATAGATGACTTACTCGGTGATATTGTTGATCTTGAAAAACAACTCAAAGAATTTCGTCACATTGTTTACAAACACGGGAACTCTGTCACAACAATTCAGAAATTTGCTTTAAAACCGAGACCCGATAAAGGATTTGCACTTTGTGATTTCAAATCAATGTTTCTTCACACAGCATTCAAAGAAAATCCTAAGATTTATAGTATAGATCACATGTTTGATAATACAATTGTGCGTGCTGTTGTTTTTGATACTGAGGAAGAAGAAGAACTTGAAGACGAGAGTCGATCAAAAATGAGTTATGTTCAATATTGGACACCATATGACTATTCAAAAGCTCCACCTCTTTCTAAATCTTTTGTTACTCAAAAAGAATTACCTGAGAAATCATGGTTTGTCGAAGAGTCATATGTTTCATCCTCTAATGCGGCCCCTGTCCAAACTGTAGTACAAATAAATGGTCCTTTACCATCATCCGGTGAACTTACACCTTTACCAAAAAGTTGTCGTGTCTTAAACTATTACAAAACTTTTATGGAAGACATCGAAATTTTGGAGGAAACAATTGCACGCAATTCTGAAATAAAAGTTGAAACTTTTCAATCCGCTTACGAGCGAGAAAAGAGAGATATTTTTCAAAAACAAATGCTGCCAATTGTCAAACACCTCCGTCTCTGTGCTACACGTTGGGATCAGGAACTTCAAAACGAGGTCAAAAATATGATAAACATTTTCAACTCAACTGAAAATGAAATTTTGGCTCAAAAGCAAAGAAATCGGGTTTTACAAAAAGATGCTGATCGACTCTTGGAACAAGTTCTCAATGCTGATATCTTGTCTATTATCATGAATGATCTCTATAATTCTGGTACTTCTATGCTTATGGATGATCTTTGTGTTGATAATAACTTGTTGAATGGGGAAATTGAGACACTCAAACTTGAAAATGATAAGCTGAGAATAAAAAATGATGATGTGACAAAACAATTTTCAAAAGAAATTTGTCAACTCAAACAAAGGCTTGAATGGTGTCAAGCTCAAAGTCTTGAAATGGAATTGAAGTTTCAAAGTCAAAATGTTTCAAACTCTTGTCAGATTTGCAATAACAACGAGTCTTTAAAAAGTCTGTGTCTCCGATACGAGAAAGAAATTGCGGATTTAAAAATTGAAAACGCCGAATGGCAACAAAACCGCGATGGCATCAAATATTGCAATGGTTTACTTGAGTCTGAAATCCAGGATAAAAATCACATCATCATTGATTTGAAAGAGAAAATTAAGCTAATTCAAAAGGGAAAGATGGTTGACACCACGGTGATAGCACCAGGAATGTATCAATTAAACAAAACTGCTAAAGAAAATGTCATTCAAAACACTAATGTTGATAACTCCACTTCTACAGGACTAGTCTCCACTAATAACGTTAGCAGACCCAAGCGAAAAAGTAAAAAGAAGAATAGGATCTTGCAACGTAAGAGAGGACAACTAGAAGCTCAAGAAGTAGAAGATCAACTTAGGAATTTGAATAAAACTCATGTTGCATCAGATTTAGATTCTAATCTGGCAAATTGTAATCAAAATCTAAATGTAACGAATGATGAACCTTTGAAAGTTTTGAATATTAATGCATCTTGTGTGTTTTGTCGTAAAAGCGTATCATCTGGTGATCATACAAAATGTTTAGCTAATTCTCTTCTCAATCGTCATAAGAAACGTAGGACACGCATTCCTTCTAGGCCCACTACTGCCTCTAAGTCTAATTTAGGAAAGCCGTCTTCTACGGTTTCTAATGAAGTTGAAGTTACCCCCATAGGTGCCGAGAACAAATCTAGGAATGAGCCAACTACTAGTGCATTTAACATTAAGAAAGCAAAAACTAGTTGGAACTGGCAACGTTGGTTACAATACAAACCAGACTTTAAATGGATTCCTAAATTATTGAATACATGTATTTCTAACCAACAGGAACCCGCACTGTCTTTGGGTTCCACCCTTACTTCTGTTCCATCTGTGTCTTCTTCTTGTGATGCAGGTGGTACAGATAGTTCTCTGGATTGTTGATAGCGGATGCACCCGACATATGACAGACAATCTCAAACTGTTACACAACTTTGTCTCAAAGTTTATTGGTACTGTCAGATTCGGGAATGATCATTACGCACTTATCATGGGATATGGTGACTATATCAGCGGGAACATTGAAATCAGTCGTGTATATTATGTGGAAGGCCTTGGACACAACCTTTTCTCTGTTGGTCAATTCTGCGATGGGGATCTAGAAGTTGCATTTCGTGAGAAAACTTGCTTTGTTCGTGACTTACAAGGAAACGATCTAATGTCTGGCTCACGTGGCTCCAATCTTTATACAATATCAATGTCAGATATGATTGCAACATCTCCGATATGTCTTCTCTCCAAAGCAGAATCAACTAAATCTTGGTTATGGCACAAACGTCTTTCGCACTTGAATTTCAAAACAATGACTGACCTTGCTCGGTACAAACTTGTCGATGGATTTCCAAGATTCCGTTTTACCAAAGATCACTTATGTTCTGCCTGTGAACAAGGAAAAAGTACTCGGGCTCATTTTCCTTCAAAACCTGAGCACAGTACAAATCATGTTTTACAATTGTTACACATGGATTTGTGTGGACCGATGCGTGTTCAAAGTATCAACGGTAAACGCTACATTCTTGTAATTGTGGATGATTATTCCAGATGGACTTGGGTTTATTTTCTACGAAGTAAAGATCAGGCTCCTTCAATGATCATCACCTTTCTCACTAAAATTCAAGTTCAGCTACGCAACACGGTACGAATCGTCAGAACTGACAATGGAACTGAATTTAAGAATCAGACACTTCGGTCATACTTCGAGAAAGTGGGAATTGAACATCAAACATCTATTCCTAGAAGCCCAGAACAGAATGGAGTTGTTGAAAGACGCAACAGGACGTTAGTGGAAGCTGCTAGAACTATGTTGATTAATGCTCAATTACCAGATTACTTGTGGGCGAAAGCTGTTTCAACTGCATGTTATACCCAAAACCGTTGCATGATCACAAAATGTCATCGCAAAACACCTTATCAAATTGTTCACAAAAGGAAACCGAACATCGATTACTTTCATGTATTTGGAGCACTTTGTTATCCGAAAAATGATCGTGATGATTTAGGTAAACTTAAAGCAAAGGCTGACATAGGAGTGTTCGTTGGATACTGTGAAAATTCCAAAGGTTTTCGGATATGGAATCGTCGTACAAGAGAAATTCAAGAAACCATTCACGCTAATTTTGATGAACTCACACAAATGGCTTCTGAGCAACCCAGCTTAGGACCCGAATTCAACCGTCTTAACTCTCCGGAATCTTTGGCTGAACCATTGCCACTAAACCGCAAAGAATTAGAAACCTTGTTTGCTCCACTATTTGATGACACAATTGAATACCGTCCTACTGAGGTCTCACCTAATTCCGCTGCTCAACCTGATAACATTCCAGTACCAGACTCACCTCAACAAACTACAAGTGTTGAGAGAGACGGTCCTCCAATTGTATCACCATCTACAGCAGAACAAACTGGTTCTAACTCCCACCATCCAGCTGAAGATCCAACACCACAATCAGTTCCACAACCCGCAGAGCATGATCCTGATGCGTTCT
The DNA here is from genome assembly GCA_030686995.1 of Artemisia argyi. Lineage (NCBI taxonomy): Eukaryota > Viridiplantae > Streptophyta > Magnoliopsida > Asterales > Asteraceae > Artemisia > Artemisia argyi. The sequence goes on from JARVZY010002016.1 coordinate 207,611, forward strand.
TTAATCCGTTTGCACCGGCTCCTACAGTTCCTGATATAGCTGAGTCGTCAACACGCAATTTGGATCCTGCTAACATGCGAGATACTTATCAACTACACCCTTCAACACACAAATGGACTCGAGACCATCCACTAGTTCATATTATTGGCCATCCAGATGCACCTGTAATGACAAGACAACGACTTCACACTGATGGAGAAACTTGTATATATGCACTCACAGTTTGTCACGAAGAACCTAAGAACATTAAAGAAGCAATGACTTATGACAACTGGATTGAATCGATGCAAGAGGAATTTCAGCAATTCATAAGATTAGAAGTCTGGGAATTAGTTGAAAGACCTGACGGAGTCTTTGTCATAGGGTTAAAATGGATCTGGAAGAATACGCTTGATGCAGAAAGGACTGCCATACGTAACAAATCATGTCTAGTAGCGAAAGGATACTCCCAACTAGAAGGACTTGATTTTGCTGAATCCTTTGCTCCAGTGGCTAGACATGAAGCTGTTCGGATTTTTTTTGGCCTATGCTGCACACAGGAACATGGTAGTTTACCAAATGGATGTGAAAACAACATTTCTTAATGGAGAACTCCGTGAAGAAGTTTATGTTAGCCAACCTGAAGGCTTCGTTGATCCTGAGCGTCCTAATCACGTTTACCGACTCAAAAAGGCACTCTACGGACTTAAGCAAGCCCCACGGGCTTGGTATGACAAACTGTCCACTTTCTTGCTGGCCAATAAATTTTCTAAAGGATCGGTGGATCCAACACTATTTACAAAAACCTACGGGGAGGACTTACTTGTTGTTCAAATATATGTCGATGACATTATTTTTGCCTCAACAAAAAGAAGTTACTCTAATGATTTTGCAAAATTAATGAAAGATAATTTTGAAATGTCCATGATGGGTGAACTTTCGTTCTTTCTAGGACTCCAAGTTCATCAATCACCCCGTGGAATTTTTATAAATCAGTCCAAATATGCTCTTGAAATTTTAAAGAAACATGGAATGATGTCTTGTGATACTTATAATACACCAATGGGCTATACCACAAAACTAGATGCTGATTTACATGGGATTCCAGTTGACCCTACTAAATACCGAAGTATGATTGGGTCCCTCATGTATCTCACAGCTAGTAGACCTGATATAGTATTTGCTGTCTATATGTGCTCTCGCTATCAGTCTAAACCAACTGAAAAACACCTCAGTGAGGTCAAAAGAATCCTTCGATACATAAAGGGAACCATTAACTTGGGAATCTGGTATCCGAAGGATTCTGGTTTTGAACTAATTGCTTTTTCAGATGCTGACCATGCAGGATGTTTAGACACACGCAAAAGTACATCTGGTGGATTACAATTTCTCGGAGACAAACTTGTGTCATGGCAATCAAAGAAGCAGGACTGCACATCACTGTCGTCAACAGAATCTGAATATGTAGCCATGTCTGCTTGTTGTGCTCAAGTCATCTGGATGAGATCACAACTTAAGGATTATGGCTACCTATTCAACAAGATTCCTATCTACTGTGATTCCAAAAGTGCAATTGCTATCTCCTGCAACACAGTACATCATTGCAAATCCAAACAAATCGATCTCCGATATCACTTCATCAAAGAGCATGTGGAAAAGGGTACCGTTGAACTTTATTTTGTTGGGACTGAGTACCAATTGGCGGACTTACTCACCAAATCCTTAGCACCATCAAGATTAACATGGCTGAACACAACGAGAATGTCCGTGAACAAGATCTTCCATTACTCACCATGGATGACATCACTCCCGAAAACTACAATGTCACGATTGGCAACAACAATCCACGAGTTGATTTCGACAAATTGAGAATTACAGAGAACTCATGCATGATTGTCAAAGATATTCTACTTGCACATCCATGCAAACATCTGCTCATCTGTTCTACTTCAGTTCCTCTGTTCTATCTTTATCAGTTCTGGATAACGGCTAAGGCAAATTTTGATGACGAGTCTTTTACTGTTACGCTAGATCGCCAAGTCTACAATGTTAATCATGACGTTCTTCGTACAGTCCTTCACCTGCCTCAAGCTGACAACGAATTCGCTCCAATACTGCCTGAACTGGACCTTCTTGACTTCTTTGTTGAATTAGGATATGATGTTGATGACAACGTACCTCTAGTCAAACATTCCCGATTCAATGCCAAGAATATCCCTCAGCCTTGGAGAACATTCTGTCTGTTGGTTGTCAGATCGATATCAGGGAGAAAGAGTGGTCATGAACATCCTAGGCTTGAACACTTGCAAACATTCTGGGGAATGGTGACTTTGACACCCATTGACTTTGGAGTACCAATCATGAATGATATAGTCTACAGCATTCAAACTGATCGTGTGAAGACTATGATACCATTCACAAGATTCACCAAGCTTCTCATAGAACATTTCTGCAAAGACACCCCAGAATTCATCAAGAGGATGGCTGATCCTAATGAGCCGAAGCACCTCTTCGAGGACGACTTCACCACCTCATTCATCAAAACAACCACTACCTCAACCAAGATCAAAGGAATGAGGCTTCCCGAATACCTTCTTGATGACAAAATCAAGAAAAGTCTGAACTACAAGCTGTATGATAATGCTTACAAAGGGGTACAGGAAGAAGCCACTATACAGACACAAAGCAAAGGTGGTGTAAAGTCTGGGAGTACTACAAGCACCACTGGCTCACCTCATACTAGATCTAAGGCTGCTCCCAAGACAAAACCAAAGACTTCCACCAAACCTAAACCTACATCAAAACCCAAACCTGCAATCAAGCCAAAGCAAAAGGTAACTCCAGAGTACACTCTTCGTGATGAACCTACACCTCCACCTTCTGACACCGAATCCGAGTTCGACACGGAATCTGAAGAAGAAGAACCAGATTATGAACTGAGGGTAAGAGCACCTGAAGAAAGATTCCCTGCAACTGAGATCGCCATACAACAAAGTCTTGAAACTTATGAAGAAGAGACAAGGAAAAGAAAAGGAATCATTATTAATGAGCCTAATGATGATGAAGACGAATCAATCGTTGAACCGTTGGTCGATAAACGCAAACTTAAAAGTATAGTTGTCGACACACGAGCTGAAGAAAAGCGACTTCACAAAGAACAAAGGAAAGCAAGTCTCGAAAGCCGACTTATGTCTCAACCTCCAACACCACCACCTATCGATCAGTCGGAACATGAAGGAGCTACAAGCAGCATGATTCCTCCCATTGTGTCCACAACGTCAGAATCAGCTCCACAGCCTGATGACACCGTTAAAGATACAGACAAAACAGGAGATGTCAACATGACAGAGACTGCTAATATAGAGGAGAATGTTGGCGGACAAGAGAACATAGCTACGGATCAGGAACAGGAATACCTCATTACTCCAGAGTTTCTTGCACGAGAAGCAGAGGAAGCAGAGGAACGTCGTAGAAAAGAAAACGAAGAGAAGAACGCGCTCGACACCAACATATTTCTTAAGTCATCTTCTCAGCAGACTTCCTCAGCACAACCTCCACCTCCTCAAGACTCTCCACCAAAGGATCCGACTCCTCCTGCTTCTTCTTCAAACTCTCACAACGAGTCGTCGTCCGAATCATCACCTGAGCATTCATCTCCCACACCTTCAGAAACTGCATCAAAACAGCATTCAATCAATGAACCGAAACAACCAGTTGATCTTCAGGAGCAAGTCAACAAACTCACCAACATGGTTACAAGTCTTACCAAACAAGTTGAGGATTTCCAGGAGTCAAAGCAGCTGATCAATAAGTTCTTGCACTCTGATTACACAGGATTTATCAGGACCGCAACACATGATTTTCTCACTGAAAATCTAGTTGATATGATCACTCCTGAAGTAGCAAACCTTCTTGAACCAATCAAGGACAACTTGGATCACAGAATCAGAAGTGTTACGAGAAAAATGTTGTCAACTACACCATTCACACTTCACACTGCAAAACCTTCTACTGTTGCTCCAACCGTCCCTGAATTGTCCTTCAATGACATGCTTGCCAAACTCTTCGACAACATTGCCTCCAAAACCACACAGACTGCTGAAGATAAAGCACTTTATGATGCTATGGTGGCTTACATATCCAAAGAGTCATGCAAAGATGCAGCTGGAACCCTGAAAAGGACAAGAAAAGATGACGATCCTGACCCAAACTCTAAAGGCAAGAAACCTAAGTCTGGAACAGGTCCTTCATCCTCTCTACAACCACAAAAGGACTCCACTCCTCCTGGAAATCAACAACACCCCTCAGCTACTGGTCAAGGTCAAACTGAAGAGGAAAAACCTTTCATGGAACATACTGATGACTACCAGGGTCAACCTGACACCGATTACCGTGCTCCACCTATTCCTGATTCTCATGCTGGACCATCGTCACCATCCAAAGCTAAAGACAAAGATGCTACATCTAAGTCTAAGAAATCTAAGAAGAAAAAGAGACGTCATTCATGGCTCGACAATGATGATACTCCTCAAAATGACTGGTTGACAGAAATGGTTCAAGCTCAACCTCCTCTCGAAGAAGAAGAACCCCTTCCCGGTAACACTCTACAGTTCACCCAAGTTATAATGAAGGATCTTCAGATCAACAAACTTACAAAGACGGAGCTCAGAAGAATCAATAGGGATGCACAAGAATTCCTCAAGAAAAGATCTGGAAACAAAGTGGAATACGAGTATCATATGCAGAATATAGCTAGTGCAATGTCTGCCGACTTTGACTGGCTAAATCCAGAAGTGAATATCGATCTCAGTTCCAAGAATCATGAAAAACCTTACTTCACTGACTGGACCAAACCATTACCTTTGAAAGGATTTCCAGACAAACCTAAGATACCTTACAGCTTCTTCTTCAACAAAGATCTTCGTAACTTCCAGCTCACTCAGGAGACATCCAAGAAGAAATATGCTTCCTCACTCACAATCTCAGTACCTGCCGCAAGATACGAAATTCCTGCCATTGAAGAAACCACTCGTATTTTCAGCAACTCCATCGTAGCTTACGACAGAGATGCACTACATGGAATTCAACACTGGCCAGAACGTCTTCGTCTCGGTTATACCAGTAGATTAGGAGAGAAATCATTGGAAAATGTGAAGCAAAAATCTAAGATCATCGCTATCTTGGAGATTCAAGAGTCGCAACGGTTTAACTACATATTCATGCGTGAAATTGTTGTTAAACGAAAAGATGAAAAGAAGTACAAGTTCTCTGAAGCAGACTTTCCAGACCTTAATCTCAATGACATCGAAGACATGTATCTCGAAAAGGTTCAAGGAAGAATGCGTGGATTTGATAGAGATGTATAGTACAACTTCATGGCATCACTACTTCTTTACATCCGACGATTGATAGTTCAAGAAAGAGTGGAAGATCTTCAGCTTGGAGTGGAAAGTTACCAACAGAAGATCAATTTGACAAAGCCGCAATTCACGTTTGATGGAATCTATCAAACGTCACAGTTTACTCTCAACCAAGATCCTTTTGGTTTCACCTACATCAACAGCAAAAGGCTACAAAGTTTCATGAGGTTCGATGAGGTACACAAATTCTGTGATGTTACACTCAAATCTGTTCGTGATGGGCTTGTCAAAAGGTTGAATGATGATCGCCGAAAGATAGCTAAGGGGGAACAACCTAGATGGAAATCCAGCACAAGAAGACAAGTTCGTAACTTTGTCTTAAAGATTGAAGAAAGGTTATTTCGACGGGAATAGATCAGATGACTGGAAAGCTATATCGGTGCCAGACCATCGTTTCCTGTCAGACTCTTCGAAAGACCAGAACCCAAGTTCACTGACTTTGATGCTCCACTTCCTGACGAAGATTAACTTGGTACATTTGGTTATTTTCTTTTCAATATCAATTGTTTCATTTGATTGAATTTCACAATGGCTTGTGCACACATTACAGTGTACAACCCGTTCTTGTAAAGAAAGGACCCTGAGGTACGCATCAGTGCCTCAATCCTAAATATAAGGAGCGAAGGCTTCTTACTTTTGAGTAGAATTAATCAAATATTTATGATTTTTTCATAATTCTGCTCAAAAGGACAAGTATTTCACCTCAATAAGACCTAATCACTTGTTGAGGGGGAGCACTTGTCAACAAAACACTTTGCTCTAAATCAAAAGTTCTTGGTGAATCTCCCCGTAAGACTCAAAAGGCATATTTTAATCTAAAAGTTTGTCAAAAACATCATTTTATATGCTATTTTTGAGGGGGAGAAAATGAAAAAGTGATTAAAATATACGAAGTCAAAGCTTAAAAGTTGTATCATGTGCGAGCTAGACTCAGTATTGACCCAGGAATTGACGAGACAATGAAAGTTAGTAATATCGAAAGGACTTATCCTCGACGGGTAATTACATCAAGTTAGTTACTAGAGCTAGCTGTCACCTAAAAGCTGACAATGCATCTCTTTAACTAACCACGTAAGCGTGTCTCGAAATGGATATGTCTTAGTAGAAATGTACCGTCTCGAGAAACTTTCTGTGAACTTGATCAGGCCTGGTAATAACTTCAAGCTAGTTTAACTAGTGATGTAAGCGTGTCTCGAATCGGTCTTGTTCACGGAAAGTGGATCAATTCAAATGATTGCTCCTCCCGCATGTGCAAATTTATTAAAACACTTATGAGCACATGTGCAGGGGAAGCCCTTCAAAAGTGTACACAAAACTCTCAAAGTGTTAAACAAAATGTTTGATAAACACAAACACTTTGAGAGATTTTCAAAGGTTTCAATGGCAATTATAGGATAGTCATGGAGTTATTAGGTGACTAAGGTTAGGAAATAACCGTCCTATGATCCGCCTAAGCCGGAGGGATCTACCCAAGGACAACACCAATAGTTAGAACTAGAAGTCCTTAGGTATGATACGAAAAAAAGGAGTAAAGAATGAAAGGAGAAAGAAGGGCTTGAAGAATTAAAAAGAAAAGTAAAGAAAAGGGTGAAAAGAAATGGCCCTCCATTGTTCAACCTTAGGGCAGACACCGGGTTCAATACGTATGCTACTGGTTGTTGCAAAAGACAACACCGGTATTGAAGATTAAGTCGTCATGGACCCAGTGACGCAATGCACTAAACCTTCTTAACCACTCAAGTTCTCTTAAAAGAGCTTGTTTCATTCTCACGGGGAACCCGCGTAACCTATCGACCTATCTCTTAGAGACGGTTGATATTGAAGCAGGAGACCCCTCCCCAGTCTCCGCATAGGAAACCTAGGTGTGCACCTATAGAGTCTCGAGCCTTGAGATACATCAAAGATCTCTTAGGAACACTTAGTATTTCTACAACTGGTGTTCTACATCAATGGGCATCAGTTGTAAACTATCGAGTCCTTCACAGATCTTAGCAATCTGCCGAGAACGTTTATGAGAGAATTACGTAAGCATTTCTCAATGATTAAACGGAAATCCTGCCAGGGTCAACCTCAACCAGCCCTGTCAGCAGGTCACTTAGGTAACCCCACAAGGGTTACGCTTAGTGTTTGCGGTGGTTCCATTACGGTCTACAGTCGTGGAGTGATCCCCAGCGACTCACCCATTCATTGAGCTACCTAGTAGGTCTCGTAAGCTCCTTCGGGAGTATCTGATATGGGAACGGCCTGGATAAGGATTAGAAGGAGTCTTCACAATATGCTGTTGATGAGCTCTAATTCCTTATCTGTAAGTACCGGGTATTTATTGCTAACTGTTTACTCGCAGGTACCTCACTTCCATGATGGTAGATTCCAACATGCTCATACATACATCTAGAAGTCAAAGAAAGCTCCCCCAAAGATCTTAGCAACACAAAGTTCCAAGAAAGATTCTACGCCAATAAGAAGAATCTACAAAGTATAAAGACAAAGATCTCAATGTATGAAAAGGAACTTCTTGTACGTGAAAGTCTAAGTCCAAAGATGTGTGAGTATGTTGGAATGGCGGACAACCACCACAGACGTAGGAGTGACGAACGGCAGATTACTTCATAACACAATCACTACATCATCACCAAAGAACAAAGACAAAGAGCAAAGTACATCCATTATCATTCAAATCATTTTTGAAGACGTCTAGAGTTTTACATGTCACAAGTCAACGACAAAGATGAAGACGTCAAGCAACCGTGATGACCGACCCTTAGGGGGAGATTGTTGGGATCATAGTTTTCACTATTTTATCAAGTCTCGGTCATTTGTAATAATAGTTTGCTTAAGTTATTATTTACTTACACTTTGTTTAAGTTACAAGTTTACTAGGCTTATGTTAAATAGTCCATGGGCTTGAAGCCCACACGATTTTCATGAATGGAAGGAGAGGGAGTGTTGCCCTAGCTCCTTCCCTATATATAGTAACCTTAGGTCTCATGTAAACTTGGTTGGTTATTTGATTTCTTAAGGAAACTCTTGCACTTATATTTCTCTTATTCATATAATCACCCAAATCTCATTTCTCATTTCATTTCTATTGTTATGATACTTGTGTTTACTAAATGGTGACCTAACATTAGTCCACCAAGTAAAACCATTTGAAACATGTTAAGTGATTCATTCCCTAATCGATAATAATACATAATCGAAAAGAAATTTTAAAAACCCTGTGCGTGTACAGGTATTATAGTTAGTAAGGTTTACATTTACAGTTTCACAAGTAGAAAATACACCACTCTCTTTTCCCTTCTGGGTTACTCGCCTCACATCTTCTTTATATCTTTACTTTAATACAAAACATTTAATATCAAATCCATGTTTTCGAAAAGCAATTACCTACTTGCTTCTACAAAACTGCGTTTTCGTTTCCTCAAAACGGCAATAATCAATTATTTAAAAGTTTTTGCCAAACACTCTAATCTGATCAACAAGTATTAATAACATAAAAAGTGAAAATGCAATTACAATAAGAATCACAAACAATTCCATCAACTATACAAGGTGCATGAGTATCTAGTGTCCAATTTGCTATTGTGTGATCCGGGACATTTCACGATCGCTTAACGAGGCTACACTTGCATGAGTCAAGTTGATTACTTAGATTAATAATATCGTCTCACAAACTAGCAATTTGAAAAAGAGGTCTATTTGAGCAAAGAGGCCGATGTACAATTAAGGAGTCAGTTTCCACTTCAACTGTTGAGTAATGTCGATCTCGAGTAACATGAACGGCCCACAACACAGCTCTTACTTCTGCCAATAAAACAGAATTGGAGAAATTTAGACATGTTTCACTTGAAATGATCACAATCCTCTCATGATTACGTTATTAAATTTTGTTTGACCACTACTAGGCCGTGGTGCAGCTCACAATTAAATTTAATTACTCACAATGTCACGACTGCCATAACCACCTCTCAACATGCTTAGAGTTTAAACTTCATTAAGTAAACATCTATACTACTTATAAAGTAAAAACGGTCAAACTTGAAGAGTTTAAATGTTGACATGTTGAAAATGGTCAAAAGTGAGAGAAAAGTGAATTGTTGAAATGCTGTAAACACACCACCCTTCACCTCAAACAACAAAAACCTAAATCTCAAATAATACACACACCAACTCCATCACCGACCTCACCACCACGTGACCCTACACCATCGGACGCTATCCCACCAACCGACCTCGCCGGAACCTTTACTACCACCATCTACCACGACTACCGGCCGTCGAGCCACCCGCCTTCCACCCAACAGTCTTCAACCCACCACCCGTCAACTTCTTCGCTGCGCCGTCGCCGAAATCTTCTGCAGTCCCAAAGGTATTTTCACGTTTAAATGTTTTTCTTACATATCTATGTTTTTTGTTCAAGTTTTAAAATATAAATTTATATATTTTCAAGCTTTGAAATAGATTTTTTTTATAGATCTAGATATGTTTTACAAATTTGAATTGTCCTAACATATTTGACTTTTTTCAGATCTGTTGTTATCGTCGTTGTTTATAAAGTTTATATAAATTTTGTTGTTATAAATTATGTAATTTTTTTTTATGTAAACTAAAATTATTATTGTTGATTGATTGAGGGGCCACTAGTAGGACAAATGCCTGCAAAGGTTAGCTGATATGGCTTCATCCACCGCATTATATATTAGATTTAATTGGTTGTAATTTTGTTAGTAAACTATAGGTAAGTTTGTTGTGTAATTTTGTGGTAAATTTTGTTAATATAAATGTTCTTAGTTAAATGTAGGTAACTTTTTGTTGATGAACATTATGAGCAACCAAAGTTGTTTTCGGTCGTCCGAATGTTGGTTTTGATGTTATGATGTCTTCGGTTGTCTGGAAATTTCATGATTTGTTAAGACTTAAGAGTCGATGTCTTTCGGTTTATCTTAACTACATATTGTGATATCTTGAATTGTTGAAACATGTAGCTGGAAACATAAGGAAATGATTTTATGAATATCAAAAGCATTCAAAGGTTATATCAAGGAAAGTCAACTAAATATTGTAACAAAATTTCAAGCAAATTTGAATGTTAATCTTCCATGAGAAGATTTTCCATCATAAATATGAGTAAATATTTGTTTCTTCATCCATTTAACTATCTTCCTTAAACTAACATAACATTTGTTTCTTTGAATTCTTTGTGTTGTTATTCAGATGAACGTAGCATTTCAAGCAATGTCAGTCTCGAAAACGTTTGAAGGCATCATTGTAAGTTACCTATCAAACATTCCTTTACTTCCTTTTTGCAAGTTTCAGGTTGGTAGATCTGATTTGAATTTGTGCACTGATGGTCATGATGGGAATATATTTGAAAAAAGATGATGATGGTATGCATTTTATTGAATTTATTGCATTTTATAAACATCGTTGTATGCCTGTATATATTGATATGAAGGCTATTATTTTGTGTTGGTGCATGTAATACATGACTGGTGATGAAATTCATTGCATTTATATGTTAATTAACATTATTGCATATATGTATATATTTATTATTGCATATTGGTTTGTTATTAATGCTGATTTGAAGATGTTTATTCTACTAACTATGTATCTGCCTAATTTTTTTGTTTGTAGCTAAGTTGGCAAAGTGATAAGGTACTACATTCTACCCTACTACTTGCTCTTTTATCTTGATTAAGGATACTTTCTTTTAGGAATCTGGAGGTTTACGCGCTCTTCTTCATGTATTTCTTAGCAACTCTCGAGTAGGATGTACTTATCTTCGGTCTTTAAATGATATCATATCTTACCATATTTCTATACTTCTATCCATTAGGTGCATGATAATAGTTTGCGCCCTAAATAAACGTATCATCATCAGAAGAGAATAAGAGTATCACTAAATTCGTTATAGGTATCACTAAATCCGACGTTGTAGTCATATGATCACAAAATAAAAAGCTGGTTGCATCTACTCCCAAAAGTCATAATAAAGTAATGAATGTTTTTCCCCATCGTATTGAAGGCATCGTTGTAAGTTACCTATCAACAATTCTTTTACTTCCTTTTTGCAAGTTTCAGGTTGGTAAATCTTTGGTTTGAATTTATGCAGTGATGGTGATGATGGGAATATAGGTGAAAAAAGATGATGATGGTAACAATTTAAATATATTTGAAAAAAGATGATGATAGTATATAAGTTGTTTATTTTTAGTCAAGTGCATATGGCTTTAAAACTCAATGAATATAATCAACATATGTGATCGGACCATTCGAGCTAATCATTCTCACCTTATATAAGTTCGGTTTCAATACTTGCATATGATGGACATTATATGAGTTCTGAAATTTTCATCAATTATACATAAATCAAGCATAAGAGTATAATTGACTTCTCACTATTGCTACTCTACAGGTTTGGTTGGTTCATAGATTGTTACATAAATCATCAATACTACAGAATACATGCATGAACAAAGGTTTTGTTATCGTCCACGAGTCGCGGAGACTTGGCTTTTAGCCTTACTAGCAGTTGGCTGTGACAGGTTGTTGTATAAAAGTCATCTGATGCTCCTTTATATGGGAGACTTACGCAAATGATAGAGTTGAATTTTCATAATCCTCATATTTTAGCCCGCATCATTGCCAAGAACATGATTACAAAGTTACAAGTTTGAGGATTTATGTAATTACTTATCATCTTTTAGCATGCTCTTGTAGTATTAACTTTCTTAATTCTTTGGTACAATAATATTCACCAATTCTACTTTAGATGCATGATTTAACTTAATAGTATTTCACTCGTAGTAAAAATAGTTGACTAAAATAAAGGTATTTTAGGTTCTTTATTTTTTTTTATTACTATCCTATAGCAAATGAGATATAAACTGTTAAAAGTTACGTATAAATATTAATAAGTAAATGTCTAGTATCGAACCCGAGACCTCGGGATTGCACACTTTACAAACAAGAATAATGTATAATAAATATATATATGTTAAATGTATTGTATATATGTATTTATAAACATTTAATGGACTAAATGGTCGTTAGTTATTAAACGTATGGACTAATTATCATTAGGGACAAAAGGAAAAGGACTAGAGTGTAACTTGGGAGTCAAGAAAGATCTAGAACACCCTCTTGGGTGCCTAGGCCGGTCGAACCCAACCCAAAGGGTCGACCCATGCTTGTCTTGTGCTCCAAGGTTTCATCTAGTATATATACAAGGCCAAGGATTAGGGTTTCACATCTTTTGTGCACACACACAACCCTAAACTCTTTTCTTTTCCTCCTTGTTTTCTTGGCCGATCGACACAACCCCAACTTAGGGATTTGGGTCGATTTTGGTTCATCCAAAATATTAAGTGTTTTGTTTACTTGCATCAAACCTTTATTCGTTGGTAGTTTGTGTGTACAAGAACGATGTAATTACTTACTTTAGTAATTATCAAGAGATCGATAAACAAAATGGTAAGGGGTTTATCATTGATCTAATTGTACAAGAATCAAGGTTTATTTGAAGTGCATCGGGTACGTTTACTATTTATGTTTTAGTTAATCTTTATACGTGTTATTGTTGATCCTTGCTTCCGCATATGTGCTATATTGATTGTCAAACTCTAACAGTGGCATCACGAGCCATGGATAACATGTAATTGATTACTAAAACGTAATAAAAATCGGATCTTTAATTGTTTTAGATACATGTTTTTTCTAGGGTTTTTCTTTAAATTTTTTTTATATAAAATTTATAACCCTAACCCTAATTTTAGGGGGGGGGGGGGGTCGATTTCCACTAAAAAAAACTCTAATTAGGGTTTGTGGTTTTCTTGATTAAATTGTAATCATATAGAAACCCTAGGTCTTAACCGGTTTTTGTGAACGTACTTGTGACCTACGTGCTAATTGTTAGGTTAATCCATGACGAAACATGCATGTTAGTCATGGATCTTGTTTGATTATTTAATTGTCACATGTTTTAAATAGATCTAAAATTGGGGAAGACTCCAATTATTAATACATATTAAAATCAATTTATATGCTATGTGGTGTGTATATTGATTTTGGCCTACGCAATTGATACGTCAATGTATGTGACTCTCCTCCATTAAGAGGAGAAGGCCTTAATTGATTACATGCGTAATTATACCTAGAATTGATTTTATTAGGATCTTTTTAACAAGGTTTGCATGTGGCTAATTGTTTCACGTTTTATTATTAGTTGTTTATTTTTCTTTAAATTACTTGTTTTTATTGTTTTCTTAATTGTTTGACTTGATGTAAGCAATAAAAAGGGTGATTTTCATAAAAGAAAATAATATAGACTAATAACGGTGAAACTAAAGTGATAAAGTAAGAATCTTGCAAGGTCTTAAGTGCCGATAGTGGTCCGATTCGCACGGTAATCAGCTCCCAGGCGAGACTAGCAAAATTCATACTTTATTACATAATTTTGAGATTGAATCCATAAACTTTTGCTTGATTGATGTTTTGTACAAATATGCTTTTAAAATTAAGTCCTTTAAGACGATATTCATAACCGTGATTTGAAGGCTTAGAAAAGAGCCTTAGAGTCTGCCTTGGTTATCACAATCTTGAATATGTCTTAAACGAATTACTTTTAAAATCATAATTGTAGAAAGTCATCTTAGGGTTTGTTAAACCTCAAGTAAAACTTTGTGTATTAATTTCACGAATTGGTAATAAAAAGGTTTTGAAAACTTATGCTATAAAGATGAGTGCATGCATCTTTATACATATTTTGATTTACACATCAAAAATAAATACCCTTATAATTTAAGTTACATGCTATCTATCTATAAGGAACACTTGGAATTTTAATTTGGTAAACGTGAGACCTAGGCTAAATTACTATAACAAGGTAAAATTCTTTTAACGCGTGAGACCATAATTGTAATTTTACAGTTTCTAAGGTAGACGACTTAATTAAGTTGTGCGTGAGACCTAGAACTTAAGGCATGAGATGGGATGAAACATGCTTACATGGCAAATTGATGAATCAATTTGATGTAATTCCCATAATGATCTAGGAATTGGAAATCTTGTTTGCCAATTATTGTTTGACAGATTACTATCTTTTGTACTTTCACCACTAGCAGATCAACTGATGTGGTGGAACTATGTAAAGTTAGATCCTAGGTTTTCAAGAAAATTTTGGTGGTTATATGAATATAACTTTGGGTATTTTATTTTCTTGAAGATATTTATTATCGAAAATACTAATGTTTGAACTTTTATCTGTAGATATGGCTCAACCCGATACCCCATCTGTGATTTCTGCTTTCAAGAGTCATCTTGAGAGAGAGAAACTGACTGGAAAGAATTTCAATGATTGGTACCGCTCACTTAGAATTGTCTTGAGGTCGACTGGTAAGATGGATTATTTGACCGAAGAATGCCCAGCTGAGCCTGCTGCTACTGAACCAGAAGCAGTTAAGGCAGCATGGAGGGTGGAACATGCTAAGTTCAATGAGGTTGCTTGTTTAATGCTCACTAGCATGAGTGCTCAATTACAAAAGAAGTTTGAGTACTTTTTCCCAAAAGATATGCTTGATGTTCTTAGGCAATCTTATGAGAAACCACCTGCAGTTGAATTGTATGATGAATTGGACAAGCTACATAACTGCAAGCATGGTGATGGTAAACCTGTTGAGGATTATGTGACTGAGATGAAGGAATCTTTTGATCAGCTTCACAGAATTGGATTTGGTTACCCTGACAATGTGCAAGTGCACTTGATCAACAGGTCCCTTAACAAGGACTTTGCTGGTTTTGTGCAGAATTTCAACATGCACTGCTCGGGGAAGACAGTATCTGAATTACTCACATTGCTTGTTGAGTATGAGAAAAGTCTACCAGCCAAGGTCAAGGCTCCTACCCCGCAAGTGTTGGCAATTCATGGTGGGAGAATCCAGAAGAAATCGCATGTGAACAAAGGCAAAGGGAAGGTTAACAAAGGCAAGCAGGTCATGGCCTATCAACCTGAACCCAAGATGAAGCAACATCAGCCTAAGCAGAAAAAGGTGAATCCACCAAACAAGAAGGATCAGGCATGTCACCATTGTCATGAAAAGGGCCATTGGAAGCGCAATTGTCCTCTCTACATTCATGACTTGCGACTCAAGAAGCAGGGGAATGAAGCTGGTAACCCCAGCTCATCAGGTGCGTTCTTTATGATTGAATTATTCACTCTTACTCCTAAATTGAATTCATGGGTATATGATACGGGATGTGGCATTCATATTTGCAATACCTTGCAGGGGTTTAGAGTTGAGAGAAAGCTGGCCTATGGACAACAATTCTTGCATGTTGGTAACGGAGCGCATGCAGGAGTTGAAGCTATACGAGTTTATGATTTAGTGTTGCCTTCGGGCTTAGTACTATCTTTAAATAATTGTCATTATGCACCGTCAATTGTTAGAGGTGTAATTTCATTTTCATGTTTGTTGAACCTTGGTTTTGAGCATACTATTTCTAGCAATGGAATTTCGGTTTCTTTAAATGGTGTTTTTTATTTTAATGCTATTGCTGTGAATGGTGTCTTTGAAATTGATATGAATGATAATGATAATGCTTTTGTTAAAAATAATTCAATGTATAGCATCAACATTAAGAGAATCAAGAAAGGTATGGATTCGTCTTATCTTTGGCATTGTCGACTTGCTCACATTGGCAAAGATCGCATGAAAAAGCTGCAGCATGATGGGCTTTTAGAAAAGATCAATGATGATTCATTTGATAAATGCGAATCTTGCATTGCTGGGAAGATGACTAAGAAACCCTTTAAAAATAGGATTGAAAGGGCAAATGATCTACTTGGTCTTATTCACACAGATGTGTGTGGACCACTTAGACATGTGTCAAGGAGAGGTGCTAGCTACTTCTTAACATTTACGGATGACTACAGCCGTTATGGTTATGTTTATTTACTTAAACATAAACATGAGGTATTTGAGACATTCAAAGTGTTTAAAGCAGAAGTAGAGTTGCAATTAGGAAATAAGATTAAAGCTCTTCGATCCGATAGAGGCGGTGAATACCTGAGTCAAGAGTTTATAGATTACTTAGCAAAGGAGGGAATTGTCCAGCACCTTACTTCTCCATATACTCCACAACAAAATGGTGTGTCTGAAAGAAGGAATCGTACATTGCAAGACATGATACGAACTATGTTTAATCTAACAACTCTTCCTTACTCGTTTTGGGATTATGCCTTGGAATCTGCAGTTCGCATTTTAAATATGGTTCCAACAAAGAAGGTTGATAAGACTCCATATGAGGTATGGACTGGAAAAGCTCCTAACTTGTCTTATCTAAAGGTCTGGGGTTGTGAGGCGTATGTTAAACGTGACTCAGCAGACAAACTCCAACAAAGATCTGTAAAGTGCATCTTCGTAGGTTACCCTAAGGAAACTATGGGTTACTACTTTTATTACCCAGCTGAAAACAAAGTTTTTGTTGCAAGGTATGGAGACTTCTTAGAAAAGGAGCTCATATCTCAAGAATTCAGTGGGAGAGTATATGATCTGGAAGACGATCATGAAGATGTAACACCTTCTGAAAACACTAGCCAACTTCCTGAAGAACCTGAAAGTTTAGGTCCTCCACCAGAAGTTGAAGTGGTTCCCGTTCGCAGATCTTCAAGATCTGTGAAGGCTCCTACACGTCTATGTCTAAACGTGGAGTGTGATGACAACTTGACAGGGGATCTTGATGAACCTACAAGTTATAAAGCTGCTATGAATAGTCCTGAAAAGGAAAAATGGCAGGGAGCTATGAATGGGGAAATGCAATCCATGAAAGACAATGAAGTCTGGGAAGAAGTAGACCTACCTCCGGGTGCCAAGCTAGTTGGGAGTAAATGGCTCTACAAGAAAAAGACTGACATGGATGGCATTGTACACACCTATAAGGCCCGTTTGGTAGCTAAAGGCTATACTCAAACTTTTGGTGTTGACTATGAGGAGACCTTTTCTCCTGTAGCTGACATAAGGGCAATTAGGATTCTTATAGCCATAGCCGCTTACTATGACTATGAGATTTGGCAAATGGATGTCAAAACCGCCTTCTTAAATGGTCGCCTAGATGAAGACATCTATATGGCGCAGCCTGAGGGGTTTGTGAATCCAGAATTCCCAGATCGTGTATGCAAGCTTAAAAGATCCATTTATGGATTAAAGCAAGCATCACGACAATGGAATAAAAGATTTGATAGTGAGATTAAGAAGTATGGATTCACTCAAAATCTTGATGAGCCATGTGTATATCACAAAGCTAGTGGGAGTAATGTAATTTTCCTTATATTATATGTCGATGACATATTGATCGTGGGGAACGACATTCCAAGTTTGCAAAAGGTTAAGGCATATTTTGGAAGTTGTTTTTCTATGAAAGATCTAGGGGAAGCTGCATTTATTCTGGGAATCAAGATATATAGAGATAGATCTCAGCGATTAATTGGATTAAGTCAAAGTGCTTACATTGATAAAATATTGAAGAGATTCAGTATGCAAAATTCCAAGAAAGGATATTTGCCGATGCAAGAGCAACATGGCTTGAGCAACAAAGTTTGTGCTTCAACACCTGAAGAGGTGCAACGCATGAAGAGAGTTCCTTATGCTTCGGCTGTGGGATCTATTATGTATGCGGTGAAAAGCACAAGGCCTGATGTGGCGTTTGCTCAGAATTTAACCAGTCGATATCAGCAGAATCCAGGTGAAAAACACTGGACTGCTGTTAAGAATATTCTTAAGTACCTTAGGGCTACTAAAGAGATGTTCTTGGTTTATGGGGGTACTCCATCTGTAGAGCTTGATGTAACAGGTTACTGCGATGCTTCTTGGAAAGGTGATAAAGATGATACGAAGTCTCAGACGGGTTATGTCTTTGTCATTAATGGAGGAGCTGTTGATTGGAGGAGCAAAAAACAGAGTGTACTAGCGATGTCTGATACAGAAAGTGAGTATATAGCTGCTTCAGAAGCTGCAATGAAAGCTGTTTGGATTAGGAAGTTTGTTTCAGGGCTTGGGGTTATGCCTTCGATTCAGCGACCTATAAAAATGTATTGTGACAACTCAGCTGCAATTACATTTGCCAATGAACCTGGAATCATGAGAGGCACCAGACATTTCCCGATTAAGCACCACTATGTCAGAGAACAAGTTGAGATAGGTGAAATCGAAATGCTCAAAGTTCACACAGATGAAAACTTAGCTGATCAATTTACAAAGCCTTTACCTGGCACCAAGCTTTACAAGCATGCTGAAGGAATAGGACTTAAATTAGCTGATAGTTTCATGCCCATTTGTGATTAGTATTTGGATAAAGGATGTAATGTACAATTATTAATTTTTAATGAAATAAAGTATTGGTTATGTTTATTTATTCAAGTCTTAATAATATATCCTATATTTGCATGTTTAAGATCCGAGAATAATTTATTATTCTAAATAGTCCGTTGTCGATTAATGATATGGGAATATCATTAAACTAAGACAATTTTGAGTATTGATTAAGGATATACTTGAAAGTATATTGATGCGTAGTCATACCAATTTCACATGATATTCAATGAATTGAGTATTGGACTTATCCCAACAATATGATTTAAATTTATTGTGAGAATCATATTTAAGAGTTATCCTCAGACTTGAGATACCAGATAAGTGTCATGGATGTAGTGCATTTTGTGGAGCAATCTACCGCTTACCGTAATTGGAAGTCATAAGGGTTGTTTTCAAAATGTTGCAAAGTTCATGGGTTATTCTTGTAGTCAAGAGAGAATTCGTTCCTTCTGATTTGTTCAGAAGTTTAATACTGCCGGGCCCCTCGTAGGGTTGACAAAATGTTTGCGTGGCCACGCCCAAAGTCTATCTGGAATACGTTCAGATGTTTTGGTAATTTTGTTCAATCATAAAGAGACGAGAAACAGAATTTAATAAAGGACCTCACATCTTTATTAATGTAGTATTAGAAGCGAAAGGATAATAATAATGATGAATCATTAAAGGTTTTCCAGGAAACCTAGCTCAGGTCGAACTAGGGGCATTGGAGTGTTGCAAGACGCTAACCAATGTCATTTTACTATTAATAGATATACGAGTTGGAGCTGTTAAAAGTTACGTATAAATATTAATAAATAAATGTCTAGTATCGAACCCGAGACCTCGGGATTGCACACTTTACAAACAAGAATAATGTATAATAAATATATATGTTAAATGTATCGTATATATGTATTTATAAACACTTAATGGACTAAATGGTCGTTAGTTATTAAACGTATGGACTAATTATCATTAGGGACAAAAGGAAAAGGACTAGAGTGTAACTTGGGAGTCAAGAAAGATCTAGAACACCCTCTTGGGTGCCTAGGCCGGTCGAACCCAACCCAAAGGGTCGACCCATGCTTGTCTTGTGCTCCAAGGTTTCATCTAGTATATATACAAGGCTAAGGATTAGGGTTTCACATCTTTTGTGCACACACACAACCCTAAACTCTTTTCTTTTCCTCCTTGTTTTCTTGGCCGATCGACACAACCCCAACTTAGGGATTTGGGTCGATTTTGGTTCATCCAAAATATTAAGTGTTTTGTTTACTTGCATCAAACCTTTATTCGTTGGTAGTTTGTGTGTACAAGAACGATGTAATTACTTACTTTAGTAATTATCAAGAGATCGATAAACAAAACGGTAAGGGGTTTATCATTGATCTAATTGTACAAGAATCAAGGTTTATTTGAAGTGCATCGGGTACGTTTACTATTTATGTTTTAGTTAATCTTTATACGTGTTATTGTTGATCCTTGCTTTCACATATGTGCTATATTGATTGTCAAACTCTAACATAAACAACGAGAATCACTTTGGCATGTAACTAATGCTGTTTAAGACACCATGAAATGGATGTAATGGTTATGCATAAATGGTTTCAAGTTAAGGATTACAAGCGAGGCCGTTCCATGATATCGCATATCGTTAATTGTCTGCGTTTAAGAATTTCCGTTGCTATGCACGGGTACTCGCTTAGTTTAAAATGATGGCTAGAAAAATCTCGAATAGATCATATCAGAATAGAAAACTCACCAACTCCTTAATAAGCTGAATAACAAAAATTTCTTAAGTTACCCATTTTTATGTAACCAGTTTTCTTGACCACCAAGATTTATTCTACTTTTTAACCCCATAGTTGCCGCCCGTTGTTACTTCCTGTAAATTCTTAAAACCAACAAGGGTAAAACCGGTACATCAAAAATATATATCCCTTCACCACCCAACCCCATCTTCTTCCTTATATATGTTTTTTCTACTCATATTTTCACAAACCTTTGAAATATCATTCCATTCACTCTCTCATATTTATAAAAATTTATAATGAACCCTTAAATTAGTTAGCTAGGGTTTTAAAGTTATAAAAATATATATAAAAAATGGCATCACCAGTACCCGCAAAATCACAACCACTACACAACTTCTCATTACCTCATCTCAAATGGAAGAACCACCGCAAACAATCTCCGATCCGTCATCACCATCACTCCGATCACGAATCCGCTGACGTCATGACCAATCAACGCAAGCGATCAAGTAGCAGCAGCAGCAGCAGCAGGATCTGCATCAAGGTGACGTCATCTCATGTAGTTTCCACGTCAGCATCGGAAGCTATCCAAGATGATTCCTTGCTACAGAAGACGTGGAACCTGAGGCCGAGAAGACCGGTGATGAATAGTCATAATAACGGTGCTTTAATAAAGATCGGATCGTCGGAGAATAATAAAAGTGTTAATGGAAATAATAATAATAATAATGTTACTAATAAAGAAGTGATGGATTCTGGTAAAGGTAATGAGAAACAGAAGTTTAGTATTGCCTTAACGCGTGATGAGATTGAAGAAGATATATTTATGTTGACTGGAATGAAGCCTGCACGTAGGCCTAAAAAGAGGCCCAGAAATGTTCAGAAACAACTTGATGTAAGTTTTTATAAATCTTTATTTAATAATATATATATTAGGAAATTGAATCATAAATGGTTATGTTTTATTCGAAAAGTTCAATCGGATTAAGATTAGTTTCGAGTTTGTGTGCCTATGAGCTTGAATACTTGATCTTTAATCAGATTAAGATTAGTTTATCCTGCATAGGATTAGAATCTGTCTACATTTCATCTATTTTTACCATGCTCCAGCGAGATTGGGTGTTGTTGTGGGAAAATGAAACTAGTACTTTTTTTTTTTTTTTTTTTAAATTTTATTATTATTTTTTTTTAATATGTTTTTGAATCTGTACCCGACTAAGATTTTACATTCTAAAAATCCGGACTTTTTCTTGGTAATTAAGTTAAATTTCAAAAAATTCGATCAGATTAAACGTCAATTAAGTTTGTGTTTTAGTGGATTTTGATCGGATCTTGTTGATAGTTTTAGTTGGAGTTGTGTTATTCATGTAATTTGCTGGTTTAAGTATGTGGATTATATTGTTAATCATTTTATGATTGCTTTTCATTTGATCTTTTCTTGATTTAATCATTATTCGTTTTTTTTCTAACGATCTGTGATATTATGTGCAGACGTTGTTTCCGGGATTATGGCTGGGTTCCGTAACGGCTGATTCATACAAGGTATCTGAAAACCCTCCATAGGTATAAGTTTATAGCATCTACGCAAGAATTGGGCTTGAAGTTATGGTGTGTTTCTCGGTGATAGAGTTAGATCCGGCGGATGATGGGAGGGTTGTTCTTCGATTGTTTTTTGGTAGAAGTTCGAAGGGTTGTGCCTCCTGGATACCTTTTTGATTACTTTGTTGGAATGTATAAATGTAAGAATAATCGATGTTCTTGTTATGGTTGATTATCTATCTTTTGATGAGCTCATGAGCATAATGAATAATTAACAGGAGAACTTGTTCTTTTGTTAATTAATTAATCTTTGTTTTGTCTCCTTTAACTAGCGCGACCTATTTTAGGTTTTAGGACATGATTATGAGTTTCTGACCCATGAAAATGTTAGTTTCATCATCTTCGAGTATGGTTTGGTAATTTCTGCTCGAGTCCACGGAAATCTAATGGTTAACGCTCCCAAAATGATCGATGTTATTATGACTTGTGATGTTTTATTCACGACCTTTTCGTCTCGATTTCATATTAAAATTTTAATCTTCTTTTTGTTCCAACTTCCAAACCAAGTTTATGTTTGGGAAGAAGTTGGTGGTACTTGGTAAAGGTTGGCAATCTCAAAGTATTTGCCAAAAATTAATTGAATTTAAAAAGAAAAGTAAAGTTAAAAATGAAAGGGTCAAACAAGTTATCATCGAGAAAATTGCCAATATTCCGGGAAATGTTGATTACAAATTTGTGGCTTGGTTATTTGTTTCATTTTGACCCTAGGATGTTCCAGAAAGTTCAAGTTTACGCTCGTATTTCATTTAAGGAATACGTGGATGGTGTACAATTACAATTTACAAAACTTTGTTTAGATAATCTTGTTTCCCCTCGTGTGAATTGCCCACTTGACATCAAAAGTTTTCTTCTCACGATATACTTGAATCGTGGTTTGTGGACCGTCAATTAAAAGTGGTAGCTTGATGGTTTCAAACGAAACCACAATCTTGAATTAGCCTATAATCTTGCAAAAGGTTGACTGAATGGCCCATAATTTGTTTGATCTTTTCTTAACATTAGAGGGGAGGGAGTAATAACGCTTGAGTGGCGTTATAGCCTATGTGGCATGTTACTAACCGCCGTTTATGTGTTTCCACCACTCCCCAATGGCATGCGTTGCTTCCTACATTACTATAGTAACGTGCGTTACTAGCTTTCACCATGTATTAATATATATATATATATATAATAAAAAATCAAACACCCCCTCCAACAAACGGCTATATTTGTTTTCAAAAAAAAATAAAAATAAATAAAAATAAAAGGCAAAACATGCCGTTTACCAACGGCTACATTTTTTAAAAAACTTTTGCAAAAACTTTTTTAAAGCTTATAAATAGATTGGGTATTCTAACCCATTTGCAAACACAAAATATAACCATCTTATATATATATATATATATATATATATATATATATATATATATATAAAATTGAGATCACATGAGAACTTTCTTAAAGTTGTAAAAATGAGAACCAACTAAAATCTGACAAATGACACTCTACTTAAAAGAAAATAAAAAAAATAATTAACTACAACTAAAATTGTTAAAGATTTGATAACTTTTCTTATGGAAATTGACATAAACTAAGTGATACACATTGATTTAACGTGTAATATGTATCACGGTTTAGTATTGTGTATCAAGTTTTTAGTGGTTGTTGTGTATTAGGTGTATCAATTTCTACATAAGAAATTAGTTTTTTGAGATTTTAATGTATAAGTATCAAAAATTTAATTATGTATCAGTAATCCGTTTCTCATGTATGAGTTGGTTATTAGTCGATTTAATGTTAACTTGTATTAATATATAATATTTTGGTGCATACTTGCTAAAATGGTTATGTATCAATGTTTTAATGGTATTTCAGAATAGTTCTCATTTTTACAACTTTAAGAAAGTTCTCACATTAACCTTCCTCTCTCTCTCTCTCTCTCTCTCTCTCTCTCTCTCTCTCTATATATATATATATATATATATATATATATATATATATATATATATATATATATATATATATATATATATCGCCATGAATCAAAATCCAACTTATACCGCACATGTAACCCTTGCCGATATTGAAGATGAAGCCGATGCTTTAGCAATTATGGCCGCCTATGAGTACCAACGAATACAAGAAGAAGAAGCCGAATCATCTTTCCGATTAACCCATAACCCAATTCACCGTGAGCGTGAGGTTGCAGAAGAGCGTTTGAAGGCCGACTATTTGAATGTACATTGTAAGTATCCAGATAGAGACTTTCGTCATAGATTTCGTATGAGCCGGAAACTATTTCTAGAAATAGTTTCCGGTATTGAATCATATACTGCCGATCCTCTTCCTGCTCATTTTGCATACTTTAGCCAAGAACCTGTTTGTACAGGTCGAATGAGTATTAGTGTTCTCATGAAATGCACTATGGCATTCGCCAATTGGCATACGACAACACACCAGATGCGTTCGAGGAGTATTTGCAAATGAGTGCACGTACAGGGCGTGATGTCTGGATTTTTTCAATATGTGCGTTATTGATTTGTTTAAACCTGAGTTTTTAAGAAAACCAACTTTGCATGACATTGAAAACCTATATGCAAAACATGAAAAGGAACATGGTTTTTCGGGAATGCTTGGTAGCATCGACTATATGCATTGGCAATGGAAAAATTGTCCGGTGTCATGGCAAGGTCAATATGTTAGTGGTCATAAAAAATACCCCACTATATTGCTTGAAGCTGTTGCGTCACATGATTTGTGGATTTGGCATGCTTTTTTTGGTATAGCGGGAGCGAATAATGACATCAATGTTTTAGATAATTCGCCATTGTTCGATGACCTGCTTAAAGATGAAGCCCATGTAGCTCCGTTTGCGGTAAATGGAGTTGTGTTTGATAAGGGTTATTACTTAGCCGATAGGATTTACCTACAATGGGCTACTTTCGTCAAATCGTTCACAACAGCTTCGGACGAGAAACACAGTTTCTTTAAAAAGTGACAAGAAAGTGCAAGAAAGGATGTTGAACGTGCTTTCGGTGTTCTCCAAGGACGATGGGGAATAATACAACAACCAGCACGAGCTTACGAGGTTTCCAAGATACGTAGAATCATGTATTCTTGCATTATATTGCATAACATGATTTTAAAAGACCAAAAGTATGCTCTAAGTGAGTACAGAGCATTGTTAGGAATCCGGCTAGAAACATGCAAGACAGATGGATTGACAGATGTGATGTGCGTCGTCGAAGTAATAAGGAATTACGTGACAAAGATGTTCATCTTAATCTCCAACAGCAGCTTATGGAGCATATTTGGAATGAACGTGAGGAGTTTATGGAAGTAGATGACGAATAGTTTTAGTTATTTACTTATCGTATTCTTCATTTCGTATTTTATTTCGTAATTTCTTTTATGTCGTTTTGTTTAATGTAATGTTTTTTTATTTCGTATTGTAATGTTTAATTTTATAAATGAAGTGTTTGAATGTTTAATGAATAAAATTGTTGAGGGTGGAATTTGTAAATTGTTATATTAAAAAAAGGTGGGTCCCTGAAAATGGTGTTATTTGGTGTTATGATTTCCTGGTATTTTTGGTGTTATATTATCTGGTGTTAAAGTGATGTGGCGCTGACATGGCAGAGGTGTTGGTGTTAATTGATGTTATGACTCCTTGCCCTCTTAGGAGTCACATTACTATTTATTTTGTGAATTTATGGGAGTCAGCAATTTAGGGATGGCAACGGGTGAGAAAACCTATAACTCGCGAGTACCCGTATCGTGATAGGTAAGCTAACTCTGTCAATTTTTACCTACGGGTGGGTTGTCGATGATAAAACGAAGCTACCAGCGGGTGGCGGGTAATGCATACTCGTCATGAGTAAATCCGTTACAACCTTTTTAAAATACCTGCGGATCTACCTTTCAAAATACCAATAAAACTAACTTTTTACTAGGGATGAGCATGGTTCTGGAAACGGTTGGAACCGGAACCGGAACCGGTGGATCCGAGAACCGATTTCTCTGAAAAGTGGGAACTAGAACCGAACCGAATATAGTTTTTGGTTTTGGTTTTGGTTTCGGTTCCGGTTCTTTTGGATCTACCCGTATAGGAACCGTTTTTCTATTGAGCTAATAAAAAACACAAAAAATTAAACTTTTTAAGAACTTGCAACCATTTACATTTAAGCAAATAACAATTAACAACTAAATCATAAACTTGAATAATCAATCATTCTATAGTTACTTTCACTTGTTCATATTTTTAACAAAACAATAATGCATAACAATCCGGAAAATAAAGTATAAATAACTTAAAACTTTGTTCATATTTGTTAGACAAATTATTAATAAAACTAAAAGTGTTACGTGATGATCATGTGGCTATATGATGATGATAGATAATAAGCAATGTATTAATAAAAGTGCTAGCTAATTTTAGCATGATGAACATGTAAAGGCTAATCGAATGCAAATAAAAATAAAATATAAACTTACTTCCATTGTTTTGATAATGATGAATGATTTTTGGAAAGTTATTAGGTTTAGATTAATTATTGATTTGTGGATGTTTCAATGAATTAAAGATTAGGGTTTATAGTGTTTAGCTTGATGGTTAGTAGGGTGTGTGTGTGTGTGTAATGATACGTAGGATTTGATTAATATTTTGATAAAAAGTAAAAAAATTACATATTTTTATAATTATTGGATCTTTGGTTCCGGAACCAAGAACCGGTGGAACCGATCCGACCGACCCAAGAACCGAAAAATCTCAAAATCAAGAACTGGAACTGGAACCATTGGTTCTGGTTCCGGTTCGATTCTTCATGGTTTCGGTCCAGTTCTTGGTCCGGTTCCGGTTCTTTGGTTCTTTTGCTCATCCCTACTTTTTACTAAACTTACATTTATTATATTACTTAAAAATGTTTAAAGTTATTAATAGATTAATTTAAATCACTTAAAATTATTAAAAATATAGCATGCTAATCATCCGTTTTGAGTTTTAATACTACTAGACGGGTATCCGTGCATAGCAACGGGATTTTATAGCGACAGATAGTTTATTGATAAAAAAAAAATTATAATAAAAGTTTGAAGATCTGGAATTAAACATAATGTTTTGAAACCCGGCTCGACCTGGTTGGTTCAACCGGTTGAACCGTTCCGGTCAAAAAATGGGTCGATTTAAACCGGGTCAACTTGCTAGGTTTGGTCGAAAACGGGTCAAATTAAACCGGGTCAACCCGCCAGGTTTGAAGCGTCCCGGGTCAACCCCGTTTGTGTGTTTAATTTGTTGTATTTAATTTGATAGATATGTTTTTAGTTTGTTGTACAATGTGAATAAATCATTGTTCTTTTAAGTAATGGGGTGTTTTAGTAAGAGTATTAATTATATTATTTTTCTCTCTCATATGACCAAGTGTTGAAAACTCAACTTTTCACTTTGACTGTTTTTCCTTTATAAGTAGTATAGATAATAAAGAATGTGAATTATTATAGCATTAAATATATTACTTGATATCTTAATTCTCGAGTCAAGCTCATTCATACTTGGTCTTGCGATTTTAATACACAAGTAACTACTAGTATTAGGCAAGAATTCATAGGTAAGAAAAGTAGTTTTTTTGCATGTATTCATGCTATTAAAGTAAAGTAAACTAACTTCCAATATCGTCTTTCACGGGTAATTGGTCTCAATACTGTTTTTTACGGTGTATAGGAGAGGTTGAGACGTAGACAGCCTTACCCCTACCTATGGCAGAGAGGCTGCTTCCGGGTCTGCCATAGGTAGAAAAGGACCTCCGGCCTTACAAGGGGTGAGGATCACAACATATAATTAATGGGTATTTGACTAATTGTGTGCATATTTAGCATGTATTTGACTAATTGTGTGCATATTTATCAGTATGTCGTAATTGTTACGTTTCACAACATTCAGAAACAAGTGCGTAAATTAGGGATGGCACCCACGTGTAATGGGCATGGGTAACTCTAACCCATCACCCGCCCACATGATTTTTTTCTCACTTGCCACCCACCCATCGCCTACCAGTGGGTACAAATTTCAACCATGCCCATGCCAGTGGGTATTTGTTGCCTATAGGCAAACCCATAGGTTAGTGAGCGGAACTTCAAGCGAGAAACCGAAAACGAGTATTTGAGTGTTGACAATCAGAACTGAGATGTATCATGTATATATCTTTGATGATTTGATCTTACCGTGTTTGTTAGAAAGTTGTAGTTAGTAAATATATACCTAGAACCTAAAAAAATCCTTAAGTTGCAAGAGTTTTGTGAATGTGAAAGAAAGACTCAAAATAAGGCCATGGTTGGTAAATAATAGAATAAGGTTTAACGGCGAAACATACGTTCAACTTAGGGAAGCACTAATAAATTTTAGTTAACACAAATGGGTACACCCACGGGTATTTTGACGTGTACATTCGTGGGCATTTAAAATGGGTGTCATGGGTTTACCCGTGACGGGTATACATTACCCGTCAACTACCCACCACCTACTGATGGGTAGAAAATTTTCACCCACGACTCACCCATGGGTGAAATCTGACGGGGTTACCCACCCATTTACGTGCGGGTGCCTGTTGGTTATGCGTTTTTTTCTTACCCATTGCCATCTCTAGCGTAAATGTTACGTTTCACAAACCCACGAGTTTATCCGCGGGCAATGGGTAGTAACAGGTATAGGTATGGGTATGGGCAAAAAATTGTATCCGCAGATGGGTGGCGGGCGGGTGACGGGCAAGAAACAAATCGTGGGCGTGGGTGACGGGTTAGACATACCCGTGCCCATTGCCCACGAGTGCCATCAAGCATCATACAGATTTATAATTAAAATTGTATAGGTCTAAAGGAACAAGTTTAAGCATCACCGAGGTGGCTAATTAGTTTCCAGACATGTTGATGTCTATCGGGAGGTTTAAAGTTCAAATCTTTTTAGTAAATGTGAAAAGGTCTACCAACAGTATATTTGCCCTCTCAAAAGCGTGTAAGTGCATATCGGTTTAAACAGGCATCAATTAAACAATTTCTGCGAACACCACCAAACCTTCCTATAGGTGAACATTTTATTTTGTATAATTCATGCATGATAAAATTATATCAGCAACATAGCATATCTCAATCGATGTCACATATAAAGCATGAACGATCGACAATGCAACCAAATACTATTTATTATTATTATTATTATTATTAGGGGATAACTTGGCTACAATTATTGTAGCCAATTGGCTACACTACCTCATCAAAATACATAAGAAAATGAATCAGGGCCCTACAGAAAGAAGTCAGGGACCCATAGAAGGACTCAGGACCCACAATTTGTAGCACATATTGTAAGGAATTGGCTACAATGGAATTGTAGCTAATATTTTTCATTATTATTATTATTATTATTGTTATTATTATTTTGTTAAAATTATGTTTCTAGTTCAATAAAACTTGAAGTCGAGAGGCCTAGTTATACTCATGTATAACTTCATGTAAAAACCAACTTAATGTATAGTGAGGACTGAGGAGTGTAGTTTTGTGGTGGTGGAAAAATTTGGTTATGGTTTTCTTCAATTAGCGTTTTTTAGCAACTCTTTGACTTTGTTAAGTTGATATATAACATGGTACGTACTTATCACAAGTGGCTCCAACAAGTGCACACGATTGACAATTTATGTGGATCAAGCTTGTAGCTTTTTCCTTTCTTTAATACAAATTTTTGCTGCTACCAAATAAACCATTCATTTATTGACATATCGTATAAGTATTTGCTATCGATCTATCTCAACATATTATCCTTTAAATATCGTTAGACTTTATCAAAGAATGTCCGTCACTTGATGCTTACAATCACATAAACATATTATGTTTAGCTAATTAGTTCTTATTCATTGACTTTGAGCGTTAGAGGCTTGGAGCAATACCGGACTCCGGTCAGATCCTTTCTAGCATTCTTTGGTCTTGGGTTCGTCGCTGACCGAACCCGACAACCCGATTAAACCAAGATTAGATTCGTATGGTGATGACCCATTGCATTTTGTCTTAGTGATAAGTGAATTGCTCACCAATTTAATGAGTTTAAAACTCGCTGAAGATATTTGTGCGATATATAGCATTAAAGGTAATATATGATGTAAAAAATAATAATTAAAAAAAAAATGTATAGTGATGGGTATGGCATATAAGCTTTCACTCTAAACCCTAAACTTTCAAAAACAACACTTTCACCCCTCACACTAATCACCATTTCTCAAGTTAACCCATTTCACATTTTCACATTCTTCCAATTTCACATACCAAGATCCACGGCAAATCCAAATGGATGAGAAAAACAACCACCACCCCGTCACCGCCACCACCAGCAGCGGCTACTTATGGTGGGCGGCCGCCAGCGGAGCTCAATTAGTGTGGGGAATATACTCATTTCGCAAAGGCTACTCAGGCGACTCACGTCTCATGCCTTTAAAAGCTTTCGGAGTAGCTTCTTTATTCGTCGGCGCCACTGCAACAGCTACCATCGGAACATTTAGCGCCTCCGGCATCAACTCGGTACCAATTTATTTCCTTATTAAAGATCGTATGTGTTTTTGACTAAATAGTTTGGTACATTTAGGGGGTGTTTGTTTCGGCTTATATAGCGGGCTTATTGCTTACGTGGTTTTCGGCTTATGTTTGATAACCTCACTTTTTGTGGCTTATTTTGAAACTTTAAAATAAGCTTATTATGACGTGATAATAAGGTTATATAAGATGAAAAGTTTCAAAATATGTCACAAAAAGTGAGGTTACGAAACATAAGCCGAAAACCAAGTAAGCCATAAGCCCGCTATATAAGCCGAAACAAACTCCCCATAAGTATGTGTTTTCTCATTTCACAAAAAGTGAGCTTACCAAACAAACGCCCCAAAAAGTGTTTGGTTGTGCGTTTGAAAATAATTTGGTTAAAGTTAGGATTTAGGAATAACTAGTGAACGAAATACGCCAAACTGAGGATAAGAAGTAGTTTTGCTGAATACTACTAGTAAGGATATCCGTAGTGGTCACTATTAGACTCACACGTCATCGCCCATTACACCATCATTACTTACAGGCGTGGTGGTGGTGTTTTTCGTATGGTTTGGTCAAGCTGACGGCTAAATGAAAAGAGAAGGAAAAGAGGGAAGGGGTGTTTTTTTTTTTTTTTTTTTTTTTTTTTTTTTTTTTTTTTTTTATTTGGTTTGGTTTGGTGGTCATCACTACGGTTGTTTGGTGAAGGATTTGGTGAAGGAGTGAATGGTGATGTGGAGCTGATGAGGCGATGGTGAATCTGGTCACCATTACACCCGGTCTAACCCCTCACTCAACTACACATCAGTGCCCCACACGGTGGTGGAACTTGAACATTTTCGTCGTGGGAGGGGGGGGGGGGGGGGGGGGGGGGATCAAAGTTTTCAGACTAGTAAAATATGACCTGCTAACCAAGACTCAAAAAGAGAATACTTGAAGAATAAAGAGAGTTACTTTTTTGAACTGTAACTAATATGCAATGTCAATGACTCAAATAAAGATTGTTAGTTTTTTGAACTGTAACTAGTAATATGAGTATATGACCTGCTAACCAAAACTCAATAAGAGAATAGTTGAAGAATAATAAGTACATATTGCCAACAAGGTAACAAAGATACAAGAAAAACAAAAGTCCGTTTAAAACAGGTTATTCAATTAGAAGTAAATTAGGAAAACTTGACACTAAGAATTTTCAATAAATGCCATCAATATATCAAGCAGATTTGGTGGAGCATGGAGAGGATATAACTTAAAATGTATTGGGCCAAGGTTTTGGGAGGGCTGGGACCCTTCCCTACCCCTCTATAGTTCCGCCATTGGCGCTAAAATCCCCCTAACCCCCGCCCACCACTCACCATTTGCCTATACCCCACTTAAACACGTGAGTGAGGTGCAAATTGGGTGGGTCACGCGTGAGCTTCTTCCCCATTACAGGAAGCCTAAGAATAATCACTTTTGTAGCTGATTTGAACACCCAATATGAGACTTGATCTAGTTTTTTGTGAATAGTGAACTTTAGAAGTATTAGTTCGCGCACACTATGGAAATTCTTTTATGGTATGGTAGAGATATTCAGAAATATTGTTTGAGTAATTGGCTTAAGTTTGCATGAGGTTGGTGTGGTTAACTTTACCTTGTTCTGTGGCAACTTTTTTCACAAAACTAGCTGTGTGTATTGGTCTTGTTTCCTCTAGCTTGATATTACTTCTATTGACCTCGGTTTCATTGATGCATTTATGTTGCATATGTCAGATTTGTTTTAGGTCTTATTTTATGTGTATTGGCTGCATACGTTTCAAAGATTGAGTGTACCCGCTAACCCATTACCCAACTAATCTGATCTGCCCATTTTAACCGGGCAAACTTTTAACAAAATAGCTAAACTGTGTTTGACCCAAACCAGCACAGCCACACCTGGTGTAGATCATGTGCCTGTAGATGGACATGTACACATAAACGGTCAAACTTACTATATTGCTACATTACACATAAGCTTTATTTCCAAGCTTGGTTATCAGGATCCACTAACCAATCAGCTTTCTCAATGTAGGTGAAAGATGCTATTGAAGTTGGTGAAAATATAAGGTCTAGCCTCGGGGTCAAGGGTAGGAATTGAATCGAGTGATCACTTGAGTGCTTTTCCTTCGGTTGCTATCACTGTGGAATTTGCATGATTTTGGTTAAAATCAGGTATAAATCAAATAAATTCTTCTCATTGGTCTGTCAAAACTTCTTCTTGCGAGGAAGTCAAAGACCAACTACTTTAGCTCTCAATTTTAGGGCATTCGGCTGTAAGTTGGGATCGATGTTCCATCTTCTCCCCTTCACGCCAGGTCGCCAGTTAGTGAATCGCCCAGTGGCTTTGTAGTTATGGATTTTTTAAAGCTGGTAGATCTTGATTATGATGAAATTTTATGAGTCCACTTTGATGCTAATCGGTGATGTATCAACATTAGTAGTTGCTCTTTTATGTTTGGTCCATTTTTGTCAATATGGTTCTTGGTTGCGAGCGTTACTATCCTTTGTCCTTGTATTATGCAGAAGAGGTATGTGAATTGAAAATACAAACTGAAAGAGACCAGAAACCCAGTGGGGAGTCTGATTTTTTATAAACTAAGTATCAAGTTAAATACTGGGTTTTTATATAGTGTACTTTCTAATTATATGCAAACCAAAGAACACAAGAGGACAATTTGATGGTAAGTTTAATAAACTCAAAGTGTTGTTTGATTATCTATATTCTATACCAAGACAAAACTTATTTATAATTTTAAAAGTTACAAATAACACTACATATTGCACAACTATTAGTGCCCACTTTGATTTTACAAACACTTAACATCGAATTAAATGATTTTTAATAAACACGGAAATAGTTTCTTTCAAATATATTAAACGACCAAACGGGTCTAGGGTCTAAAGTTTTCTCTCTGAATTATTAAACCAGAGTACCAAATACACCATACGACATAAAACATAAACATTACCTAAAACAAATACAAAGAAATAATCACCATTATTCTGGTGGATCTTGCAATCAAACACATTGGTGATTTGGTTCACTAATATAAAGTATAAACTCACAAATAAACATCGATTTTCACACCCATGACTACAAGATTTTACGGGAAAATAAAAGGTTGATTTGGTCCTCAATCAACGGTAAATAAGACGGACTGGTGGAGTAAGTGGTTGTCGTAGTGGATCAGTGGTCATCGGTATAAACAACGCGATCTGGAAAGATTGACACTTTCGTGAACAATGGCGGGATGAAGAAAAGTTGGGGGCGTTGTTCGTGTCTTTGCGAATGTGAGTGAGTGC
Organism: Artemisia argyi; assembly: GCA_030686995.1. Classification (NCBI taxonomy): domain Eukaryota; kingdom Viridiplantae; phylum Streptophyta; class Magnoliopsida; order Asterales; family Asteraceae; genus Artemisia; species Artemisia argyi. The sequence goes on from JARVZY010002016.1 coordinate 241,565, forward strand.
GTAGCATTAATGGAAAATATAAGCCCATGCAAGCACGACCATACACATATACCTGATTTTTTAATTTTATTATTATTATTATTATTTTTTTGGATCGAACATATACCTGAATTTTGTAAATTGGTTAACGATAATCTAATATGAACACATATGAAGATCATATTTTATATGTTTTGAACTTACAATTAAACCATAAAACAATCGTTCGCATAAACATATTGATGGGCTTACACTTCGATTTTACCGGGTAATTCCCTTTATATAAAAAAAAGAAGTTAATTTTTTTTTGAACGAAAAAAAGAAGTTAATTAAAAAAAATCACTTCTTAATATAACTTTTTATAAAAGCTGAATTTATTATAAGGCACTAAAAAGGCCAAAAGAGCAAAACAACATTAATGTAAAAAACTCTTGATTAAAATTTTAATTACGAATTAGTAATTTACCTTTATACGCAGTTCGAGCTAGCCATTAGTAAATTAGTAATTACCGCTTATATAATGGTTCAGTTCTATAAAGCCATTCTCACAAAAAAAAAATGTATAATTGAGAAAAATTGTTCACCAAAAACTTTAAAACAGGGTACTCGTTGCCGTAACACACGAGTTACTTATGAGTTTATATAATATAAGGTCATGTCCATATTGTCCTACTAGCTTCCAGGCCCGGCCGATGGCCGGCTAGTTTTAAGAATTTTTTTTAAAAAAATAAAGATTGATTTTATAATAGATTAACAATGTAAACTGCAATAAACTTTGTGATTCTATATCAGTTAGTAGGATGTTAATTGAATATAAGATAAAATTTTGGCGTCATGTTGCATAACAAAAAATAAAAACAAAATGCATACTTAGATAGTATATTGTATTATCGGTTCCCACTACTTATAGTAACATTAAAAAAATAACAAAAAATTACCTTTAAGTTGAAACAACACAACTTTTGACAATGAATACCGACACTTGTAGAAACAAAACAACTTGTGACAATGTTTGCCAAATCCATAGGCTTAATATCTTTCATTCCACGGGTTTAAACAGGAGTCAGGTACATTGCTGATATCAAAATAATGTAATTTCCAGATCTCTGCAAAAGAAGTATAAAAGTATAATACACGACTCATTTTCTAGGTTTTGGCAAATATGTTAATGGAACGGAAATAGATGTAATAACTAAACAGACATACCTGGTACAATTAACTTCTCATGTCTACAACTCTAAAATGCATCACAGATTTGTCCAATAATGGAGGTAGAATGATATACTGGTTTTTGATCCATATAATGAGGATATTCTGTTGCTTTTAAGTAACGTAGGAATTACAACTTGTTTCATGAACACATGTTGGGAATAAATTTATTTTATATCTGAAATCAGCGAAGGATGCAAAGCAAGGTTGGGAGCAAAAAAATTTAAGAAAAATACTATTTTATACAATGATAACCAAGGAGTCTAAGGGGGTGTTTACCAAATTAAGTGGTTCCGTATGAACCACTTAATATTTGGGAGAGTGAAGCTTTAAAGTTTCCCCCAATTAAGAGGTATTAAGGGTATGGGCCCACTTTTCTTCCCCACTATAAGTCGAGCAGAGTAAAAGTATAGGTAAATGACATACAACTATGCCAGCTAAACTACTGGTTTCATGCAAGGTGTTAAAACGTTGGAACATTTTGACTTTTCAAAAATGAAAATGGAATGTAACAGTTCTTTAAAAAATATTAAATGTAAACACTACACTTATATCGATAACATAAAGTTCTAGCCTCATTTATCCGAACTTTAATCTACATTGATACAGGAAAGGTTCCACTGGGTCATATAATCCAATAATTTAGTAGTTGAGAGATATCATTTTCAACATCTTTTACTGGGTTAAGAAAATGATATTATTCTTCAAATAGATGACACTTGGAGACGACATCAATCAAGAGAAGGGTACTAATATTTTTATTTATTGGTAAATTAGAGACTAAATTGTTAACAAAGAAATGTAAGATCAATAGAGATAAAATTTGGTAGAAAATTGATGATTCTGGTGCCTACTTAAAACTAAAGTGGCAAAAAACAACGGTTAACAATCTCTATATAATGCATACAACCTATGAAATTATATGAATATAGATAATTAGCTTTATTATGGCAATACAATTGTCGTTCTAATTCTGGTTTCAGAATATCATATAGGACAATTTCAAAAAAATAGCCAAAAAACATGTTTGGTCTAACATGTAGTACAAAGCATGTTGGGCAATTCTTCCATACACTTCTGAAGTCACTTGATCAATCAGATATTGTGCATAGTCAGGATGTCGTCCATACACTCCTAATGTAACTTGACCAAACAAACAGCTAATAAGCACTTTTCACTGTTTAAATTTTCAATAGAGCCAGACATATTATTTTAATTAGCACACTTAAGCTGTTTCAAAATAACTCATGCATTTTTATACAGCTAATACGCATCTTTTAGTATTTAGAATTTGGATAGAGCCAAATACATTAACCTAATGATTATACTCAAGCTGTTTCAAAATATGTTTTCGACCAGGCACCTTGTGGATGAGCTTACTGAACCAGCTTATCGGCTTATTTTATTTTCAAAATGCAATAAGCTAAATTTCACTAAACAACTTATCAACTTATTGCCTTTTGATACAACTAATGTGCTTAAAGAATCAAAAGAATATATATGTGCTTTTCATGGCTAAAACCTTCAATGAAGACTAAAGAGATACTCCATAACTTTAGCTAAAATCACATAAATAATATAAGGAAATGCAATATTATGAGTATCCAAACATCAATGATATAGGGAAATCCATTTTCTTGTGCACGGTCTTTTAGCAGTTTTGCCTTACAACAATATCGAAACATAATATATTATGGTATGTGACCCGTTTTAGATAATCACAACCCAAATATAACATTCCTTAATAAATGGGTCAATACTGGCACCTCCTTATTGCATGCTAAGTTAAAGAAAAAGAAGCAAACTAACCAGGTGCATTCCATGGAGATTTTGCAGTTGCAGCCCCCTCACACTCTGGGACACGGCGGACACCCACATCCTTTCCCTTTGCCTTTGCACCAAGGGCAACAAAAAGCAGAGTATCCTTTAGCTCGATACCTTTAGGTCGTATGACAGGTGTCATACCAAATCGTACTTCATTTTGTTCAATTGCAGCATGCAAGCTACTGCAATAATCAAGAAAGCACCCTTGAACGGGCCTACTGTCAGCACACCAACCTTGTGCGGGCCTTGGACAATCCCAAAGGGCGCACTTTGGTCCCAGAAAAGCAGAAGGTGGAGGGCTAATTGCGGACAGATAGCCAGTCATCTAATTTAAAGAAGCATCTTCTTGACACATGCCATTGAAGCCGGTAAAGAAATTCTGCTCAAAATCTTGTGGCAGATCAAATGAAAAATACCCGGGTGATTAGCAACACCAATGTTATGTGCGCCTATACTGTTAACACCGGAAGGAGAACCTTTGCATTGATCAACCAGCTGGAAGCCTTGCTGCTGAGACGTCTGCATCAAAATTCTGCAACACATTGATAATAAGCAACCTCAGAAATTGATTATAATAAAAATTTGAATTGGTTGAAAATCACACTATGAAATTCCTTGTTTTGAGTTAGTAATTGCTCATAACAACATACTCAGATGATGAAGAACCTCTAATGCAGAAGCTCTAAGTAAACATACCCGAACAACTGTACACAATCAGTAGTTTCAGTACCATGTAAAGCCACCACCGTAACCTCCATTTCCTAAAACACAGAGATAATCAGTGTAGAATATCAATAAAGAAACGGGGATAACATCACTGCTGTTTACAACAGCGAATTACCTGCTGTAGTATGCAAACATGGTCCCTGACTTACACTTCTCAGCCCTCCTTGATTTACGATTGTACAAGAATGGTCCCTGATTTATACCACACAACAGTGAATCTTCCCTGCTGTTTACAGTAGGGATAATTTACCCTAAAGAAACACATCCTACAAATTTATAATAGCTATCGAAAACTATTCATGCTAAAAAAAGGTAATTACTGGTGATATTTACTGAAATAAATATAACCGCAGTACTTTTCTAACCTTAGGAATCACCCGAATCTTGTATCATAAAATACAATCAGATAATAATGTTACCCATTTAATAACCCAAGAAACTATTGACCCTTATTTCATTGTGCTTTTAGCATCTCAGGTAGGTACCTTTTTCAAGGTTTTGTACACGCATTTACCGTATACCAAGTTCAAGAAGTGCACCTGAAAGGAGTTAAATATACGAATTTTTTGTTTAACAAATAGTCATTCTGGAGTATATAGGGTCAGGTAGATTGGATTGAAATTGTGACCTTGATGTTTCTAGAGACTAATCTTACGTGGATCACTAATGAAGCTTCTTAGAGCAACGATTGCCAAAATCTTTTGTTGAAGATTCTTCGACGATTTAGGTATGTAGATAAAATGGTCAAACAAAGCAAGATTGTACTCTGCAGTGAACCACTAACATTCCCAGCTAATGTCATTGCTTTGAAATGTGCTAATAATGTTTTTTCTGCCAGGAAAGCAGCCAATCCCTCGTGACCACTTTTTGATGCCAGATCAGCAGGAGTGCATCCGCCAGGTTATCTGAAGTGGGGTCTGTCACCAAATTTGGATTCGCCCCAGTAGATAGCAAAGATGCCTTCATCAATCAAAAGGCGAAACTTATTGATTACTATGGAAATAATTTACAAATTTAGGTGGATAACTAAGGAAATAATTTGAAAATTTTAATTATCCGCAAAAATCATGGAATTATGTTGTAGTATATTTATTTAGGGGCGATTTTTGGGGATTTTTTTAAAAACTTACCTACAATAAAAGTTGACAACATATTTGATAGTCTTAGCATGAGATTTAATCTAAAAATATCATTCACACTAACATTAACATCTGCTACTTTAATTGTGAGGATCAAATTTAATATACAATGGATCAAATGATATGTATAATGGCTCAAATTGAATCAAATCAAAAGCAAATGACATGTATCAAAATCATGATTAACAATTTAACATAAATGGAATATTGCTACCTGAATATTATCAAGCATCATCTCTGGATGAACAAATACACAAAGGCTCGCATATCCATTCCAGTTCCACATCTTTGTTCTTTCGAATTGGTTGCAGAACTGAACCAAAAAATAATGACACCAAAATCATACAAAACAAATTTAAATTATACGAAATCTAAACTGACAAATATATAATGAATCATAAGAACAATAGCATGTTGGAAAACGTACACATTTGAACATGCATTATCGAAAATTTTTAAGGATAATTAGATAAGCACCAAATGGACCGTGGAATACGATAATATACCGAAATAATGAATCTTTAAATCAACTATTCGAAAATAATTATACTCATCATGAATCATTGTTTTGGCCAGATTGGAGAATGATTCGGATTTCTTTATGGATACATTTTGATAATGAAATTGAAAAACGTGATTTATCATTATAGGATTTAATCGGTATGGAACGTATTTTTTATTTGTGGTGTTATTGAATTGAGGTGGGATTGATTAGGGTTTATGCTTGAGAGAAGTGTGTGTGTTTTTTGTTGGAGGGGTTGCAGCAAATGATAGTATCAAAAGGTATTCCGCCCCTTTTTTTTGTGCTTTGACTTTTTAGAGGTGGCATCAATGACAACCGTAGGATAGTGGAAAATGCCACGTGGCAGGTTTAGAAGAATTTTGGAGAATGGATTGGTCAAGAAAACCTTGTTTTATATAGATAGTAGATTTGTCTTTGTTCAATGGTATACGTAGTGATTTTTTCTTTTCTTTTTTTTTTTTTTTTTTTTTTTTGAAAGGCAACATTTATAACGGAACCAAAATAAAGGCGATACAAAAGAAAAGGCATCCCCCTTCTAACCAAGATGGTTATAAAAGATGAGCCCCAAGGAAAATATAACAACATAAATTGTAAACTTACAACACAAAATCAAGAATTACAACCAAACACATGGGCCACCAGATATGTACCACCATTTGCAGTATACATTCTCACTTGCAATTGCAGCAGATGCATATATAATGTGCAGGATCCTGAACCAAATTTGCAGCAAACATGAACCAAATTTGCATCAGAAGTGAACCAAATTTGCAGCAGACCATAACCAAAGGATGAACCAGAACATATATTTGCAGCAGACCATACAACAGACTCTTGAAACAGACCCATTGCAATGATACCAAACTTACTATATCCGAATCTTTATTGGTTCCCATAACCATTGTTGCTAATCTACCTCTTTATATTTTTTTGATCTTCTCACCACCCATTCGAAGCTTTTGAGTTGAATATCTTGAAAAATCTTATTAGTGCTTGAAACTTTATTGCCAAACACACGTGCATTTCTTTCTTTCCAAATGAAGTACCCGGAAGTCCAAATAACCGCTTGCCAAACACAAGATAGAAATGTGGGAATATTAACTCCTCCATTAGATGCAAATAATTCAGCAATAGAGAAAGCATTAACACTCCCCACACTCCACCAATTGAATATTTTTTCCCACACACTCATCGCTAAATCATAAGTGACCAAGTAATGAGCACACGTTTCCATAATGTTTTTGCAACATGGACAAAGGACCGAATCCAAATCGATGCCTCTTTTATCTAGCTCCACTCGCACCGGAAGTCTTCCTTTTAGAGCCCTTCACACGAAAATGTTAACTTTCTTAGGAACCAAACTATTCCAAATGGTTTCATGCCCTCCATTTGCCACGTGTAGAATCTTCTCCTCCACCATTTTTGTTAACTCCTTGACCGTGAACTCACCTCCTACACCAAGCAACCATCTCCATTTGTCCCTAACATTAGAGTGAACAACAATATTTTGCACCACACCTACAAGCTCATCAAACTCCCTATTTACCCTACCCCTAATGTTTCTAACCCAATCCCATTCCCAACACCACACATCATTAACCCACGACCCCTTATCCCACACGCTACCCTCATTTCTCCTATCTAAATGGTATAGCCTAGGAAATCTATCACAAAGCCTCCGACTATCAACCCACCTATCAACCCAAAACTTAACATCTTTCCCATCACCCAACACCCCAACACATGATGAAGTAAAATCAATCCCCACTTCATCAATCTCCTGACCAATCTTCACAATATCATTCCACACCCCGCTACCCGGCCCTCCCCCACCCAATGCCCTACCATCACCCATACCCCCACTATTCCCATGGATGCTTTTAATTACCTTAACCCACAAACTCCCGCTATCTCTCCTAAATCTCCACCACCACTTACCTAATAATGCCAAGTTTTTAGCCCTTAAGCTCCCAATATTAAGCCCCCCTCCCCAAACGATGCGAGAACCGAATCCCATTTAATCCAAGATAGTTTTTTACCCACCCCGACCCCGCCCCAAAAGAATTTCTTCCTAATTCTCTCAAGATTGTTTATGACACTCAAAGGCACACGAAACATCGAGAAGTAATACAACGGTAAGCTTCCTAGAACCGATTTGACCAAAGTAACTGACCCCCAAAAGACATCGATTTTGCTTTCCAATCGGACAAGCGTTTTTTGAATTTCTCAATAACTATATTCCATGCTTTAACCCGCCTCATATTTTCACCGATCGGCAAACCCAAGTAGATAAACGGGAATTCACCTACTCCACACTTTAACCATCTCGCCATGTCGGCAATTTCCGTGTCGTGAAAACCAACCCCATATACCTTACTTTTATTTAAGTTAATCCTAAGCCCATAGACTTCCTCGAAACATTTAAGAATGCACATTAAGGATCTAGCATTCTCCCTGTTCCATTCTCCAAGGAATATCGTGTCATCGGCGTATTGAAGATGAGATACCACCACTCTATTACTTCCAATATTGATACCCTTAAAGATGCCTTTTTCAACGGCTTCATTGACAAGAGTATTTAGACCTTCCGCTGCTAATATGAATAAGAAAGGAGATAACGGGTCCCCTTGTCTAACCCCTCTTTCCAATTTGAATTCTTCTGTTGGAGACCCATTCACAAGTATAGACATTGACGATGAAGATAAACAATTTTCCACCCACTTACACCACTTTGCCCCGAATCCCATTCTATTCATTATATCTAATAAGAATCTCCAATTTATACTATCATACGCCTTCTCAAAGTCCACTTTAAATATCAACCCTTTACCTTTCGTCTTCTTTAAATAATCAACTGTTTCATTCGCAATTAAAATTCCATCTAAAATAAATCTATCTTTAATAAATGCATTTTGTTCTTCTCCCACCACATTACCCACCGCTTTCTTAATCCTTTCCGCAAGCATTTTCGCAATAATCTTGTAATAGCATCCAATGAGGCTAATGGGGCGAAAATCCCCGAGCCCAATTGGATCCGCTACCTTTGGAATAACAGTAACAAACGAAGCATTAAATCCTCTCGACACCTCCATTTTATCCCAAAACCATGTAACCGCATTCATTAGATCTGGCTTCAACACATTCTAAAATCTCTTGATAAACTTGAAATTAAAACCATCCAGCCCCGGGGCCTTTTCCCCCACACACCCCCTAATCGCGTCCCATACTTCCTCTTCATTAAATTCTTTTTCTAATATATGTGCTTCTTCTGTAGAAATCGTCTTCACTCTATTACTACAAAATATTGGCCGCTCCATCAATCCTGTGGAAAACTAGAAGGGGGGGGGGTTTGAATAATTTTTGCGTCTTTTTTGTTTAATAAAAGTTTGCTTTCAAAGAATTAATGGTAATCGTAAAAAACTTTGAAACTAAAGTATAGATACAAATTAATTTACCTATATCACATAGATACTACTTATTTAAAGTGATGAATAGAAATTATAATTTCATATATCTCACTTAATTATAAGTAAGTATTTATATATGTATATGTGTTTTAATAATTGTATATAGTTATATTTTACTAATGTATAATTAAGGTTTTAAATGGAACCTAGTTTGATCTTTATGTGAAATCAATATATGCACAACACACAATAATAATAATGTACGAGAAGCAAGTAAGTAAACAAGTAAAGAATGAGAGATGGAAAGATCAAACCGAGAGACAAAGGATTTATAGTGGTTCGGCTACAAGGACACCTTCCTTGCCCTACTCCACTCCCCGAGCACCGAACTCGAGAGTTTTCTTCACTAAGTCAATGACCTCCCTTATGGCGGAGAAAACCGTACACACCAAAAGCTTACACCAATTAACGACACAAAGCAAAATGTCAAGTTCTAATCGTAGCTAGAACCAATCTCACACCAAATATCACACCACAACTTCTTCACACCTTTTACTTCTTCAATACTTCTTCACACCACAAGTATCTTCACGCCTTCACAAAATACTTCACGACTTCAATGTCTTGCAACTTCACAACTTCAAAGCACCAATGTCTTCACAACTTCAAACCAATAATATCTTTGCACCTTCAAGCTACTAGAGTCTTCACAACTTTAATCTTCTAATGTCTTCAAGTCTTCTCCACTTGGAAGCTTCAATTTCTTCACTACTAGTCACAATTGCAACTCTCTCCTATCTTCACTACTACCCAACACTCCTTCTTCACTTCAAGTTCCACTTCACACTTACAACAATTCTAGATTCTACAACAAAATCTAGCTAACTAATACATACACCTTATTCACCAAAATATGAAAGATCAACAAGATGAAACAAACAAACAACTTAGATAGCAAGATGATACTAAGTTGTAATACTTCTAATAGAAGTATTCTTCTCCTTGCACTTGAGTGTTGAGGCTTGAATCACTTTGAAACAAAGATCAAAGTATATAAGATCAAAGGATTTTTAGAGGATGGTTAGATCAGAAAGTTTTTAGTGCAAAAAGGTGAGAAAAATATGTGGAATGATCCAATATTTATAGGGCCAGAAAATACTGTTCTGGAGCGTGCCGGTCCCCTTAATTAGGGGGTGGTCCCCTTAATGATTAAGGGGGCCGCCTAGTAAAATTAAGGGGGCCGCCCTCCTGAACGTTGTATTTTCTTGTCCTTTTGTGAGGGAAATTTTTCTGGATTAGATTTGCCATTTTTGGTTGAAAATTTGAATTCACAAATTTGTAATGAATTAAACATATTCTTTTAATTCCAAAAATGTTTTACAAAAGATATAAAATGTTTTGTGACATTTTATAAATATCTTGTAATTAACAAAAGTGTTCCTTTGATCTTGTAATACATTAGACACTTTGTTTATTCATACCTTAAGTGATTAAATGGTAAAGATGAGTATTTACCACTAAATACTTGTTTATGTCATAATCTTTGATTTGATGAGTTTTCGTTTTATGATTATCAAAACATAGAGATATCGAAAGATATGAATAACGTTTTTAGTCATTTATTTATATCAACAATCTCCCCCTTTTTGATGATTACAAAACTTAAACTCATTAAATCCAAAAATTAATTTTTAGACAAGTATTTAGTGAGTTTATATTCACTTCTCCCCCTTTTTGTAAAATCAAAAAGGTTTAAGCTAATAGAAAGGAAGCTCCCCCTTGATGTATGCTCCCCCTCGTTTGAGGGCACCAAGGGTTCGAGAATTGGAATTCTTGCAAGAAAAATATTAGAAGCACAAGCATGGTACAAGCAAACACATATATCATAATACCAACAATTAATAAGCATGGCAAAAGATAATAAGGAACACATATTAAGTCATTCATTGATAGAAAATGATCATGTCAACCCATGATCATTGTTACAAAAGCCATAAATATAGAATACTAAGACTAAGTATAGCATCCTATTGTGCTAACAAGGAGTGTCACCAAACTTTCTTGAATCCCAAAATGGTTGAAGAGTTTTATTTGAAAATGAGAAACATAAGCATATAAAATGCTTGGTGGTTTAGTGGAGATAAACTTTTGGTTGCATGGATGTTGGTGAGTTTGGAGATGTGGAACTTGTAGGTGGTGGGTTAGAGGTAGGGTTTGTTGATTGAGGGTTTTGATGTTGTTCAAGTGATGGTGTTTGTTGAGATCTTGTAAGAAGATACTCAATCCAAGTGAAGTGCTCATTCAAAGCAATGGTTTGTTGTTGAAGCAAGATGCAACAAGGGCAATTGTTAACATGCTTCTCAATTTGGTTGAGGTTGTGTGGTGATGATGGTGAGCTTGATTGGGGTGGATCCAAATTGCGTTGAGCAAGATGTAATGCTAAAAGAGCACTAAGCTCATGAGCCTCCTTTAGCTCCTCAACGAACTTCAAGTGTTCGGAGGAAGGTGTTGGTGGTGGAACATGATAGTTGTCTTGGGTGAAGGTTTGAACATGCAACATAGGAATGGCATGTGAAGTTGTAGGATGTCGTGGTGGTACTCTTGGTGGTGGAGACATGGTTGAGCTTGGGTAGTCATGAAAACATGAAAAGGGTGGAAGAGTTTCTTCATGAGTGAGTGGTGTTTTTGTTGAATGAGCAACATGTGAAGTATTGATTGAGATGTTGGGATTGTTGTTTTGGGATTGAGCATGCTCATCATAAGAAGAAGCATTAATGAGGATATGAGTGGAAGATGGGTTGTGAGATGACTCATTAGAGTGGGTTTGAGGTTTAGTTGTTGGTTGATTTAGAACAACATCACTTGAGTTATGACAAGAATCAAGTTTCCTCCTCCAAACGGGTTTGACGGAGATCCTTGCGGTTCTTGAAATCTTTGATTTTTGGTTGTTGGGAGATGACATGTTTGGGTGTGATGGCATTAATGATGGGAAGATGGTATTTATAGTGTATGAGAAATGTGGTTTAGGAAGGAAAATTTGAGGGATAGTATGGGACAAAATATGTTTGTGAATTTTGGGAAGTATAGGTTGAAATGGGTCAAAAAGTGATAAAGAAAACAGTATCCCCGACCATCAGATGGCCGGTCCCCTTAATTAGGGGCCGATCCCCTTAATCATTAAGGGGGCCGCCTTATATAATTAAGGGGGCCGCCCATCTGGTGATTCCCAGAATGCCAGAAATGGGTTTTTGGCAGAAAATTTTCAAAAAGGTTGTATTTTTTGGATTTGGATTCAAGTAAGTTCAACTCTTTGAGGCAATATAGGGCATACTATTCATGAATGTAGAGAGTGATATAGAAATAATTAAATTAGGCAATTAATTTCTAATAATCATGCTATCTATTAATATATCAATTAAAATATGCAACTAAGGAGGCAATAAGGCAAATAAGTTAAATGTGTAACTATATGAAAATGATAACATTTAGTCTAGAGCAAACATACAGATGATTGTTAACAAGTAACAAATAGGTGGATATGATTATATGAACTTCAAGACTTGTTACAAACAAGATCCATATGGGCAAGCCATGATTATCATGAAATGATTTGATTAAATTGTGAATGTCATTTCCAATAGAAGTGTATGACACATGTGAGAGAATCAAATGTGTTTTAAGCAAAACGTTTTTAGTTTTATTCAACAATGTTTTGAAGTAAATTCAAGTGAGCATTACAATAAAACAAATTGAATTTTGTTTCATAACATGTAATAAAAAAAATTCAATCTTGTTTTTTTTATTAAAATAAGGTTATGAAAAAATTTTAGTTAAGCAAATTGTTTCAAGAAAGATAATATAGATATTTAAAAGATTTTCATTCAAAAAGAAAGAAGTTTTAAACATGATGTTTTGATCATGATGACAAGAAATTGCAAGTGAAAGATTTGAAATGGAAGCTTATCATGCTCAAGAAAATCAATTAAGCCCATTGTCACACATAATCATCTTAAATGACACCTAAATATATGAAAAAGATAAGGTAGATATTTATGATCTAAATGCAATGAGATAGAAAGGAGCAAAGTAAATTATTCATGGATACAAGATAGACATGTGTATATATGTGTATACAACGAACATCATAATATCAAGTTACTAACAAGTCTCAATTATAATACATCTATTTATGCAGCTAGTAAGATCATATAGCTTAAGTGGAAAGCATTCTACTATAGATCATAGAGGATTAAGAAAAATGATAATAGACTAAACAACAAGAAGGTTAATGATGCTAATATCATATATGCATATACTAGTATTAATGATCTAAAAGCATGTCAACTTATAAGTTAAATCATATTCACATACTAATTAAAGCATTCTAAAATATAATGTAATATTTGCAAGTTTTTGAAAAGAAAACTTATCTCAGGTCCAGCTTTTCTTAAAGAGTGGGCATGAGGGAAATGGAAGAAATCTTAAAAGTTTGTCCAAAACATGTCGAAGTAGCCAAGAAACATTCCAACGCAATAGAAGTCAAGGAAGCTAGATCCGAGATGCTTAATCGATCACACCAATCATCACAAGTCGTGAAGGCTAATAAAAATTGTGCTTAGGAGGCTTCATCTTGAAATAGTAACGGACACACCATGATACCAATACTCCAAGAGTGAAGAACAAAATGCCGAGACAAGAAGATTCCCGCAGCGACGTCATAGGCGAAACATTTGCAGAATGTGAAACAACGTGATAGAAACCAATACCCGTCAAAGGTAATAGAGCGAGATGAGTAAATCAACACGTAATAGACTCTTCGTTCGTTAATTACCTAAACATGATAAAAAGCTTGGTACCCAGATTCTCATGGGTCCTTATTTGTAGTTGTACATTCTTCACATGCTATACGGTGATCAATTCCATTGTCCATGTCGCTCCATGTTTTGTTTGTAGTTTCGCTTGGATCTAGAAGCATGTAGTCCTTGCCATCAATACTTGTGTTCACATTTGTTTGAATATTCTCATAAGCCGTATTATCATCGTCTTCTTTGCACTTGTTGCACCATGATTTATTCACGCTCTTTCTTCGGATTTGGCTCATGTATTCTTCGTTATAGATACCTTCAATGATCACACTTGAACTAGTAGTATATGTGTTTGTTTCAACTAAATATTTATTTACTAAATTTTCTAGATTAACTATTTCTTGTGCAATATCAAGTTTATCATCTTTGATTTTACATTTCTCTTGGTGAAACTTTAAAAGACATTTCCAAATTTCGTTTGCCGTTTTACAACGAAATAATCTTTCATATTTAACTCTTGGTAGAGTTTTGAAAATAAGTAATTTGGCTTTAGTGTTTTTATCAATTTTGGTTTGAAGATTTTTATATTGATTTTTAAAATCCATTTTGGTTGGTTTAAGATCACCAATTGAAATGATATGCCAAAGATCAAGATCTATTGATTTCATATAATTTTCAAATTTGTTTTTCCATTCAAGAAAATGATAATTTTCAAATAATGGTGGTTGTTGTGCAAATTCCCCTTCTAAATATTTTTCAAATTCTATAGATCGTTACAAGTTTTAAAATACAATCTATTTTAAAAATCTTGCTAGACGTGGCTCCTGATACCAATTGTGGAAAACTAGAAGGGGGGGGGGTTGAATAGTTTTGCGTCTTTTTCGTTTAATAAAAGTTTGCTTTCAAAGAATTAATGGTAATCGTAAAAACCTTTGAAACTAAAGTATAGATACAAATTAATTTACCTATATCACATAGATACTACTTATTTAAAGTGATGAATAGAAATTATAATTTCATATATCTCACTTAATTATAAGTAAGTATTTATATATGTATATGTGTTTTAATAATTGTATATACTTATATTTTACTAATGTATAATTAAGGTTTTAAATGGAACCTAGTTTGATCTTTATGTGAAATCAATATATGCACAACACACAATAATAACAATGTACGAGAAGCAAGTAAGTAAACAAGTAAAGAATGAGAGATGGAAAGATCAAACCGAGAGACAAAGGATTTATAGTGGTTCGGCTACAAGGACACCTTCCTTGCCCTACTCCACTCCCCGAGCACCGAACTCGAGAGTTTTCTTCACTAAGTCAATAACCTCCCTTATGGCGGAGAAAACCGTACACACCAAAAGCTTACACCAATTAACGACACAAAGCAAAATGTCGAGTTCTAATCGTAGCTAGAACCAATCTCACACCAAATATCACACCACAACTTCTTCACACCTTTTACTTCTTCAATACTTCTTCACACCACAAGTATCTTCACGCCTTCACAAAATACTTCACGACTTCAATGTCTTGCAACTTCACAACTTCAAAGCACCAATGTCTTCACAACTTCAAACCAATAATATCTTTGTACCTTCAAGCTACTAAAGTCTTCACAACTTTAATCTTCTAATGTCTTCAAGTCTTCTCCACTTGGAAGCTTCAATTTCTTCACTACTAGTCACAATTGCAACTCTCTCCTATCTTCACTACTACCCAACACTTCTTCTTCACTTCAAGTTCCACTTCACACTTACAACAATTCTAGATTCTACAACAAAATCTAGCTAACTAATACATACACCTTATTCACCAAAATATGAAAGATCAACAAGATGAAACAAACAAACAACTTAGATAGTAAGATGATACTAAGTTGTAATACTTCTAATAGAAGTATTCTTCTCTTTGCACTTGAGTGTTGAGGCTTGAATCACTTTGAAACAAAGATCAAAGTATATAAGATCAAAGGATTTTTAGAGGATGGAGAAGGATGGTTAGATCAGAAAGTTTTTAGTGCAAAAAGGTGAGAAAAATATGTGGAATGATCCAATATTTATAGGGCCAGAAAATACTGTTCTGGAGCGTGCCGGTCCCCTTAATTAGGGGGCGGTCCCCTTAATGATTAAGGGGGCCGCCTAGTAAAATTAAAGGGGCCGCCCTCCTGAACGTTGTATTTTCTTGTCCTTTTGTGAGGGAAATTTTTCTGGATTAGATTTGCCATTTTTGGTTGAAAATTTGAATTCACAAATTTGTAATAAATTAAACATATTCTTTTAATTCCAAAAATGTTTTACAAAAGATATAAAATATTTTGTGACATTTTATAAATATCTTGTGATTAACAAAAGTGTTCCTTTGATCTTGTAATACATTAGACACTTTGTTTATTCATACCTTAAGTGATTAAATGGTAAAGATGAGTATTTACCACTAAATACTTGTTTATGTCATAATCTTTGATTTGATGAGTTTTCGTTTTGTGATTATCAAAACATAGAGATATCGAAAGATATGAATAACGTTTTTAGTCATTTATTTATATCAACAAATCCTTCTGAGAATAAGTTCTTATAATGATGTGCCATTTCTAACTTAATCGCATTTGGAGCCTCACACCATTCGCCATTTATCATGAGCCCTCTAATATTACTCTTATTATTCCTTCTTTTAACATACGAGTGAAAAAAATTTGAATTCTCATCACCTTCTACATCCCATTTAACTCTTGCTTTTTGTCTCAACATACTGATACACTCATTTTCTTTTTCAATCCATAATCTCCTTGATTCCATCCATTTTGTCCTCTCGACCTCACTTAACGATCTATTTTCTGCCTCTAATTCCCATCTCATTGCCTCGTTCTTATAGTTTTCAGTTTTCTCCTTAACCTTACCAAACCTCTCTTTGCTCCACTTCTTCAACTCCTCTTTAACATTTTTAAGTTTGTCTCTAAACATACAATCCGGCCGTATACTTCTAACCTCTTTTTTCCATGCGTTTTCCACCACTTGCTCGATATCTATTTCTTTTAACCAAATGTCAAAAAAACGAAATGGTTTAGGCCCGAAGTCGACGTTTAAATCCTTTAAAACAATTGGACAGTGATCAGATAGTTTTCGATCCAAAGCCACAACTGAGAGATTACCCCATAGATTAAAAAATTCTTCGTTCATCAGAAAACGATCTAATTTACTAAACTTCAATCCGTCATCACTAATCCAAGTAAATTTTCTTCCCCCCATAGGTATCTCCAATAACCTTGCTTCGTTAATAAAATCATTAAATTCTTTCATTTCACTAACATTCACTTGAGAATTTAATCTATCATCCCGTCTCCTTATAACATTTAAATCCCCAAATATACACCAAGCCCCGCCCATTCTATCTATTAATCCCATTAATCTATCCCAAACAGAAGCCTTTTGTCTACCAATATGAGGGCCGTAGATACAAACCAAATACACCTCCCTGGGTCTACCTTTCCACTCACCCTTTATGGCAATAAACCTTTCATCCCCCATTGCCTCTTTACATGTAAATATACTTGAGTCCCAAATGACCAGGATGCCACCCGAGTTCCCATTGGCCGTTAACTGAGTGAATCCACATCCCTGCCCACCCCATATATCCTCCACCCAACCATCATCCACCAAACCCAATTTCGTTTCTTGAAGCCCTATAATTACCGGTTGTTCTTCCTTAATAATCGACTTAACCCATCCTTTTTTTTCCACCTCCCCCAAACCTCTAACATTCAAAGAAATCATCTTCATAATAACATAAAACAAGCGAAAGATAAACATACCAGACCATTGTAATTATCATTGCGTATCACAGGTAGCAACAACCTCACCATTCGTTCCCCCCCCCCCCCCCCCCGCGACATCAGCCATCGCCCTCTCTTTAATCTCCTTGACCCAAGAAACACCAATCAATTATCCTACCTCCTTAACCTGCTCCATACTAATACTACAACTTTGTTCTCTAGCCTCCCCTCGCTTCGATCCTCTAAAAATAAACGCCCCATTGCTTTCACCATCCTCCATCGTGTGGTATTCTTTATAAGCTTCAGAAACCCCCTTTTTATTTTCCCCCAGACCTGAAATCCCCGTATGTCTTGCAACTCTCATCGCCTTTCTAACACTCCTTCTACCCACCCTCTTTTTATCACTAACAGGTTCTTCGTTCCCTACCCCACATACGAATACATTTTTATTGTTTTCACCTTCCTCTCCCACCTCTATATCGGCTTTTCTTTTCTTCCTGCATCTCTCACCCTTACTGCCATTCGGATTTGTTGGAGACATGTCACGTTTTTCACCTCTCAAATGTGAATTATCCTCAACCCCATCTACATGTATTAAATTATTTCTTTTAGGCCCCATGTTAAGGTCCTTTTCCAACTCCTCATTAAGCCCACTATTAAAATTGAGTTGGGCAGTTTCGTCTATATCCACCATAGGCCCAACACACCCATTATTATATGAATTTCCTTTTTCTACTTGTCCAATATTTAAATTACCATTTAACGTTTGCTTTTCCATATTGACTTCCTCAACACCTTTTCCTATCATCTGTCATTCTTATGTTCCCAACATCAACAGTACATGCAAGATATCCCATATCCTCCTCGTTATTTTCTATGGCTCGCTTTTTCTTGGTTGACTCCCCTTCTACCTCGAAAGAATCTTTTACCCTAGTCTCAATGGAGACCCTAGACTCCTCATCTTCCTCGATTTTCCTACCACAATTTTCCGTTCGTCGGAAGTCATGAGCTCCACCATTACCCATTGTTTTCACCTCCTCCTCTTCATCAGAATTATCCTCATCTCCGTTCGAATCTTCTGCACTCCCACTATCTTCATCTCCTGAAACTTCCATATTGTTTAAATCATCCTTCTGTTCTAGTTTGTTGAGTTCACCATCCACTTTGTTTACATCTTCCATCTCAACCACTGTTATATCCCTTAACTCCTCTATCACCTTTCTTTTAAATGTTTTACCCTTAAAACTAATGCTAAGAGATTCATTGATTAGGTCCTTAGTGATTGTATGAATATGTACTTTGCCGACGATCAAATTCTGATGTCCTTCAAGTCTACAATTACTTGTCTCTACAATAGTCCCATGCATCCCTGCTATTCTTTTAAACACGGATTCGAACCAACATGAAACCGGTACCCCAATGATACTAATCCATGTCAACCTCCCCGGGGGATAGTAATTACCATTCCACTTCCTTAGTTTATGGAACCATCTTCTGAAACCATGGTGCACATTATTCAGGATGTTTGACACAGTTTCCATGGATTCAAACTTGACCAAGACTTCCAAACCTCCTAACAATTTAACCTCTACATTGCACAACCCTTGTTCCTCACAAAAACCAGGTATTTTAGGGAGATAGCATATTTTTTTAACCTCTCCAATCAAGGAACAACTGAATATCCCTACATCAATTTCTTCCTCTTTTATCTCGATGATCCTACCATCTACGTTGGCATTCATCTTCTCATCTTTATTTGCTTCATTGTTTTGAGTTCTCGTTCCATCACTCCTTCCATCCATGTCACACTTCGACCTCTTCCTGTCATCCTTGACTCCATACACCACGTCAACGAACCTACGGTGATCCCGAGTGTTCGCCCATACCCCACCTGTATTCATACTATTCCTTCTCCACGTACTATAACCATCCATCTTTTCTTGTCTTCCATGTTTGACCCTATCCTGGTCTACTACGTGTTTCCTATCAAAAGCTATGAAAACCTTTAGAACATCTTCTCCAATTCTGATTGTACGTAACTTCTTTAGTAGCCCCTCCGCGTCCCTCACAAATTTGAAACGAACAAATCCATATTTTTAACCATTGCGTAACCTTTTCTGTACCATAAACATATCAAATACCGTTCCATACTGTTTGAATATCATCCAAAGCCTCCCCATCCCCCATTCTTCCGGAAAATTGAAAAACATAAAGGATACCGATGAGTTCCGTTTACCTCCGGTATAGTTGGTTCCAAGAATCTTACCGTTGTATTGTCCTCTAGTTTCGTATTGCCTTGCTCTCTCACCTCGCTCAGTTCCCGGGACGTTTCTAGCCTCGTTTCTCTCTCTCGCCATTTTCTCTCTCGGTATACGTAGTGATTTAACAAATAAAGATTTGGTAAAAAGCTGTTTCCATTTAATCCACGCTTCGACAAAACGGTGAGATTACATGATTGATCAGCTATGAGCATGTGTATAAAATCAACCATAAATGGCTATGGTGAATTCAAAATGTCTTGGTAGCTCATAAAGTTGTGCCTTTCATATTGGTGTTAGTCAACTGGAAGCAAACATTTTGTTATAATAATAATAATAATAATAATAATAATAATAATAATAATAATAATAATAATAATAATAATAATAATAATAATAATAAATAAAAAATCAAAATTTGTTTTGTAAGTACGAGAATATTTACACCTATGAAATCTCTTTAAAAAAATAATGCATTTTTTTGGTAACTAGATATTTTTAGAAGTGATCTTATATGATCTCAATAATCAAAATACTATCCGTAGGATAAGATTACATTCCATAATAAACTTTTGATGGGAAACAATAAAGCTTACGAGACAGTCGCTTGGTAAAAACATTGATATAAAAACGCACAAATTAACCACTATATATATAAACACAAAACATAAACAACTTAACCATTCTTAATCATCGATCATAAACCCTAAGTTGCAGTTTGATCTATCCAATGGCTGAAGAACGCCGTATCTGTAAGAAATCAAAACAGATCGTCTACTCATCTGATGACGAGCCCGGCATTCTTCCAGTGAAGAAGCAGAAAAAACAAACTCCCACAGTCAAAATATCAGCCAACTCAACCACTGTAAGTTCTTTTAACTCACCCTTAACATAATAAGTGTCTCATTACCAATATGACACAGAGTTTTTAGAAAAGTACAATCGTAGTAGGGTTTTTGATGATCATTCATGAATTTTATAAACAGGTCGTGACCAAAATTTTACTAGATGACGCTAAGAATGGCTACGAGAACGGAAATTTTGCATGTTCACCGTTATCACTTGATATCATATTGGGAATGCTGGCTGCTGGAGCCGAAGGCAAAACTTTGAAACAATTATTGGCTTTCCTTGGACATGAAAGCATC
This sequence comes from Artemisia argyi, assembly GCA_030686995.1. Lineage (NCBI taxonomy): Eukaryota > Viridiplantae > Streptophyta > Magnoliopsida > Asterales > Asteraceae > Artemisia > Artemisia argyi. The sequence goes on from JARVZY010002016.1 coordinate 262,363, forward strand.
AAAGAATTTCATGCTCGGTCGCCAAGTTCCATACTTTTTAATCAGATTTTATCGAACCCGAAAACAGGTCTTGACTGCAGTTTAGCAAGTGGTGTTTGGATAGATAAAAGGGTGGAACCTGTTCAAGCTAGTTACCAAAAGGTTCTTGAAAATGTTTACAGAACAGAAGCTAGATCTGTCGACTTTGGAAACAAGGTAAATCAGTACTCGTAAATGAGTATTAAGTTTTCTTAATTTCTTTGAATTCGTATAGTTTAGATATAGTCTTATCAACCAAATTTGTTTATGCATAGCTGAAACGTGATAAAGCAGTCGATGCAATTAATTCATGGGTGCACAAGGAAACTAATGGTTTGATCCCCTTAATTCTTGAAAGGAAGGACTTAAATCCAACTAATGTAATGGTCATTGCGAATGCCTTGTATTTTAAAGGAAAATGGTCCAACCCATTTTATGCAGATAAGACAAAAGATAAACACTTCAGCTCATAAATGGGGGGAAGGTTTCAGTCCCCTTCATGACAAGTAATAAAGAATTCGATTATGGTTCTTTTAAGGGCTACAAGATGATCAAAATTCCATATGAAAGTAATAAATGCAAGTTGAATAAGTTCTCAATGTATATATTTCTTCCACATAAAAAAGCTGGATTGGTGAAGCTACTTCAAATGTTTCATTCTAATGATGCTTTATTTCATGAAAAATTTGACCTTGCACGAGTGTGGTTTGATAAGCTGTTGATACCCAAGTTTAAGATATCCTGTACTTTTGAAGCTCAAGATGTTATGAAACAAATGGGATTGACATTGCCATTTGAAAATACGAATAAAGAGCTTAGCGGAATAGTAGAGCTAAGAAGTCTTTATGTGTCAAAGGTACTTCAGAAATCTTTTATTGAAGTTGACGAAAAAGGAACTAAAGCCGCTGCAATTAGTGCTATGGATGTTGAACTGGAAGCTGATATGTCAGATTCAGATTCTGAACCTCCACCACCACCAAGTTTTGTGGCTGACCATCCATTTATGTTCATGATAAGAGAAGACTCTTCTCAAGCTGTTCTGTTTGTCGGAGTTGTGCTCAACCCTCTAGATAATAACTAGATGTTCATTGGCTGTACTGATCCATTCTTTTAATTCCATCTGCATAATGAATTGAATGTCTAAATTTTTATATCTATAGTTATATTTGAATATTTTTCCTATTGAATGCCTTTGAAGAAATTCCTGAACCAATTTCGTCCTCAATTCGAATTAAATTTTGGTTCTCCTATTCTTTTTTGTTTACGAAATCATTTACAATATACTTCACCAGCAAAGCCATTTATGTGTTTATTGTACGTTAGACCTCAAGAACATAAAGATGGCACATTTGACTTGTTCGCCATTTTAGATGGCCGTGATTGATTTTAGAAGGCTCATACTTTTGGGATCTTAGGGATTGACATATATATGTTTTTTTTGGCGATATGTGTTCATATTTTCTTTGTTTGTATTCGATATACCTGCCGATTTTGTTAGTAATTTAGTATTATTTATCTAGGCCCGATTGTATTGGTATTGGGAGGCTTAGCCCATTCTGTTGTTATATATTGTATTCAAATCATTCTAGTAATTCAATACAATTATTCACTCCAACATGGTATCAAAGTCAAATCCCTAAAAAATATCTCTCTAAACCGATCATAACCAAATAAACACTTCGAGGCCTGGTGGTGGTGTTTTTCGTATGGTTTGCTTTAGCCGACGACTAAAGGAAAAGAGAAGGAAAAGGAGGAAGGAGTGTTTTTTGTATCGTTTGGTTTGGTGGTCACCACTACGGCTGTTTGGTGAAGGATTTGGTGAAAGAATGAATGTTGATGTGAAGCTGAGGTGTTGGTGGTGAATTTGGTCACAATTACACCCGGTCTAACCCCTCACCCAACTACACATCAGCGCCACATCATCGGATTCACTCGCCACTAAAATCCCAGTATCCCTCACTCACCACTCACTAGTCACCATTTACCTATGCCTCACTTAAATTCATACACATAACAAACCCCTCACAACTTTGAGCAGGCTCACCTTTGGTAGAGATATTCACAAACATTGTTTGAGTATAATTGGCTTAAGTTTGCATGAGGTTGATGTGGTTAACTTTACCCTGTTATGCTGCAACTATTTTTTTCAGCTGTGTGTATTGGTCTTGTTACCTCCAATTTGACATTACTTCTATTGACCTCGGTTTGGTTGATGCATTATGTTGCATATGCTGAATTTGTTTTAGGTCTTCCGTTTTCTGTTTGAGTTCATCTCAAACTCATTTTTTATGTGCATAGGCTGCATATGTTTCAAAGATTGAGTGTACCCACTAACCCATTACCTAATATGATCTGCCCATTTCACCAGCTCTTGCTATTCTACTTGAAAAAACAGTCCAGCCAAACTTTTAACAAATAACCAAACTGTTTTCTTTTCTTTTTTTAACGGCTGATTTTTATTAAAACAACTAGCAAGAAGCTAGAAAAGGAATAACAGAGATACAAAAAGATATTACAAGCGGTTTTAGGATTGACAATCCAATCCAACCAACCTGGTCTAACTTTTGAATTCCTATTCGAGATCCAAGTGTGTGAATGGACAATGATGTCATTCTCGATTGCATCTTTACAAGATGTTTAGTGCCAAAACAAGTCTTATTCTGGAATTTCCAAAGTAGCCACAACGTCGTTTGGATAACCGCGTCAAAGCAACACTTGGTACTGCCGTTTGGATAACATATAACCAAACTGTATCTGACCGAAACCAGCACGGCCGCACCTGATGTAGATCGAAGATCATGTGCACTTAAACTGTCAAACTCACTATATTTCACTACAACAAAGCATTTGATTTTACACAGTTATATTTTTATGTCTCTACAATTAAAAGTGTGTACAAATTTAAAGTCCACGCCTCCCCTTTGAGTGGAGTATCTAGGCGTCACAAAAAAGTGCACTCTTACTAATGTCAACAAACATTCGAACACTCTACACTTAAGAGGGTGAAGAAATGGTCCAAAAGTACACGCTTTTACGAGTGAATAAACAATGCAAATGTCAACACCAATAGGCGTTTAAAGGCATTTAAACTCCACACTCCTAAACATGACAAATTGGCAACTGATGACATAATTTTTTACACGCTTTTATGTGTCAACCTACTTCTTTTGATAATTGTACAATTCTCACCCTGATTTTGAATATGCAACTTATAATACACAAACTGGCAAAACTGATACTAATTTTACAATATAAAAGGTAACATACTTAAATTGGCAAACTGGCAAACCGATACTAATTTGTTAACATATATACTTAAATCTGCAGCTAATCATTCACAAACTAATATAAAAGACTTTTAAGTATGGTTACAAAATATCATTCTTCACAGTTAATCTTCCACATCCTTGTCTTCAACAAGCTCCTAAACAACACACGATGTACAGCATAAAAATCAGTAACCCACAAAACAACTTAACAAGCAAAGTATCCCACAAAACAAGCTAAGTATACTATTATACATCCTTAAATATCACAGTCAAGACAACTAACTGAATCGCACAACAAAATGACAGTCTTCCTTGCAACAGTTACCATATTAGAATCACAAAGCCTCTTAAAGAACTCTTGGTCATAAAAAATCTACTCCAAAGTCGCATAAAAAGATTAAAACTTCTGAATAGTACTCTAATACTAAAAACCACAAGTCTACAACAAGCAAGATGTGCCATTTCACCTTGCTACACTATGATAACAGTGTATCATTTAGAATCATTTAGTTGAATCTTGCTACACCATGAATAAGCAAAAAAAAATTACTTTATCCAAAAGTACCACAAATTTTAACCTTTTAGAATGTCTGTGAACTCTCATGTGTGTCAATGATTGATGTTAACATTATGTGTTGCCTGCAAGCTTTTCTAATCTAGCAACACAAGTAGCCTAATGAACTCAGTAAGTTATTATTGCAGCATGTTGAAGTTTAGGACGGCTAATGCAGAAAACAATATAGAGATTGTATTTAGTACTTTGGTAGGTAGCTATCTTTCAACCCGCTTGGCGCCAAAGGCACTCTAAATGATCTCAACAACCATAATCCACAATTGTAATTAAGATAAGAATATATTCCAAAATAAACGTACAAAATAAAGCCTTCCGTGACATGCTACTCATGGTAAGCTTTATCTTTTCGTCTTGCTAGATTCAATCTTCATATTTTGTTGTCATTTCAATTCTATATGTATGTGTTCAGTAACATCACTAACATGTTAAAGGGTAATGTTAATAGTACGTGTTGAAACAGGTCAGATTGCGTATTTGCGTTGACCATCAAACATTTTGTTGTTGATGCGCACTTAATATCATGATAAAAGTAAGTAGCCACTATAAAAACTTTGGTTTCATTAAAAACAATTAGGATTGATGTGTGCATAAAAGATTACACTTTGTGATTTTTAACCCATTCGACATGTTTACTTTTTAGCTAAATTCTTTTTACACATTTTAACTGCTTGCTTTGAAACATAACCCATGTTGGCCAATTCAGATTTAGGACTTTTTGCATAGTATAACCAAATAAATTTTCATAATATCTTACATTTTGGTGTTTGCTTGAAATTTATCTTTCTTTTTACGTGACAGTTGTCTTAACATAAAAAATATGTAATTATATGATGCAGGTGAAGGCGTTGGGAACTGCATACACCCCGGACGATTTGACAGTGCTTGAAGTAAAATACCGTGTTCAACACTACACCATAGGCTTGGCTCAGTTGGTACCCACCTCCGAAAAACCCATGCGCCCACCGGAGAGATTTTGTGGACATATAAAAGGTCAAGGGTTCAAATCTTGGCTCGTGCTCACTCCAATTGGTGCCCTACTGAGCTAGGAGGGTTGCCGGAGCTATTCCTTGTGAGGTGGACAATGGCTAGTGCCAAAAGGCACCCGGGTCAGGGTGTTCCCGCCAATTCATACCTTTTTGGGGACCGTGTTCAACACTACAAAGACCAATCTCCAGCAATGAAAACGGATCAATCAAACACAGAGAATTTTAGTATTATACAAATCAAGGGTTTACTTGTATTATCACTATGCCTAGTACAACACCAGCTGATGAAAGCATCAAGGAACCAGAACTAGCAACATCGTAGACATGTTATTCACCTTTTCAGACCATTTGCAAAGAAAAGTTTGTTGGTTTAGTTACTGTGTTTTAGTGAGAATTTGCAATTTCATTGGAACTTAAGGTGATGATTATGTTTTTAGGAAAAATGTCCTTTAGGATGGTATTAGCTAGGGGTGGCAATTTATGAGGTGATAGAAACATGAACGACATGAAAATGAACGGGTTAGGTTTGAATTTAAACAAGTATCGTTCTTTTTCAGGTTGACCTACATAAACCATTTATTAAACATGTTGTGTTTGGGTTTGGGATGGGTTAAACACGCTTAACCCGCCAACCCATTAAGATAAATGGTCTAAATAAGTCGTGTTCGCGTAATGGGTAAACATGTTAGAGTTGCCAAGGCTGACCCGTTAACTCGAACCCCGCATGAATTGCCACCCTGGTATTAACTATGAAGAGAGTCAACACTGTATCCCATTCGAATTAAATATTTTTTATTATCAAGGGATCCTCGTTCAAAAAAAAAAAATTATGAAGGGATCCAGTGCTAAACTGTTTTTGAGTTACAGAGTGAGGTCTAACAAGACACGCATAAATGGTAATATGGCAGGTGAAGTATACACAAATTTAAACCCTTCTCATAAATTTCGGTTTCTTTTCATGGAATCATGAGACTGGGAACAAAGAATATTAGAAGAATGAGCATTTAAATCACGAATCCAGGACATAATATGGTTCAAGAATTGCTTCAATGGTATTCAATAGGAAAACAGATTTTTCAAATATAATTATTGTACAATCCAGATATTAAATTCAGCAAGCATGGAATTAAAGGATGGATTGGTACGGTTAAGGAGAAAGGAAAACATCTAGTTACTAACTCGAGGGTTGAGAACAACTCCCACAAATAGAACAGCTTGGGAAGAGTCTTCTCTTATCATGAACATGAACGGATGGTCAGCCACAAAACTTGGTGGTGGCGGTGGACGTATATAGTTCTTTCTAGCACAAGCCAACGTTCTTCCAAATACTACACTACAAGCAGCAGCTTTTGTTCCTCTTTCGTCAACTTCTAAAAAAGATTTCTGAAGTATTTTCGACACATAAAGCATATCGTCTGGCTCTACTATCCCACTAAGTTCTTTATTCGTTTCTTCAAAAGGCAATGTTAATCCCATTTGTTCCATAACATCTTTAGCTTCAAATTTACAAGATATCTTGAACTTGGGTATCCATAGCTCATCCAACTTCTGCCGTTTAAGGTCAAATTTTCCATGAAATAAAGCATCATTAGAATGGAAAACTTGAAGCAGCTTCTTCAACCCAGCTTTCTCATGTGGGAGAAAGATATACATTGAGAACATATTTGATTTGCCTTTATCACTTTTAAGTCTTTTGTATGGAAATTTGATCATCTTGTAGTCCTCAAATGAACCATAGCTGAATCTTTCATCACTAGTCATGAAAGGGACTGAAACCAGCTCCTCGTTTATGAGATGGAACTTTTTCTCTATTGTCTCATCTGCGTCAAATGGGGCAGACCACGCTCCTCTAAAATACATGGCATTCGCAAGGACCATTACACTATTTTGATCAAAGTCACCCCTTTCAACAATTGAGGGGATCAAACCATTAGTTTCCTTGTGCACCCATGAATTTATTTCGTCAACTGCTTCATCACTCTTCACGCATAAACCAAATTTTATTGATACCACTTAATTTAAACTATATAAATTGAAAGAAAAAAAAAGTCTAATAGTTATACACTTTATAAGTTACCTTGTTTCCAAAGTCAACAGAACTAGCTTCTGTTTTGTAAACAGTTTTAAGAACCTTCTGGTATGATGATTGAACAGGTTCCACTTTTTTGTCAATCCAAACACCATTTGTTAAACTGCATTCAAGACCAGTTTTTGGGTTCGATAATTTTTTTTTAAAAAGTTTGGAACTTGGCGACTTAGCAAGAAAATTGGCTATGCTTTCGTGTCCAAGAAATTCCAAAAGCTGTTTTAGAGTTTGACCTTCAGCTCCGGCAGCCAGCATTCCCAATACGATATCAAGCGACAATGGTGAACACACGAAATTTCCATTCTTGTAACCACTGTTTGCATCATCTAGTAAAGTTTTGGTCACAACCTGTTTTTGAAATTCATGTATGATCATAATAAACCCTACTACAAATATAATATTTAACAGTTACGTAATAGTTAAGAGTGAAATAATTATGTTTTTCTAAAAACCATGTGTCACATTCATTATCGTGGACACTTATCATGCAACGAAGAGCGAGTTAGAAGAACTTACACTTGTGGAGTTTGCTGATATTGTGGCTGTGGGACTTTGTTTTTTCTGCTTCTTCATTGGAAGAATGCTAAGCTCATTGTCATCAGAGATTGGGTTTGATTTCCTACGGAGACCGCGTTGCTGATCAGCCATTGGATTGACCGATCAAACTGCAACTTAGGTTTATGGTTGATGATTATGAATGGCTAGGTGTGTATGTTTAATTTGTATTTATAGTGGTTTGTAATGTAGTCGGTGATGGGGCTACTTGTGAGGTGAGATGGGCCATGGCCCACCCAAAAGTTGAATTCGTTACCTATGTTAGTTGCCTGCTTATAAATAATACCCTACTGAAAATTTGTTGCTTGTTACTCATGGTAAGCTTTATCTTTTCGTCTTGCTAGAATTCAATCTTCATATTTTGTTGTCATTTCAATTTTAGAGGAAAATTCAAATGCATACTCTTATTTTGATGCATACCAATGGACAAATCCTCACCGTCCATCTATTTTGATCTAATGTGGGGATTAACCTAATATTTAAATGGGGAAACATAAGTCCATGTTTTTTTTTTTCTCTTTTTTCTTTGTCTTCTTGTCTTTTTTATTATTCTTTTTTTTTTTTTCTTTCTTTATTTCCTTTTATTTTTCTTTCTTTTTTTTGCTTTTTTTTTTCACGCTACTGCTAGTTGTTGTTGTTGTGTTGTTTTTTTTTTTTTTTTTTTTTTTTTTTTTGTGTGTCTTTTTTTCACGTTTTTTTTTTCTTTTTTTTTTTTCCGTTCTAATTCACGTTTTTTTCCTAATAAACGTTTTTTTTCGCTTTCATACATTTTCGTCTGTTTTTATACGTTTTCGCCCGTTTTCATATATTTTCGCCCTTTTTTTACGTTTTCGTCCGTTTTCATACATTATTGTCCGTTTTCATACGTTTTCGTCCGCTTTCTTACGTTTTCGCCCGTTAACGTCTGTTTTCATACGTTTTCATATGTTTTCTTATATTTTCGTTCGTTTTCATACATTTTCGTCAGTTTTCATACGTTTTCGTTCGTCTTAATACATTTCGCCCGTTTTCTTTTGTTTTCATCCATTTTTCATACGTCTTCGTCAGTTTTCAGCCGTGTTTTTACGCTTTCGTACGTTTTTGTTCGCTTTCATACAGATTAGTCTGTTTTCTTACGTTTTTGTTTGTTTTCATATGTTTTCGTTCGTTTTCATCTGTTTTCTTTCGTTTTCGTTCATTTTTCAAACGTTTTTGTCCTTTTCATATATGTTTTTACTCTTTCATACGTTTTCTTCCGTTTCTATACATTTTCGTTTATTTCTTATGTTTTTGTCTGTTTTTTCATTCGTTTTCGTTCGTTTTTAAATATTTTTGGCAATTTTCAAACGTTTATATGTTTCTAAATATCACAAGTGATATTCTGTGATATTTTAAATATCACAAGTTATATTCAGAATATCACAAGTTATATTTTGAATATCACAAGTGATTTTATGTGATATGGAGAATGTCACAAGTAACATTATAAGTACCAGAAATGATATTCTGGATATTATAAGTAATATTATGTGATATTCAAAGTATCACAAGTGATATACTGAATATTATAAGTGATTTTCTAAATTTGACAAGTGATTTTCAACAAATGTTTTTTAACATGAAAATCACAAGTGATATTCAGAAAATCACAAGTGATAGATATTCAGAAAAGCACAAGTGATATTTAGAATATCACAATTGATATTCAGAAAAACACAAGTGATATTCTGAATATCATTTGTGATATTCGTAAAACGGACGAAAATATAAGAAAACACAGAAAATCACTTGTGAATATCACAAGTGATATTCTGTGATATTCTGAATATCACAAGTGATATTCTGAATATCACAAGTGATATTCTGAATATCACAAGTGATTTTCTGTAATATGGAGAATATCACAACTGATACTATGAGTACCACAAATGATATTCTGGATATTATAAGTAATATTCTGTGATATACAAAGTATCACAAGTGATATTCCGAATATCATAAGTAATTTTCTGAATTTGACAAGTGATTTTCAATAAATGTTTTGTAACATGAAAATCACAAGTGATATTTAGAAAATCACAAGTGATAGATATTCAGAAAATCACAAGTGATATTTAGAATATCACCATTGATATTCATAAAAATACTAGTGATATTCTGAATATTATTTGTGATATTCGGAAATGTATAAAAACGGACGAAAACATAAAAAAAATGGACTAATACGTATGAAAATGGACGAAGTATGAAAACAGACGAAAACATAAGAAAATCACAAGTGCTATTCATAATATCACAAGTGATATTCAGAAAATCACAAGTGATATTATAGAACCACTGAATATCACTTGTGATATTCAGAAACGTAAGAAAATAGACGAAAATGTAAGAAAACGGACGAATACATATGAAAATATCATTTGTGGTACTCATAGTATCACTTGTGATATTCTGCATATCATAGAAAATCACTTGTGATATTTAGAATATCACAGAATATCACTTGTGATATCCTGAATATAACTTGTCATGTTTAGAATATCACTTGTGATATTCAGAATATAACTTGTGATATTCAGAATATCACTTGTGATATTGAGAAACATATGAAAATGTCTGAAAATGGCAAAAAAAAGCATTTAAAAACGGACGAAAACGAATGAAAAAACGGACGAAAATATATGAAAACGTATGAAAGTGTAAAAACATGTATGAAAAGGATGAAAATGTTTGAAAACTAGATGAAAACGAAAGAAAACGGACGAAAATATATGAAAACGAACGAAAATGTAAGAAAACGAACGAATATGTATGAAAACGGATGAAAACGTGTGAAAGCGTAAAAACACGTCTGAAAAAGGACGAATACGTAAGAAAAATGGAAGAATATTACTTATGATATTCAAAATATCATTTGTGGTAATCATAGTATCACTTGTGATATTCTGCATATCACAGAAAATTACTTGTGATATTCAGAATATCACTTTTGATATTCTGAATATCACTTGTGATATTCTGAATATCACAGAATATCACTTGTGATATTCAGAATATAACTTGTGATGTTTAGAATATCACAGAATATCACTTGTGATATTCAGAATATAACTTGTGATATTCAGAATATCACTTGCGATATTTAGAAATATATGAAAACGTATGGAAATGGCAGAAAACAATTAAAAATGAACGAAAACGAATGAAAATGTATGAAAATGGAAGAAAACATATGAAATTATAAAAACATGTATGAAAAGGATGAAAATGTTTGAAAACTAGATGAAAACGAAAGAAAACGGACGAAAATGTATGAAAACGAACGAAAACGCAAGAAAACGAACGAATATGTATGAAAGCGGATGAAAACGTAAGAAAGCTTAAAAATACGTCTGAAAAAGGACGAATACGAAAGAAAAATGGACGAATATTACTTATGATATCCAGAATATCATTTGTGGTAATCATAGTATCACTTGTGATATTCTGCATATCACAGAAAATCACTTGTGATATTCAGAATATCACTTGTGATATTCTGAATATCACAGAATATCACTTGTGATATTCATAATATAACTTGTGATGTTTAGAATATCACAGAATATCACTTGTGATATTCATAATATCACTTGCGATATTTAGAAACATATGAAAACGTCTGAAAATGGCAGAAAACAATTAAAAATGAACGAAAACGAATGAAAATATATGAAAACGGAAGAAAACGTATGAAATTATAAAAACATGTATGAAAAGGACAAAAACGTTTGAAAACTGGACGAAAACGGATGAAAACGTATGAAAACGAACGAAAACGTAAGAAAACGAACGAATATGTAAGAAAACAGATGAAAACGTATGAAAACAGACATGAACGGGCAAAAACGTAAGAAAGCGGACGAGAAACGTATGAAAACGGACGAAAATATATGAAAACAGTCGAAAACGTACAAAAACAGACAAAAACGTGTGAGAACAGACGAAAACGTATGAAAGCAAAAAATCGTGTATTACGAAAAAACAATTATTAGAAAAAAAAAGACAAAAAAAATGGGGAAAAGGTGATTTAGAAACAAAACATTGGAAAAAAAAAAAGTAGCGTGAAAAAAGAAAGACAAAAAAAAAAAAAAAAAAAAAAAAAAAAAAAAAAGATGCGTGACAAAAAAACCAAAAATAAAGAAAGAAAAAAACAAAGAATAATAAAAAAGACAAAAAAAAAGAAAAAAAAAACATGGACTTAGGTTTCCATATTTAATCTTAGGTTTATCCCAACCATTAGATCAAATTAAATAGATGGTAGAGATTTGTCCATTAGTATGCACCAAAATAAGGGTATCCAAAATAAAGTGCCTCTTCAATTCTATATATATATATATATATGTGTGTGTGTGTGTTCAGTAACATGTTAAAGGGTAATGTCAAAGTACGTGTCGAAACGGGTCAGATAGCCGATAGCGTATTTGTGTTGACCATCATACATTTTGTTGTTGATGCACTTAATATCATGATAAAAGTAAGTAGCTACTATAAAAACTTTGGTTTCATTAAAAACAATTAGGATTGATGTGTGCATAAAAGATTACACTTTGTGATTTTTAACCCATCCGACCTGTTAACTCTTTTAGCTAAATTCTTTTTACACATTTTAACAGCTTGCTTTGAAACATAACCCATGTTGGCCAATTCACATTTAGGACTTTTTGCATAGTATAACCAAATAAATTTTCATAATATCTTACATTTTGGTGTTTGCTTGAAATTTACTTTCTTTTTACGTGACAGTTGTCTTAATATAAAAATGCTCGAAGTAGAATACCGTGTTCAAACACTACAAAGACCAATCTCCAGCAATGAAAACAGATCAATCATACACAGAATTTTAGTATTATACAAATCAAGGGTTTACTTGTATTATATCACTTTGCCTAGCACCAGCTGATGAAAGCTTCAAGGAACCTGAACCAGCAACATCGTAGATGTGTTATTCACCTTTCAGACCATTTGAAAAGAAAAGTTTGTTGGTTTAGTTACTCTAATTTTAGTGAGAATCTGCAATTTTATAGGAACTTAAGCTGATGATTATGTTTTTAGGAAAAATGCCCTTTAGGATGGTATTAACTAGGGATGGCAATTTATGAGGCGATAGAAACATGAATGACATGAAAATGAACGGGTTAGGTTTGAATTTAAACAAGTTTCGGTCGTTTTCAGGTTGACATACATAAACCATTTATTAAACATGTTATGTTCGGGTTTAACACGCTTAACCGCAAACCAATTAAGATAAATGGTCTAAATAAGTCGTGTTCAGGTAATGTGTAAACATATTAGAGTTGCCAAGGCTGACCCGTTAACTCCAACCCCACATGAATTGCCACCCTCGTATTAACTATGAAGAGAGTCAAAATTGTCTCCCGTTTGAATTAAATATTTTTTATTATCCTGCAGGGGTCCAGTGCTGAACTGTTTTTGAATTACAGAATGAGGTCTAACAAGACACACATAAATGGAATCATGATACTGGAAACAAAGAATATTAGAAGAATGAGCATTTAAATCACGAATCCAGGACATAATAAGGTTCAAGAATTGCTTCAATGGTATTCAATACGAAAACAGATTTTTCAAATACTACGAGCATGGAATTAAAGGATGGATTGGTGCGGTCAAGGAGTAAGGAAAACATCTAGTTACCAATTCGAGGGTTGAGAACAACTCCCACAAATAGAACAGCTTGAGAAGAGTCTTCTCTTATCATGAACATGAATGGATGGTCAGCCACAAAACTTGGTAGTGGCGATGGTGGTTTATGCTTTCTAGCACAAGCCTTCGTTCTTCCACATACAACACTACAAACAACAGCTTTTGTTCCTTTTTCATCAACTTCTAAAAAAGATTTCTGAAGTATTTTCGACACATAAAGCATAACGTCTGGCTCTACTATCCCGCTAAGTTCTTTATTCATTTCTTCAAAAGGCAATGTTAATCCCATTTGTTCCATAATATCTTTATCTTCAAATTTTCAAGATATCTTGAAATTGGGTATCCATAGATCATCAAACTTCTGCCGTTTAAGGTCTAATTTTCCATGAAATAAAGCATCATTAGAATGGAAAACTTGAAGCAGCTTCTTCAACCCAGCTTTCTCATGTGGGAGAAAGATATACATTGAGAACTTATTTGATTTGCCTTTATCACTATTATATGGAAGTTTGATCATCTTGTAGCCCTCAAATGAAGCATAGCCGAATCTTTTATCACTAGTCATGAAAGGGACTGAAAACTGCTCCCCGTTTATGAGACTGAAATGTTTATCTTTTGTCTTATTTGAATAAAATGGGTTGGTCCATTTTCCTTTAAAATACATGGCATTCGCAAGGACCATTATATTGCACTATTTTTTTTTTTTTTTTTTTTTTTTTTTTTTTTTTTTTTTTTTTTTATCAAAGTCACCCCTTCGAACAATTGAGGGGATCAAACCATTAGTTTCCTTGTGCACCCATGAATTTATTTCGTCAAATGCTTCATCACACTTCACGCATAAACCAAATTTTATGGATACCACTTAATTTAGACTATATAAATGTTAAATGTAATGTGATTTGCCTTGCCAATTCTCGATGACAGGTTACAATATAAATACAATACTTAAGTAGCACATGGGCTTGGCCCAATATATAAAATATGATCTACTAACAGCCCCCCGCAGTTGGAGCGGGAGGACGCTGAACGCTCAAACTGGACCGAAACTCGTCAAATAAAGCAAATGGAAGACCTTTGGTGAAGATATCGGCATACTGATAACGAGATGGAACATGTAATACACGAACGTGACCTGCTGCAACACGATCTCTAACAAAATGTATGTCAATCTCGATATGCTTCGTGCGCTGATGTTGCACTGGATTAGAAGACATATATACCGCACTGACATTATCACAATAAACTATGGTAGCTGAATGTAAAGGAGAATGAAGCTCGCAAAGGAGATTCCGCAACCAGGATGTCTCAGCCACTGCATTGGCAACACCACGATACTCAGCCTCGGCACTAGAACGAGACAAAGTGCACTACCTCTTAGATGACCAAGGCAATAAATTATTTCCAAGAAAAACACAATAACCTAAAGTAGAACGTCGAGTAGTCGGGCAACCCGCTAAGAAACCAATGAAGAAGTCGATGAAGAATAAAACTGAAGACCATAATCTAAAGTGCCGTGAACATAACGTAATATCCTTTTAAGATCAGCAAGATGAGGCTCCCGAGGATCATGCATATAGAGACAAACCTGCTGAACATCATAAGATAAATCAGGTCTAGTAAAGGTGAGATACTGTAAAGCCCCAGCAAGGCTCCTGTAAAGAGTTAGATCCGCAACTGGAGTGCCATCAGCCCCCAACTTGGACTCCGTATCAACGGGAGTCCTGCACGAATGACAATTACGCATACCAGCGTGCTCAAGAACCTCCACTGCATACTTTTTTCTGGCAAAGAAACATCCCCTTGGTGGTACGAGTGACAGAGATGCCCAGAAAATAGTTCAATGGACCAAGATTAGTCATAGAAAACTCCTGATGTAACGAAGCTATAATCCTCTGTAATAATGCTGTAGAGGAAGCTGTCAGCAAAATATCATCCACATATAGTAATAAATAAGTAACATCAGAACCCTGTTTATAAATAAACAAGGATGAGTCACATCTGCTATGAGAAAAACCAATACGAGTAGCATAACTCGCAAACCGCTGAAACCAAGCACGGGGTGCCTGTTTAAGGCCATATAACGACCGCTGAAGAAGACAAACATGATCAGGACGCCGAGGATTCCGAAAACAAGGAGGCTGATGCATATAGACAGTCTCAGATAAAGTACCATGGAGAAAAGCATTCTTAACATCGAGCTGATGAACAGGCCAATGCCGAGAAGCGGCGAGACTAAGAACCGTCTTAATGTTGGCCGATTTAACCACCGGGCAAAATGTCTCATCATAATCAACACCTAGCTCTTGATTGTTCCCATTAGCAACAAGACGAGCCTTGTACCTGCTTAAAGATCCATCTACAAAATATGTGTGCTTAAACAACCACATGGAACGAACAATGTTCGCGTTAGGTGGTCGTACGTGGCACAAGAACCCAAGTATTATTTTTAATTAAAGCATTGTATTCATTAAGCATAGCACGTTGCCAGTTAGGATCTTTAATTGCGAGAGTGGATGACTTTGGAACAGGAGAAATGGTAGACACATGACAATTATAATGCGAGAGTGGAGTGGAGCGTGGTCCAAGTTTATGGTTGGTGTCAATGTGGCATAACACAAACAACCAAAGACACGTAAAAACGTGTAGTTGGGTTTTGTGTTATATAGGCGAAAGTGAGATGTGTCATTATTTATGGCGGTGGATGGTAAAATATTTAAGAGGCAGGTGGCCATGTGAAGGGCTTCAACCCAAAAATGAGGTGGAAGATGGGCTTGGAAAAGTAAGGTACGGATAAGGTTATTTATTGTACGAATCATACGTTAGGATTTACCATTTTGTTGAGAGGTACGGGGGCATGAGAAACGTGTATGGATGCCGTGTTTGGTAAATAATTTATGAAAAATGGTGTTATCAAACTCACCACCATGGTCACACTGAAAAGCTTTAATTTCCGCATTAAATTGAGTTTTTACAAGAGAACGAAATTCAACAAATTTAGCAAAAGTATCAGACTTGTTACGCAATGGATATACCCATAAATAATGAGAAAAATGATTCAAAAAGATGACATAATATTTAATACCACTTTGACTGGGAAGTTGAGAGGTGCACAAATCCGAATGCACAATATCAAAAGCAAAATTAACTACAGTATCAGAAACAGAAAATGGAAGCCGCACATGCTTGCCAAGTTGACAAGCATGGCAAAGATGAGGAGACTTGACTTTGTTACACAAAATATCATTATTGGAAAGTTAAGAACGTAACACTTCATTTCCCGGATGTCCAAGTCGTTGGTGCCATGTGTAATGACTAGCAAGAAAAGCTTGTGGGTATGATGTAGGTGTGGTCACAGGATACAAGTCTCCGGTGCTATCACAACGAAGGAGAATTTGGCGAGTCAGATAGTCTTTAACGGAAAAACCAAACTCGTCAAATTCAATAGAAACTTTGTTGTCACAGGTAAATTGACAATATGAGGAGTAATTAAAACATTATGAAGATGAAGAGGACGATGAGGGTTAGGCAACAAGCTATGACCTGTGTTAGTGACGGGTATGGATTTACTGTCACCAACAAAGACAGACGGATAAATGCTTTTATTATAAATAATACTAAGATTATTTGCATTTGAATTTAAATGGGAAGACGCACTTGTATCCATATTCCACCCGGCGTTGTCAAAATCCTGGTGAGTCAAGCTATTAAACACTCGCGGTAAAGAAGTTGCTTGACCACTCGAACCCTCAAGAGTTGCCTGTGGTACTAGACCAGTTAAATGGTCTTGACTAAGATCATTAGATAAACCATAATGGGCTAGCAATTCCTGTTGAGGTTGGGCTAACTTTATTAAACCATAACGGGCTAGTAATTGCTGTTAGGCCTGAGCCAACTGAAGTAACTGAGCATGATCCATACCTTGAACTCTAAATAATGAGCCGCCTGTGCCTCCACTGGATGCACATGAATTACTAGAAGACAAAATACAATTCCTATTATTCACAGGATTGCCATGACTTGTATTATTATGGATGAACATGCATCCATTACCCCATTTACATGTCCCTGTTCGGCCAAAATGACGACAAACATATATTGAGGTGATGTTGGAAGTAGGTGTTGTTGTATTAACCATGTTGCTTTTGAGAGTGAACAACGATTTTTTTTTTTTTTTTTTTTTTTTTTTTTGAACGGAAAAAGGGATGAATTGGTGATAATATATGATATGAACGTGATGTATTATTAAGTATAAATATCACGACAGTAAGCAACTGTGAAGAGGAAAAACAGGTATTTGAGATTTGTGAGATGTGGAAATTAGGGTTTTAGAGATGTATTAGGAAAAGGATCGTGGCTGTGATACCATGTTAAATGTAATGTGATTTGCCTTGCCAATTCTCGATGACAGGTTACAATATAAATACAATACTTAAGTAGCAGATGGGCTTGGCCCACTATATAAAATATGATGTTAAATGTAATGTGATTTGCCTTGCCAATTCTCGATGACAGGTTACAATATAAATACAATACTTAAATAGCACATGGGCTTAGCCCAATATATAAAATATGATCTACTAACAATAAATTGAAAGAAAAAAAAGTCTAATAGTTATATATACAGTACAAATTTACCTTGTTTCCAAAGTCGACAGAACTGGCTTCTGTTTTGTAAACAGTTTTAAGAACCTTCTGGTATGATGATTGAACAGGTTCCACTTTTTTGTTAACCCAAACACCATTTGTTAAACTGCATTCAAGACCAGTTTTCGGGTTTGATAATTTCTTTTTAAAAAAGTTTGGAACTTGGCGACTTAGCAAGAAATTTGTCGATGCTTTCATGTCAAGAAATTCCAAAAGCTGTTTCAAAGTTTGACCTTCAGCTCCGGCAGCCAGCATTCCCAATACGATATCAAGCGACAACGGTGAACACACGAAATTTCCGTTCTTGTAACCGCTGTTTGCATCATCTAGTAAAGTTTTGGTTACAACCTGTTTTTGAAATTCATGTATGATCATCATAAACCCTACTACAAATATAGTATATTAAAGTTACGTAACAATTGAGAGTGAAATAATACTGTTTTTCTAAAAACCATGTGTCACATTCATCGTATAAGAACTGGTCGATCACATATTTCCTATCATCTGAGATGTCTATGCACGCTGCGTATCGTTCTCCAAGTCGTCGTTTTAGTTGTTTCGCAAGCTCAAACTTCGTGATGACTTCCACAATAGCATTTTAGCAATCCTTGTCGCCTTTCTCGGTTTCTTTTTTGATATATCGTTGCAGTTCTTCGACAGAATGTGGAAGTTTACAAGCCATTTTTTTTCTTGTGTGCGAGACATAAGGTTTTTTTTTTTTTTTTTTTTTTTTTTTTTTTTTTTTTTTTTTTTTTTAGGATACAACTATAAGAGCATGGGTATTTATAAGGTTTATTTATTTTTATTTTTTTTAAAGTAGCCGTTATTTTCAAACGGATATATATATATATATATTTTATTGTAAATGTATACGTTAGAGTAAAGGGGCTGTTTTTTAAATTTTTTATTCAAACATATATGCACCAACGCAAGTTACCGTGATAACATAAATCGAAACACAGTTATAATGCACAAGGGGTGGGAATGGTAAAAACGTGGTAACGACGTTAAAAAGTCTCTACATAGACCATAACGCAAGTTTTGCATTACGATTCCCTTTGCTCTTAAATGCTTTAATTAATTATTAAAATATTCATTTTTTTAATTTTATTATATTATTTTTCTCATTCATTTTCTTTTCTCTCTCTTACATCAAATTTAAATTCAAATCATAATCCAAATTTAAATCTAAATCAAAATCCAAATACAAATCCTAACCTATGTTGGCCAATTCACATTTAGGACTTTTTTTCATAGTATAACTAAATAAATTTTCATGATATCTTACATTTTGGGGTTTCCTTGAAGTTTATTTTTCTTTTTAAGCGACGGGTGCTTTAATATAAAAAAAAAGTTGTAATTATATGATGCAGGTGAAGGCGTTGGGGCATACACCCCAGCCGATTTGACAGTGCTCGAAGTAGAATACTATTCAACCCAAAGACCAATCTCCAACAATGAAAACGGATTAATCATACTCAGAGAATTTGAGTACTTTACAAATCAAGGGTTTACTTGTATTATCACCATGCTTAGTACAACACCAGCTGATGAAACCATCAAGGTACCTGAACTAGCAACATCGTAGATGTTTTATTCACCCTTACGGATCATTTATAAAAAAAAGTTTGTTGATTTATTTATTGGGATTTTAGTGAACTTAAGGTGATGATTATGTTTCTAGAAAAAATGTCCTTTAGGATGGTATTAATAGGGGTGGCAATTTATGAGGCGACAGAAACATGACCGACATGAAAATGAACTAGTTAGGTTTGAGTTTAATCAAGTTTCGGTCATTTTCAGGTTGACCTACTTCAACCGTTTATTAAACATGTTGTGTTTGGGGTTGGGATGGGTTAAACACGTTTAACCCAGCCAACCCATTTAGGTAAACGGTCTAAATAAGTCGTGTTTGGGTAATGTGTAAACATGTTAGAGTTGCCAAGGCTGACTCGTTAATTCGAACCCCATATAAATTGCCACCCCTGGTATTAACTATGAAGAGATTCAGCATTGTCTCCTGTTTAAAGTAAATATTTTTGACTATCATGGGATCGAGTTTACATGTTTTAAAGCCTTTAAAAAAAATTTAGTGATTCACCATGAAAATCTATTATATAATAAAAGAATTATATAATTTCGGAGTGATTTTGCAAAATCAATCTTATTGAAAAAAAAAATTAGACCAATAGAAGAGCTCGATTTTGACACATAGGCGAAATTAAGCAATATGATTGGCCAATATAAGGTCAAAATTGAATTGATTTTGGTCAAACTTTTTAAAAAAATTGGTGGAGAATTTGGTTGAGGAAAAAAACACATAAAAATGTAAGTGTCAAATTTATGAAGAAAAAAAACTTAGAAAAAGAGGATGTAATTAATAAAACTTTAGTGGTTGAATTTTAAATATATTATATAAAGTTAAATGTAAAATTATAATTCTTCAAGTTTTTTAATAACTTTAAATAATAAACAAATAACCCTTACACTTTATACCCCTAGACTTTATAATGTGAACTTTAAATACAATTATATAAGTATTAGTATTAGTTTGAGTTTTTCATCCATTAAAATTACAAAATTTGTAAATATACAAATTAGATTTAATATACGCTAAATATTTTTAATATAAATATTAGTTTTAAACTTTCATCTATTAAAATAAATTTTTTTTTACTATATACGTTAAATAAGGACTCATGTTATCCTATGCGTACAAGGGTTTAAATATTAATACGGCTAAATTATTATTAACGGTAATATAAATATCAAATGGTAAAGCACGAGATACTGTGATATGAAAATGAATTATGCGATTGTACTTATAACAACGACTCATATAATTATTAATAAATGTTTATATACGGAAATCCGGAAAAACATTTTTAAAAAACTTCACGGTGAATATTTTAACTTTATCAATGCTCATTATGTGCTACTAAACTCGCACATTTTGTACAACATGATATTAATAGTTAAAGTTAAACAACAACATCAACGTCAACCTCAATATTTATATCAGCTAAACAAAGTTAAACTTTCATCCAATAATTTTTTTTTACAAAATATTAATAGATATTGATACATAATGAAAAACGCATGCACATTTATTACTCTTACTTATGGTAAATTCTTATGTTCATATAGTAAACTAAAACTTTAAAATAAATTTGATTTATGTGTAAACCTCGTGCGTGCATGGACTTATAACTAGTTAAACAAAGAAAGCATGAACAAATTTAAAGCCGCAAGAGTCTATGCTAAATTGCTTATATCGAAACAATTTGTCATGAACATGTATCAATTGAAAACAAAAGAAATACGAATAGATATTGTCGCAAATTTGCAACATAAGTTAATAAGTCGCTAAAAATGTCACTGAATGGCTATTTTCTTGTAGTGCACCTTTATGTTCTTGACGTCTCTTATAACAATACACACGTCAATGGTAATATTGGCAGGTTATATACACAAATTTAAACCCTTCTCATAAATTTCGGTTTCTTTTCATGGAATCATGAGACTGGGAACAAACAATATTAGAAGAATGAGCATTTAAATCACGAATCCAGGACATAATATGGTTCAAGAATGCTTCAATGGTATTCAATACGAAAATAGAATATAGATTATTCAAAAATATAATTAAAGTAGTACAATCCAGATATTAAATTCATTGAGCATGGAATTAAAGGATGGATCAGTACGGTTAAGGAGTAAGTTAAGGAACACATCTAGTTATTAACTAGAGGCCGGGTTGAGAACAACTCCGACAAATAGAACAGCTTGGGAAGAGTCTTCTCTTATCATGAACATGAATGGATGGTCAGCCACAAAACTTGGTGGAGGTGTATAGTTCTTTCTAGCACAACCCCTCGTCGCATGTAGTACACTACAAGCAGCGGCTTTAGTTCCTTTTTCGTCAACTTCAATAAAAGATTTCTGAAGTATTTTCGACACATAAAGCGTATCTTCAAAGAGACTTTTTTGCTCTACTATTCCACTAAGCTCTTTGTTTGTTACTTCAAATGGCAATGTCAATCCCATTTGTTTCATAACATCTATAGGTTCAAATTTACAAGATATCTTGAACTTGGGTATCCATAGCTCAGCAAAACTCTGTTGTTCTTTTAGGTCAAATTCTCCATGAAATAAAGTATCATTAGAATGGAAAATTTGAAGCAGCTTCTTCAGCCCTTCTTTCTCATGTGGGAGAAAGATATACATTGAAAACTTATTTGATTTGCCTTTATCACTTTTATATGGAAGTTTGATCATCTTGTAGCCCTCAAATGAACCATAATCGAATTCTTTATTACTTGTGATGAAGGGGACTGAAACCTTCCCTCCATTGATGAGACTGAAGTGTTTATCTTTTGTCTTATCTGCATAAAATGGGTTGGACCATTTTCCTTTAAAATACAAGGCATTCGCAATGACCAGTACACTATTTTCATCAAAGTCATCCCTTTTAACAATTGAGGGGATCAAACCATTAGTTTCCTTGTGCACCCATGAATTTATTTCGTCAACTGCTTCATCACACTTCACGCATAAACCAAAATTAATTTGTTGATACCACTAGATTTAAACTATATAAATTGAAAGAAAGAAAAGTCTAATAGTTATATAACGTATAAACTTACCTTTCCAAAGTCGACAGAACTGGCTTCTGTTTTGTAAACAGTTCTAAGAACCTTCTGGTATGATGATTGAACCGGTTCCACTTTTTTGTCTACCCAAACACCATTTGTTAAACTGCATGCAAGACCAGTTTTCGGGTTCGATAATTTCTTTTTAAAAAGATTGGAACTTGGCGACTTAGCAAGAAATTCGTCGATGGTTTCATGTCCAAGAAATTCCAAAAGCTGTTTCAAAGTTTGGTTTTCAGCACCGGCAGCCAGCATTCCCAATATGATATCAAGCGACAAAGGTGAACAGACAAAATTTCCGTTCTTGTAACCACTGTTTGCATTATCTAGTAAAGTTTTGGTCACAACCTGTTTTTGAAATTCATGTATGATCATCATAAACCCTACTACAAATATAATATATAATGTAAAAGTTACGTACGTAATAGTTGAGATTGAAATAATTGTGTTTTTCTAAAAACCATATATCACATTCATTGTGGACACTTTTAATGCGACTAAGAGTGAGTTAGAAGAACTTACACTTGTGGAGTTTGCTGATGTTGTGGCTGTGAGACTTTGTTTTTTCTGCTTCTTCATTGGAAGAATGCTAGGCTCGTCGTCATCAGAGATCAGTTTTGATTTCTTACTGATACGCCGTTGTTGATCAGCCATTGGATAGATCGATCAAACTGCAACTTAGGGTTTATGATCGATGATTAAATGGCTAAGTGTTAATGTTTAATTTGTATTTATAGTGATTTGTAGTCGGTGATGGAGCTACTTGTGAGGTTTAATGGGCCATGGCCCACCCATAAGTCGAATTGGCTATAGGGCTATAGCAGAGACATCAGGGACAATTTTTAACTTTTTTAGTGATTTTACTAGTGTAAATATTATTTTTAACATTTTTAAGGGATTTTACTACTGTAAATATTATCGTGCTCGCCTGGCAGCACAAATTTTGAATTTTAAATATAGAATAATTGTCTCATTCAAGAAAGGCCAAAACTTTATAAGCTACCACGACACTTTGGACCCAACATAGGCAATAATAATTGTCTTCACAATTTTATCTTTGGTTCTAGTACTATTTCAAGCACATGCTCGTAAATTTTACAGTAATTTCTTTGTTTCTTCGGTGTCTTGACACTACTATTGAAGTTGTTCATATTGTTTGTGCTATTGGTGATATCGGCCGCAGTGTTCATATGAGCTCTGTTGATGGTGGTGTTATTGATGCATCTAAGATTAAGGTAGTGTTTGTTGGCCTACTTTGGTGTGAGTTTGTTTTTGACAAGACGTTAACCAGATGTTTGTTTGATCATTTCACTATAGGATTTGGGATTTATCCCAAATAAAGTGCCCTGGGTTCAATCTTGCCAAGTTCCAAACTTTTTAAAAAAAAATTACCGAACCCAAAAACTGGTCTTAAATGCAGTTTAACAAATGGTGTTTGGATTGACAAAAAAGTGGAACCTGTTCAATCATCATACCAGAAGGTTCTTAAAACTGTTTACAAAACAGAAGCTAGTTCTGTCGACTTTGGAAACAAGGTAACTTATAAAGTACTGTATAACTATTAGACCTTTTTTTTCTTTCAATTGATATAGTTTAAATTAAGTGGTATCAATAAAATTTGGTTTATGCGTGAAGAGTGATGAAGCAGTTGACGAAATAAATTCATGGGTGCACAAGGAAACTAATGGTTTGATCCCCTCAATTGTTGAAAGGGGTGACTTTGATCAAAATAGTGTAATGGTCCTTGCGAATGCCATGTATTTTAGAGGAACGTGGTCTGCCCCATTTGACGCAGATGAGACAATAGAGAAAAAGTTCCATCTCATAAACGAGGAGCTGGTTTCAGTCCCTTTCATGACTAGTGATGAAAGATTCAGCTATGGTTCATTTGAGGACTACAAGATGATCAAACTTCCATACAAAAGACTTAAAAGTGATAAAGGCAAATCAAATATGTTCTCAATGTATATCTTTCTCCCACATGAGAAAGCTGGGTTGAAGAAGCTGCTTCAAGTTTTCCATTCTAATGATGCTTTATTTCATGGAAAATTTGACCTTAAACGGCAGAAGTTGGATGAGCTATGGATACCCAAGTTCAAGATATCTTGTAAATTTGAAGCTAAAGATGTTATGGAACAAATGGGATTAACATTGCCTTTTGAAGAAACGAATAAAGAACTTAGTGGGATAGTAGAGCCAGACGATATGCTTTATGTGTCGAAAATACTTCAGAAATCTTTTTTAGAAGTTGACGAAAGAGGAACAAAAGCTGCTGCTTGTAGTGTAGTATTTGGAAGAACGTTGGCTTGTGCTAGAAAGAACTATATACGTCCACCGCCACCACCAAGTTTTGTGGCTGACCATCCGTTCATGTTCATGATAAGAGAAGACTCTTCCCAAGCTGTTCTATTTGTGGGAGTTGTTCTCAACCCTCGAGTTAGTAACTAGATGTTTTCCTTACTCCTTAACCGTACCAATCCATCCTTTAATTCCATGCTTGCTGAATTTAATATCTGGATTGTACAATAATTATATTTGAAAAATCTGTTTTCCTATTGAATACCATTGAAGCAATTCTTGAACCATATTATGTCCTGGATTCGTGATTTAAATGCTCATTCTTCTAATATTCTTTGTTCCCATTCTCATGATTCCATGAAAAGAAACCGAAATTTATGAGAAGGGTTTAAATTTGTGTATACTTCACCTGCCATATTACCATTTATGCGTGTCTTGTTAGACCTCACTCTGTAACTCAAAAACAGTTTAGCACTGGATCCCTTGATAATAAAAAATATTTAATTAGAATGGGATACAGTGTTGACTCTCTTCATAGTTAATACCAGGTGGCAATTCATGTGGGGTTCGAGTTAACGGGTCAGCCTTGGCAACTCTAACATGTTTACCCATTACGCGAACACGACTTATTTAGACCATTTATCTTAATGGGTTGGCGGGTTAAGCATGTTTAACCCATCCCAAACCCAAACACAACATGTTTAATAAATGGTTTATGTAGGTCAACCTGAAAAAGAACGAAACTTGTTTAAATTCAAACCTAACCCGTTCATTTTCATGTCGTTCATGTTTCTATCACCTCATAAATTGCCACCCCTAGCTAATACCATCCTAAAGGACATTTTTCCTAAAAACATAATCATCACCTTAAGTTCCAATGAAATTGCAAATTCTCACTAAAACACAGTAACTAAACCAACAAACTTTTCTTTGCAAATGGTCCGAAAGGGTGAATAACATGTCTACGATGTTGCTAGTTCTGGTTCCTTAGGCATAGTGATAATACTAAAATTCTCTGTGTTTGATTGATCCGTTTTCATTGCTGGAGATTGGTCTTTGTAGTGTTGAACACGGTCCCCAAAAAGGTGTGAATTGGCGGGAACACCCTGACCCGGGTGCCTTTTTGCACTAGCCATTGTCCACCTCACAAGGAATAGCTCCGGCAACCCTCCTAGCCCAGTAGGGCACCAATTGGAGTGAGCACGAGCCAAGATTTGAACCCTTGACCTTTTATATATCCACAAAATCTCTCCGGTGGGCGCATGGGTTTTCCGGAGGTGGGTACCAACTGAGCCAAGCCTATGGTGTAGTGTTGAACATGGTATTTTACTTCAAGCACTGTCAAATCGTCCGGGGTGTATGCAGTTCCCAACGCCTTCACCTGCATCATATAATTACATATTTTTTATGTTAAGACAACTGTCACGTAAAAAGAAAGATAAATTTCAAGCAAACACCAAAATGTAAGATATTATGAAAATTTATTTGGTTATACTATGCAAAAAGTCCTAAATCTGAATTGGCCAACATGGGTTATGTTTCAAAGCAAGCAGTTAAAATGTGTAAAAAGAATTTAGCTAAAAAGTAAACAGGTTGAATGGGTTAAAAATCACAAAGTGTAATCTTTTATGCACACATCAATCCTAATTGTTTTTAATGAAACCAAAGTTTTTATAGTGGCTACTTACTTTTATCATGATATTAAGTGCGCATCAACAACAAAATGTTTGATGGTCAACGCAAATACGCAATCTGACCCGTTTCAACACGTACTATTAACATTACCCTTTAACATGTTAGTGATGTTACTGAACACATACATATAGGAATTGAAATGACAACAAAATATGAAGATTGAATCTAGCAAGACGAAAAGATAAAGCTTACCATGAGAAAGCTGGGTTGAATAAGACGAAAGATAAACACTTCAGTCTCATCAATGGGGGGAAGGTTTCAGTCCCCTTCATGACAAGTAATAAAGAATTCGATTATGGTTCATTTGAGGGCTACAAGATGATCAAACTTCCATATAAAAGTGATAAAGGCAAATCAAATATGTTCTCAATGTATATCTTTCTCCCACATGAGAAAGCTGGGTTGAAGAAGCTGCTTCAAGTTTTCCATTCTAATGATGCTTTATTTCATGGAAAATTTGACCTTAAACGGCAGAGTTTTGCTGAGCTATGGATACCCAAGTTCAAGATATCTTGTAAATTTGAAGCTAAAGATGTTATGAAACAAATGGGATTAACACTGCCTTTTGAAGAAACAAATAAAGAACTTAGTGGGATAGTAGAGCCAAGACGTCGCTTTGACAATATGCTTTATGTGTCGAAAATACTTCAGAAATCTTTTGTTGAAATTGATGAAAAAGGAACAGAAGCCACTGCTTGTTGTGCTATGTATGCAAAAATTGGCTGTTCTAAACATTATAAACCTCCACCAAAACCAAGTTTTGTTGCTGATAATCCGTTCATGTTCATGATAAGAGAAGACTCTTCTCAAGCTGTTCTAATTGTTGGAAGTTGTGCTCAGCCCTCTAGATAATAACTAGATGTTCCGGATCTATAGTCATATTAATCCATCCGTTAATTCCATATATAATGAAATGAATGTCTAGTTCTAATTTCTTTAATTATATTTGAAGACTTTGTTTTCCTATTGGATACCATATACTGAAGCCATTCTTGAACCTTTTTTTTTCGTGTATTGGTGATTTGAAACACTGATTTTTCTGTTCCTCTTTGTTCTCAATCTCATGATTCCATGAGAAGTATCGAAATTTTTGGTTGTTTCTAGATATATCTTATGCTATTGATAAACATAAGAACATTACAATTGTGTATACTTTACCAGCCGAAGCCATTATTGTTAAACATCAAGAACATAAATTAGATGGCACATGTGACTGGTTCACCATTATACATGGCTGAGGTTGATTTTAGAAGCCTTCATAGTTTGGGATCTTATGGCTTGAATGACATCTTAATTTTTGCGATAATTGTTCATATTTTCTTTGATACTGGAGTGTCGATGATTAGTCGCTACAACTTACAAGTATAATATCTTTGGTGGTTTCAAATCTGTTCATATTTTCGTTGTTATTACCGTGAATTATTTTAAAGACCTTAAAACTTGATAAATTCATCTTATACTTTTTAAATATTTCTTTATAACCTGTAAAAATGTAAAATTCTACTCTGTACTTCATTTTTGTTGAATGGTAGTTTAAAAGGAGAAAAGCAACCTCAGAGTTGTCATCTATAGATTTATACGATTCTATTAATTCAAAAATAGTAGACAAGAAAAATTCAAATTTAATTCAATGGAGATCAAGGGTGATTTTTGCTAAAATCACATCAACTAAATTAACAAGTAATTTTTTATGGAAAAATATGATCCAAAAGGTTAAATGACTCATCTTGGTGGTTCAGGTTTTTTTGATGATCTCATCAGCTACTGTTGTACTGATCAGTGTGATGATACCAGCATACCCTTGATCTGTACAATACTCAAATTCTCCGTGTGTGATTGATCCTTTAGATTTCTGGAGACTGTTCTTTGTAGTCTTTAATACGCACAATAATTTACCTCAACCACTGCCGTTCAACACAATAAAATTACCTCAGCCAGCCACTGTGAAGTTGTCCAGTGTGTACACAGCAAGTGAAATTCAAAGCCTTCATGGATCATTATAAGACACCCATCATATAAAAATGTAAATTGTAAACCCTGAATTGTAACACAATCTGATAGTTTATTTGGTTGATATACTATAAAAAAGAGTCCTACTTGTGAATTGGCCAATATGGATTGTGTTTTATCTAGCGGGTCAAATGGGTAAAATATGTTACATTATTATTAGCTAAAGAGAAAACGGGTCAAATGGGTTGCAAGTAAGGAAGTGTATCTTTAACGCACACATCCTAATTCGTGTTTATATTAGAAAAAATATATATCATTATGGTGGTTACTTACATTTTATAATGATATTTAGCACATTATTAAAAAAAACAAAAAAAAAACAAAAAAAACAAAAAAACAAAAAACATAACATAACAAAAAAAAAAAAAAAAAAAAAAAAAAAAAAAAAAAAAAAAAAACAAAACAAAACAAAACAAAAAACAAAAAACAAAAAACAAAAAACAAAAACAAAAAAAAAATTGGGGGGTCAGACCAAACACACCCATTTCGACATGTACTATGAATATTACCTTTGACATTTACTGAACACATACGTATAGCGTTAAAAGCATCCTAAAGCAATGGCATCAAAGTTTGAAAACTGAATTCTAAGAAAACACTGAACCTTATGAAAGCAACTAATATGACTGTTATTTGTGATAGTATCTACAGTATATTTTTAATGCAGTATGTGTATAGAAATCAGAAAATTACGATAAAATGTTATCTGTATTTTCTTGTGTCTTGGTTAAATGGCATTTGAAATTGTGTTATATATATGTCTGGCAAAAAGAAGATATTTCCATCATGCTTCGACAAAAGACCAAGATTACATACTTGAAGCAACAACTCATACGAGCGCATGTGCATGAAATTGACTTCAGATATCTAAATAGTACACCAAAGATTACGTTGTTGTTGTGACAACCATTGATTGTTATGGTGAGCCCAGAGGGTTCTGGCCTTTACTGTGGGTAATAGATAAAAGCCATTTTAAAGCAAACAATATAACGTGTTAACTGAATCTTCAACTTTTACATGGTAGCAATATAATCTAAGCTTTCGGGACAATGCAGTTTTGAAGATCGCCTACCTTGTAAATAAACTTTAACCAAGTTTTTTAAAACTTGTTTTCATCTTAACTATAAACCAATTCCACCTATTTAAAACCTTTAGAATAAAGCATTACCAACATGAAAACTAAAAACTGAAACACGAATTCAACTACGAAAACTTGCATATATTTCTAAAAAAAATCATCATGTGAGTTTTATTGGATTATGTTCATTCGAAATGGCAGACAAGAATTACTCCATTAATAACCAAAATTCTTATAAAATCCAAACACCGACTAAACCAACAAGTAAATTTTTAAAGATGAATATGAACCGAAAAGGTAAATGACTATGCTGTTGGGGGTTCAGGTTCCTTGATGATTTCATCAGCTGCAGTTGTACTGGGCATAGTGAGAATACCAGTATACCCTTGATCTGTACAATACTCAAATTCTCCGTGTGTGATTGATCCATTTTCTTCACTGGAGACTGTTCTTTGTAGGGTCGAGTATGCACAATAATTTACCTCGATCACTGTCAAGTGGTCCGGTGTATATGCAGTGACTGAAACCCCAACGCCTTCACCTGCATCACGTGATAATAAATATTGGTCATTTTAAGAGGCTCTTCAATTTTTTTAAAGGTTAAAATTCTAGTGGACCCCAAAGTGTAACACAGTAAGTAATTTATTTGGTTGATATAGTATGCAAAGAGTCCTACCTGCAGATTGGCCGGTTTAGGCGTGTTTTATATCTACCGGGTCAAATGGGTAAAGTTTAAAAAAATAGGTAAAAGGAAAACAAGGTCAAAGGGTTGAAATTCACAAGTCTAATCTTCATTGCACACACCCTAAATCGTTTTGATGAGAAACGATACGATTATTATTGTAATTATATATACATCTGTAATCATACTTAGTGCCGTAATTACAAAATGTTTGTGGATCAACCCAACCTGACCCGTTTTAACAGTTACTAATAAAATACCCGTTTTAACATATTACTGAACACATAAGTATAGCATTAAGGTGTCCTTAAAGAAATAAAATAATAGTATGAAAACTAAATTTCAGGAAACAGATAAAATAACGCTTACCGTGAGTAACAAGCAACAAGTTTTCAGTTGGGTATTTATCAGCAAGGGTCTTTATAATGTTCTTGTATCTATCTCTAGCATCTTCAATTGACTCTTCCCACTTTGGCATCTGATAACATTTATCATCAAATAATTAAGCGGGTGCTAGTTAATCGTATAGTTATAAAATCCACATCTATTTAACTTCATTTTTAACTGAAAGGTACTAAATATTTCTAATCTTATAACCTCTTCATAAACTCGTTCTACACTTGAATCGACTGTCCCTTCTGGCAAAACTTCTTCACATTTTGGAATTGTAAAAGCAAAGTCTCCATCTTTAGGGGCATTCTTGGCTCGTATAGCTCGCTTGTTCAGCATTTCACATAGTCCATACTCAACAGACACCTGAAACATGTCAAAATCTCAAATCAGGGGTCAATCAAGTTTTCAGAACTTGTGCATGTTAACAATTTTTCTCTATTAGTTTACATTTAAAATCCTTTTTGAGTAATTGTTTCAATGGACTATTGAAGACAGTCACATAAAGAAATGTGACTCGACCAAAACCATTGAGCGTCAACTCTTTTACAGGTATATTATGATCTAACAGCGATAAAAGGCGAAATAATTAAATCCAGAGATTTTGTGCTACTTGTATATCCTTCCAGTTCCCACTTGGGATGGTAAGAACGAGAGCATCAACAGACCACTTAACTTTCATAAAGCTTTTTAGACAACAAGTGTGACTCACATAGACGTCGTCTGGCTTACTAAGTTTGGGTTCAAAACAATACTTTCATGAGCCGAATCTTCAAGTTTCTCATGCCCCTCATTTTCTTAAGCATTATATACATGAGATGAGACTCATACAACTAATTAATGGTTCCAAACACGAAGCATTCTGGTAGGGCCTATGAACTTTAAACTCCACTAGATATATCTGATCGATATACCTTTATGATTTACCATACGGTGGATAAGTAGGCCAGTAGGGACAAATATTTTTCTAAGAACATCAACGTGGCTGTAATCACAACAACTTACTCGTTATGCCACATGTCAATTAACACACTCTTGATATTCCACCTTTAATTATCAAAAACGACTCTATGTGACTTGAACAAGCCTAACCAGACACAAAGTAACTGTGGTAATTACTGCTAAGTTATGAGAATCACCAATGGGTTTAGTCTTTCAAAGGTTTTTATGGGAAAGCTATTCAAAATAATCACTTTCACTGTGTAAAAGTTTTTTTAAAGCCTTTGCGTAATTTTTATAATATAAACATATTTATATTTTAAGGAGGGTTTTTTGGTCGAGTCATTCCTCAAATACCTGAACCTCAAGTCATTGAGCAAAATAAATAAATAAATAAAAATAAAAATAAAAATTACTCCAATGGTAGATAGTTTTTCAATAATTTGACCAAAAATGTCATTGGTCTACCACTCTACCTACCATTGGAGATGCTAGGAACTAGTGTTGAAAATTAAACTTCAATACTAGTAGCCTAAACCCAAACTTATTCACGAAGCTACATCTATGATCTAACATTGTCATTAGTCAAAGTCAAACTTAATACTCTTCAACTTTATCAAACTCATCCTTCAAATCCTAGATACCCGAATCCCCTTAATTATCAGGATCATAATTATTATCAACAAAATTACACTATGTCCCCAAATCCCGCCCACAACACACCACCCAGGCTACCTAAGAGGTAAATCAAGCTCACCTAGCGGCCCGCTAAGATGTTGATTTATCTTAAATTTTTTCTATTAATGTATGTTCCTCTAAAAACAAGCAACAATAAATATCTAGATCAACATCATCACAAGACATTGGCACTGTAATTACTCGAACAATCAATATCAACAAATTAAACATTCAAAAAAAAAAAAAAACGAACGAGTATAATAAAGGAACAATAAACAGCCTTAACCTTA
Organism: Artemisia argyi; assembly: GCA_030686995.1. Taxonomy (NCBI): domain Eukaryota; kingdom Viridiplantae; phylum Streptophyta; class Magnoliopsida; order Asterales; family Asteraceae; genus Artemisia; species Artemisia argyi. The sequence continues at coordinate 294,892 of JARVZY010002016.1, forward strand.
AAGGGATCAATAACAACACAGAAGAACTGTTATGCCCACCAACAACACTCTTTTCAACAACACACACTTTTACCTAACGCGAAACTTCCATCCACAAAGCTATATGCCTATATCTAACATTGTCATTAGTCAATTCAGATTAATAACGATCCAAAAGATTTTCTACTTTATCAAGCTTAATATATTCTTTAAAACCTATATACTTAACAAATCCACCTTAACCATTCACATCATAACCATTATCAACAATAGTACACTATAATCCCGATAAAAATGGTTTTAACCCCGGTAACTTAAAACAACACACCACCCCAGGACACCTAATGATGGTGGAAAATGAAGAAGGATCCCTGTTCAAGGGTACCCAGGAAAGTTGCTATTTTAATTTTTAATTTTTGGCTCTAATGTACGTGGCCGCTTCAGGAATGGTTCCCACTTCCCACTAAGGTCGCCTAACTGACTAATTCAACTTAATTTTTTTTCTAATAAATTATGTTCTCTACAAACAAACAACAACAAATATTTTAAGATCAGAACCATCACAAATTCACAATACATCAATCATTTCTATAGATTTATACATTAGCCCAACGGGAAGAGATCTAGTGAGAAGAAAATTTGAAATGCGAAGAAATTTCAGCCACATATTTCAAATGTTTGTAGGCCCATCTAAAATGAAATGCGCGATTGTAGTTTCTTCTCACCTTCTCGTTTTAATTTTATTTCTCATTTGATCTTAACTTTTAGCCCAAAAATCATTCAAACAAAAAAAAAAGAAAAAAGAAAAAGTTAAAAAAAAAAAAAAAAAAAAAAAAACCTTAATCTTGGAGGGATCAATAACAACACCATCAGCAGAACTCATATGAACAGTATGATCAATATCACCAACAGCACAAACAGCATGAACAACTTCAGAAGCAGTCTGAAGACACCTCAAAAAAGGAGAAACAAAAACCCGATCAAACCGAAACCCAAGATTATTACTAAACTTCTTCCCCGTACAAAATGCTCTCACTTTTCCATCGTGAACCAATGGTGGGTCCCATGGCCTAGCAGCCTTCTCTGTCCATAATGGTTCAAAGTTGTCGATCCGATCACCATGTCGCATCACGACAACTTTTTGTGTTTTGGGTTCCATTGTTTTTTTTATGTTTTTTTCTTTTTCAAGGATGGTGTTTTGTTTGGGTTTTTATAGGTGAATAAATGGCTTGTGTGTGTTTGTTCCTTGTAGTTTCGAAGGAAGGTTCGTAAATGGATATTTTGGTAGGGTAGTAAAGTACAAAATGGTGGGGTAAGAATGTCAGATAATGACGATCGTCGTTCTCACCAAATAGCACGTTATAAAGTTTTGGAATCGAAATTGGGTTTGATATTGGTTTTGAAAGATAGCGTGGATTAATGGAAACTTTTTGTTTTTTTAACAAATGGATGAATAGGAATATGATTATATATAGACTATTGTTTTGTATTCCCCAATATTATTATATATACTAAAAGGGGAACGTTTACTGTAGCAGCACCGCAGCAGTTACAGTGCTTGCTACAGTAGACGGAACAGTAGTTTTGTGAGCCCGGTACTGTAGCATGTTACTGTAGCTGTTCATCTTTTTTTTTAATTTTTTTTTTTATTTTTATTTTTAGCATGTACTGTTCATCATTTTTTTTTTTTTTTTTTTTTTTTTTTAATTATATTTTTAGACCACCTCAGATTAATTTTTAATTTCAAAGTTAGTCTCAAAAGACTAACTTTAAAAAAATAGTACTTACGTTTATCGATCTTTTGCAAATTTAGTCGTTAATAACAAAAATAATTTTTTTCAATCGTTTTATTTCGAGTTTAGATTAACCACAACATTTCAGCAATAATTTTTTTCAAACGTTTTATTTCAAATTTATATTAACCACAACATATCCGCAGCAACGCGCGGGTACCCCCGCTCGTTTAAGTCTAAATTAGTTTTCTAATAAAAAAGAAGAGTGAGAGACACATAAGAGTTGAATGATCCGTGTAGGTTACATGTTGGAGATCATTTATAAAAGACTAACGGGCCCATTTGTTTGGTATAATTTTTTCTTTCAATTTAAGGTATTGAATGATAGATTTGATAGTAAGCTAAATTAGTGGGAATTGGTGAATTATACAAAGTAATCCCACTTGTGCATCAATATTAACCACAAGTTTTGATGTTTTTTGTTTTTAATATTTTTTTCTCTATTTTATTTTTAACAAATAATAATTTTATATAATAAATTAATTTATAATTTATATATACTATCTCTTTCTTTATTTTTTTTAAACATTTCCTAAATTCGAATATAATTTCAATCTCACTTACAAACTAAATATACCCTAAATGATTTTAAGTATCATTACCAATGTTATCATTTGGTTCAATATTAAAAGGTTGGGTATCAAAGTTTTGCTTGAATCAAAATTCTTAAAGAAAAACAATATTTTCAGTCAAATAATATAATGGACCCTTCCACTTTTTGTTGAATAATATTATATAATAAAAAAATATTAATAAAATGTGCTTTTGTTGAAGATAAATGCATAAAACTATATGTGCGACTAAGGATAGAGTTGCAAACCAAGCTAATTGGTGTGGAATGGAGTATACCCCATATCTATATATGATACCTATTTATTTAGTTTCAAGTTCTCAAACAAACACATGTATTTGGAACGAAACTATTCCTTGATTCCGATTAACGTATACCAAACGGACCCTATATACTTTACTAGCTTTCGGGTCCGCCCGCGGCTAGCTCCGTTATTTTGTTTGACTAAATTCATCTGATATATAATATCTAAATAGAAAAATAATTGATGATTTTGTTAAAATAATAATAATACTATTTTTAATAATGATATTGCATATGGCATGTTATCACGAACCACTATACTAAATATATTGATTCAAACTAATGCGTGCGTGTAAAATGAAATTTAGTCCTTGTCAACTTTTACTTCAACCATTGGTCTTTTTGCTCTTTTAGCATCATAAGCCTCATCATCAAACTCATCAAGGTCAATGGCAATACGTTTACTACTTCTTGGTAGTCCATCATCATCAGTAGCATCCAGTGGCGGAGCCAGGAATTTTAGTTAGAGGGGGCAACGGGCAATATGAGAGATTTAATTGCCATCTGTCGAGTCTGGTTTATTTACAGGGAAACACAATTATTTTAGGCCAATTACTAAGTTTCTTTGAAGGAAGGTTTAAGTGTACGCATTCATAAAATAAAGTTTGATAAGCAATTCATTTAGTTTCTCTCAAGGTAAACTGTTAAGTTATTTGTTGTACCATGTATCAAATACAAATACTAGCATTAAAAAAAATGTATTATCTAGAAAACAGAGACTTAAATTTTAGTATTGTTGTACTATAATTACGTACTTGCTCAAGAAAAAGTACTGATTTACTCCACTTACTTAAATAATTAAAATAAATAAATAAAATAAAGTATTTTTTTTTACCCAATCCATTGTACCACTTCATATTCATTTAATAGGCCCCACACATATACCCACTTCCCTATTACTCACTTCCATGTTGTCGCTACTTTTTCCATTTTTTCCGACCAAATATAACCACCGGAAAAAGTGTGACCCACTAAAGAGGATTGATTCTTAGTAACAAGAGTAGGCTGAGGGCACTCGGATCATTTGCTTGGGGGCACATGACCAATCTTCTATGAATTTGAATTTTTTTTCCTATATAATTTGTGTCTCTGTGAGTAGTTGGTCGGGGGCATCGCCCCCCACTACTAACAACGTAACTCCGCCCCTGGTAGCATCTCATTCTTCATCGTTATTATTAGCTTATTCTTCTTCATTGGCTTGCATAATGGATTCAGAATTATAATCAGACTCAGAATCTTTTTGATAACCAAAACTTGAAGATGTAGATGAATGTAGGTTTGTATTATTCTTGCCATCAATACCTTACAAAATACATAGTCGTTACAAAGCTAATAAACTATCTACATATAAAAAAATTAGGAATTCATATAAAATTACATGTCAACTTGTGTGGAAGGATTTATATATCTAACCATCTCACTACACAAGTTATCATGAACATTATACTAGAGTAAGGAGCCGTTTGGTTTGTTGCTAGGAATGACAATGTGTATCGGATTTGGTATGGGATAGAATGACAATGGATATAAAAATGTGTATGATTATGATTGTTTATGTTTGGATGACAAAATATGGTATGAAAAAGTGTATATATATATATATATATATATATATATATATATATATATATATATATATATATATATATATATATATATATATATATATATATATATATATTTGAATTTTGTAGTGGAAAAGAGAGGGGCCCACGGGAATGGATTTCATTGACACCAAATTGGTATGTAATAAATCTATAGTTATGATATACCCATTTCATTTTCGGGCCCACTAAACAAACATGTTGAATCAGAATGAAATCTATAGACCCATTCCGATTAGAGGATACCAAACGCACCATAATCCAACACAAGCAACTCATTGACCCCGTGCTTTATTAGGTAGCATCAATTCTCTTGTTTAACCTATGTGGGATATAAATTTACCTCATTATGTATGAAGTTTAGACATAGAAGTCATATCACTTTGTTCCGTGAAAGAAATAATCGGGGTCAACATTATTAATGGATAATGTCTCCACAGAATTATCTTCATCACTCTCCTGTAATTTTAAAATCAAGATTATGAATTTGAATTAGTTTAGATAATAATAAAATTTGTTGAAAATATAAGATTAATTCTGTTATTTTTTATTTTTTAAATATAATACAAACATATACCTCATCATAAACAAAACCTTCTTTAAACTTTTGAATCAAGGGTTTCTCATCAAATATCATCTTAACTTGATAAACCTGATTCTTGTTGTTAATGGTGAATCGAGAATATAAAAATTTGAACAACAATTTTTTGCCAATAAGAGCATCTAACTCTTTTGGGAAATCATCATCATCAACACCATTGATACGTGAGAATCGCACCAGGTTTTACTTCTCAAGGGATCTCGAGAAGCTTACAACCCCCACCAGGTAGTGTACCTGATCGTTGTAGTATAGTATAGTGACAAGTACCGGGGGATTGATCGTTCAACTCAGGAATAGTGTCGCTAGGATTAGAAAGCCTAAAAACTAGGTCTAGAGGTGAGGGATGATTCTTTTTGTATTTTTATGTTTTTATAAAAGCAAATAAAATCTCGGGTTTTGGAAGAGTGGGCGAAATTAGTTGCTAATCAACTAACCCAATAACTAAAGATGCAATCAAAATAAAATAAAATCTAATTAAACTAGTGATGTGAACAATAGTAAGGAGAGTTGTGTTTACTTAGGTTTCATTACTCCCTAGATATCTTTTACAAGTTGATAGTTTGTTACAATTGCATGGATGACGGGTCGTATTCGTTAATACTAGTCGTAGGGCCGTGTACAATATTCCCTAACTCTATAGGATCCTACTTCACTCCTATGTCGAGCCGTTAGAAGCTCCTAACATGGGATCATTAGAATTCTCCTACGCATTAAATACAACCAAAAATCATAGTACACCTCTGATCATGTTTCTTAAGACGTTCAAGCATGTCACCAATGGAAGTCTGCCAGTTTTCTTAAGCCTAACATCGAATACAATCATCCGTAACAACTATAAACAAACAACCAACCCATAATTAACATCTAGGTTTCACTACATCTAAGCAAACACACAAGAGATCTAGCCTAGCATGTTAAATTCAAGACAAGTATAAGATATATTCAAACAACACATAGACATATTGAATGAATTGAAAGAGTACTTATCTCAATTGAACATGAAAGGTTTCAAAGGGTAAAAACCCTTGAAAAAGCTGTAATATTCGGACTAGGGTTTCTCTCCAAAGTTACACCCTAATTGTTCCTCTCTAATGAATGAAAATTGCAAAATTATATATAGATTTTACAGGGTGACGGCGTCAAGAAGGAAATTCTGACGCCGTCAACTCGCCGCCCATAATGAAATCGGATTGCCTAGATCCACTTTTGACGCCATCATGTGCAATTCTACTCTGGGCCGTCAATCTTATTTGGACCATGACGGCCTATGGTGATGCCGACATGTCCCTAGTGTAAAACTCTTCTGGATCGTCACGGACTTTATCCACTTCCACCTCTTGTATTACTCTTGACGCCATCACTTGAGAACTCTTGACGCCGTCAGGTACTGTTCCCAGCAAGGAAAATTAAGACTTTGCCGTTTCTTCACTTTTATGCTCCAAAAACGTCTAAAATGCTTCCTTTTCCAGAATTCACTCCAAAAGTACATAAAATGACAAAAGGAATGATTTAGGGCATTATTTGATCAAATAAATTCGAATCCGGGCTAAAATGACCCCCTAAAAATGGTTCATCTTTCACCTCATCAACCACCGTATTGGTCATTAAGCCTGACGCATGGTATATCTAGTAGCCTTTGTATCATATTATCAAATAAAATCAATGAAGCCGATCCAGTATGATCTACGACACGGACAATAACCTTGTACCTGATAAATAGATAGTAGTAAATGAATATTAATAATACATAATTGCATTTACCTATGTATTGGTTTTATTTAATTAATTAAATTTATTTACATATGAATGACAGATTTCAACATTCCATGTTTATCACAATGCCATATCTTTTTCGCATATCCAAAAGATGCAGATGATTGAGAGGAGTCAATTTCTTTAGTTGTTTGCAAACAGGATAACACCAACCAAACTCTTTGTAGATTCAGTAAATCTTAGCATACACAACACAAGCAACTTCATGAAATATTTAAAACATTAAAACACTTAATGCTTATAATGAATAATGTAAAACATTACGACATTTACGGTTTATAATGACAAATGTAAATTTCCTTAATGATTATATATAAAAGTATTATATTATATGCATCACGAATATCTCTAACATTTTTTTGAGTGGCTCCTTTAAAGAACATCTCATGAGTAACAATTGTTTTTGTTGGAGTTAGAATTGCAATTTTAAGAGCACACACATACACACACCCAAGCTTTCATAATCACAATCCAATATAACGGTTGATATGTTTATTTTTATGTATTAAGAAAAATATATATTAGTTACAGTTTGCATACCTTTCTTTGAATGACAGAACCTCAAGTAAATAAGCATTGATATAAATTTAGGTGTCATTCATAGAAGGAGAAATAGATGTATTGTCTACAAAACAAAATATATATTAATAAATTATATGTGTTAATATTATTTATGAATTATAAAATTAAGTAGATTACCTTGCCGATATTTCACTTTGAATAGCCAATTGAATGATCAAAACCACATGTCTAGCTTTTTCTCTGTTAGCAGCATATGAAACAAACATCTCTGTCATTGCATCAAAAAAGCAACATTATAACATATCACCCCTGCATAATATACAATAATATTTTAACTTTGTTTAATAAAATAAATAATCACTCAAACACAAAATGCTTGGAAGCTTACTCAATATCTTCAATTATCACAAGTTGTCGATGTTTGTTAAGACCAAAAGGTATTAAATCACCCATTGAAACTGTTAGATATTAGGAGCAAACTTAAACACTTTAGGGACTTAAGTGTACATTCTAATTTAGATTAGGATTAGACTACAACTAGAAACTGTTTAGCTTGGCTTGCAAGGCAAGGATTCATGAGGAGGCCGGCTAGGATCTTAGAGAGTTCCTAAACCGACTCTTACATGGTTTCCTACCCCCTCATCTCTATAAATAGTGGTGATGTTGTTGGTTTATGGAGAAGTTCCATTGTTGTCAGTTTTGGTGATCTAGGTGGAAGGTCTTCTAAAGTTTCCAATAGTGGATGTGGTGATGTTGGTGGTGTATGGAAAAGTTCCATTAGTGTAAGTGTTGGTGATTGAGGTGATGGAGTTTTTGATGGTTGAGTTTGTTGCGATGTTGAAGCACTTGATGTTTTGATTGATGGTTGAAAAATGTGTATGTTTGTATTGCCATGTTTTGGAGAGGATGTTGGAGTAGCAAGATTGAGGAAATCTTGAATAGTGGTCATGTTGGTGTTGCAAGGTATTGAAGATGGTGTTGGTTTAGTAAAGTTGAGGAAATCTTGGATGGATAATGAAATATCTAGTGATGAATCACTTGATGATGATGAGCTTAGTTTGACGGTTTTGTTGAAGCAACAAGGTTTTACACTAATCCTAGCGATTTTTCTTGATGATTCGGATGAGGTGTTTGATTTAGTCATCTCAATTCTTTGGTTTGCTAGAATTTTGAGATTGAGAGAAGTAATGGTGTTGGTGTAAGTTTTGGGGTATTATAAGGTGATCAAATTTATAGGAAAAAAAAACATGTTGTGGGAAGGAGTGTTTGGATTTGATGTGTTTGATAGAAATTTGGAGGTTTCTAATCATTTGGAAGATTTCCAAGAACTTATCAAATCATTGGAAGTCAATCTAATGGAGTTGGGTGGAGTGAAAGACTAACTTATGCACTCAATGTTATGTGATCATGGAAAGTGTTTTGGTTAGGAATGTTCCAAGGGTTTCAAGGATCCTTTTTGAGGGTTCCTTGGGTTAGTTATTTGTGAATTTGAATTTTGATGGGAAGAGGCTTCCTATAGGTTCTAGTGAGTAAAAAAAAGGGTCCTAATGTGTTTATTGGAAGTTAGGAAAGATGTTTCTTACTAAAGAAAAGGATTTGGTGTTTTACAAATTTTGAAATTTAGAAAAATGACAAAAAAATTTTCTGCAGGTGACTGACGGAACCCTGATACATCAAGGGCGGAACCCTTTTGAGGGTTCCGTCTGATCCGTTGGGCCAAACTGGGTTGCCCATATTTTCAAATTTTTCGAAAAATCCTAAAAACAAAAATCTATCCCATATCTGATTAGGAAATGCAAAAATTAGATAAGGAAACATTCTTACCATTGGACTTTGACCGGGGGCTAGCGAAATTCACTATACTTAGTGAAATTTTCATAAACATGAAAATTTGACAACATTTTAAATGTCGTCATTCTTCACAAATGGTTAAACTAACACATAGTCTAACAATAATAATAATGCATAGATGCAAGTAAGACTATAGAGCAACATAAAACACATAGTTTAAAGTCTACAAAGTTCTAAAGCTTAATAATGCCAAACGCTCCTTAAGCACACATCTCATAAGCGATCCAACTTCTTCTTCATCTTTCCAATGTACCTTGCCATGCACTTCTACATTCCTTTCATTTGCTTGAATTCTTCGGACTCATTATTAATGGTGGGAAGTTCTTGAAGGTAATCGAGAGGAGCTAGCTTAGAGTTAGGAAGAATTTCACTTTCGCTCATGTTGGAAGATGATGATGATGGTGAAGGAGAGCGAGTACGTTTGCCTTTACCTTTGAAGACTCTATTATCACTTAGAGGGACGAATATGTGTGGAATGAGAGAGTAATCAAGGCTAATTCCCTTATTGTTAGGAGGAATGGGAGAGATGGCTCTAAAGAGGCGGGTGAGAAACATTCCATAAGGGAGAGCGGTTGTTCCAACCAAGGGTATGTCGGCCATTCTTTTGGCTAGGTAATAAGCTAAGTTAAAGTGTTGGCCGATGGAGATGCTAAAGAGCATGTAGCTAAGACATGTGTTGACATGATCTCTATATCCTATGGAACTTATGACGTTGGCTCTAAGAACTTCTTCCCATTTCTTAAATTGTGGTTTAAGCTCATTGAGCTCCATACCAAAAGGGTCCTTATTTACCTCATTCCCCGAACGATTCTTCCTAGTTGTTGAGGTCCTAACAAAGAGATGCTCACGAATTGCTTCCTTATTAGCAAGAGGGTTGTTGTATGGATAATGACGTTCAATGGAATCAAGAATAGAAAAGGGCCACTTATCCGTGTAGAGACATGTACCAACATTAGGGACACCAAGAATTTTTGCAAAATCTTTCAAGGGTATGAAATGTGGTAGTTGATTGGTTGTAAAGGTTAATGATATCTCACCATCATCATCCGAGGAAAGGCTTATGGTTGCATAGAATTCTAAGATGAACCTAGGACAAATTTGCTCATCGATGTCTAGGAGGCAATCAAAGTTGATTGTGGCAAAGTTTTCGCGAATGGATGTTCCTTTTAGGAAGGATGGATCAATGGTTCTTCCTTCATGAATATAGCATTTTTCTAGACCCTTAAAAGTTTCAACTTAATTTTTAGTGAGACCTTTGGTCCTATGATGTTTGGGTAGGTACTTAAGAGTATCCTTGTGATCGGAGAAATTTGCGGGAGGCATGTTGATTCCTAGACAACAAAATTTTACATTTAAGTTTAGGTTAACGACTTCAACAATGTGGATGTTTTAATGTGTTCCTATATGCTAAAACGTAGAGACATGGTTATCTTGACTCATTTTGAAGCTTAAAATGTTTTATAATGTAAGGTTTGTTATAAAACACAAGATAACCCAAACGCTCTCAATTCAATGTAGCTTCGTTTGAATGTACCCGAAAATACATATTAGCTATGTATTTCCCTTAGCATTCAAGAGACATTATGCAAATAATGCTTTTAAACATAATGTTTTTATTTGTATTCAACAATGTGAAAGAAAACAAAATCATTCTTGGTTAAAGAAATTTGCTAGACATGTTTGGCAAATCATGATAATGTTTAACAAGATGCAATTCCTAACTAATTTGAATTATGACTATTTTGTTCATAACCATGGATTTTTATTTTTTATGCATAAACCTTAAGATTATTGTTATTATGAATGAATGGAAATCCTATGTATGATTATGCAAAGAGTACTTACAAAGTTGAATGAAGATGTTAATTATTGAGTGAAAGCCCTAATTTTCGTGTGTGAAGATGTTCTTGAGTGAATAGTGGCTGTTTGTGAGTTGTGAGTTATGGTTAGGGGGTGTTTGGTTTAAAATTAAACAACATTTTGATCTGCAGACATGGCGGACCAGGCGGAACCAAATAAAGGGTTTCGCCCGTTTGGTCGCAGGGTTCCGCCGTTTTGCTGAGAAAAAGTGTTTTGATTTGTTCTGATTTTTGTGATTTTATTCTAACGTCCGAAACTACGAGGTAGGTTCCATAGGTCCTAAATTGAGTCTAAGAGAGTTAGATAGTTGTTGTTTGGAAGAGTACAAGAGGATATCGAAACTGTGGTCTTGTTTGAATAATTTCTCGTTGGAGATGTTTTCCATTTTGAACATTCTCATGGGCGAAGTGATGTCGAATTTCAAAGTATCTAGTATTACTGGGTTGACTTGGAATCCAATTAGTTGATGGTTCCTTTGAAGGGGATTAGGGTGTTTCTAGGTGAAATTCTGTTGTTGACGTGCATTTGTTCAAGCTGAGTTTGTTGACATGCTTCTTCCGGCTTATACGTACTTGGCTTGAGTTGTTGAGAAAACTAGAGTCATTAGTTTCTCAGTGAATCATGAGGTGCTAAAGCTTTTAATAAAAGAGCAAGTACTACTTGTGCTTTTTCTATTCACTTGGTCACTGGCATGATTCGAGTTGGCATACACTATGGTTTCTATTCCCGTTCCTTTGGGATACCATTTTCCTAGGTGTGTAGTACCTTTTGATGTATCCAAACAATCTCTTTCGAGAGAATTGTTTCAGGATCTTCTCTAAAACGAGCACATAGACAAGTACTAAACATAATGTTGGATCTAATCGTTGCGAGAACAAGTAAACTTCCAAACATTTCTATATGTTTAGTTTTATCTAAGGATTCACTAATCTCATTCTTGATAAGTCATATGAGACTTAATCGTTGTGTACTTGTGAATAGCTAGGAATATATTTGAGTGATTATTCCTTGCTTTTGGAGCTTGCTTAGGTTACTAAAAAGTCTTTTATAGATTTACACTATTTTCTATTTTGAAAGATCTATTTTGTTTTAATTGTTGCTTTACTCTAATGTCCAAAAACTATTTTTATCAAATTTGTTTTAATCACAACTATGACCCATGATTCAAGTTTTTATCACCTTGTCAATATTGCTTGACTCAATGTTTGACACAAGATGAAAAGATGTTGTTTTTCATTTTTAATAGTTCATCTTCCTTGTTATTAATCTTAACTTACTTGTCTTATCAATGTTGGACTTTCGACTAAGTCATCATCTACCAAAGATGATATCTTAGAAGGAGGTGGTCTTTCATCGAATTTTAAATTCAACAACTCCTCGACTCTTTAGGTTTATTTACTTAAAACACTATGAGTGTAAATGTCCAAGAGATACAACATCATAAGACTATGGGTCGAATTTGATGTGCAAATCCTAGATGTTTATAAATCATATTCTCCCAATCATCCTAATTTATTCAAATGATTTATTTTTCTTTGTGTGTATTATATGAAACTTTAACAAAAGAGTGGTTGAATTTAAGACACGATTGAAAATATAAGGTATAATGTCACAAGATGGTGTACTGCAAACATCTATGAAATGTTGTGGTTTTGCTAGATTTGCAAGCATCACAAAAGTGTTGGTTGTTTTATCACTTAGGAGATTCTTAGTTAGCTCACTTGTAGACAAGTATTAAGTGAGACTCACTCAAGAGTTTCTCGTGTCTTTTCCCGAAAGTTTAAAGAGGTAAAACACCTTATATCTCCTACTAGATGTAGTGTCTAAATCCTTTAATCACGGAGTATCTAATCCTTGTTGTTACTTACACAACATAAACACCTTAGAGTAAAAACTATTAATATCACCCATGACAAAACTTAATGTTAATCAACAAGAAGCAATGAAAGGTAAGTTGAAGAGACGTGTACCTTTTAAGCTCCATAGATGAGCCACCAAGAAGATAATCTTTAAGCAAATTATCTTGACTTGTAAGAGAGCTAAACTCAAATACTTATGAATCCAAGGAGGTTAGACAAACATATAAAAGTATTGAACATGATATCTTTATCCTTTTATCATGAGCTCCTAATAGAGATAGAATTACTCCTACAATTCTCTCCTAGGTTTCACAAAACTACTTATTTTGTTTTACATGTTGATGGTGCGTTTGAGTTAAATCCTAAACCGGTTTTATCTCTGAATGACTTTTGACTTTTCAACAATTTTTCAAAGGATTTTGAACTTTCTTCAAACTTAGCCAACATTTTTCCTTTTTCATTTTGCCTTTTAATTTCATGTTTGTATTCTAGACATATTTTGCATCCTAGATCAATTTCAATATTGCTTTCAAGTCTAGACATTTTATCTTCTAACATTATCTCTTTTTCAAGATTATTCACAAGAGATTTTGAATGTTCATTGTTAAAGATAGTTTTAGGTCCATGTTGCATAAAAGTTTAGACTTATTTTCTAGGTTAGAAAACTCTAGGATAAATGTGTCAAAGCAAAAGTGTTTGGTTTCAAATTGTACCTTGCTTGATGTTTTATCTAGTTGAGAATCACAAACCGGATAGTTGGCTTCATCTTCATCCGTGTCATTCCATGAATTGTAAGCAAGGCCACTTTGAGCTCGACATAAGTAATCATCTTCACTTACACCTTTATTTAAAACATTTACACTAGTAGCACATGTATTTACTTCAAATAAGTGTCTATCTATTAGGTTTTCTAAGACTTCTAACTCATGTGTGAGATCGAATTGATCATCTTTGACTTGACATATTTCTTGATGAAAGTTGATTATATTTTTCCAAATATCATTAGCCGTTTGACAAAAATACACTCTTTCATATTCAATTCTCGTTAAAGCTTTATAAATCATTATCTTAGCTTTAGTGTTTTTATCAATCTTGAGATAATCATTTTGATTTTCAAAACTTGTTTTTGTTGGTTTGAAATCACCAATAGAAATAATGTGCCAAAGATCTTGATCAATTGATTTCACATAGTTTTCAAATTTACTTTTCCATTCAAGGAAGTTTTCTTTTTCAAATAGCGGTGGCTTTTGAATAGGTTGCCCTTTTTTGAGATTTTCAAAATCCATGGATCGATCTAAGTTTTAAAATACAATATATTTTAAAGATCTTGAGTAACGTAGCTCTTGATGCCAATTGTGGAAAACTAGAAGGGGGGTTGAATAGTTTACCGCTTTTTAAGTTAATTATCTTTTAAAAACTTTACGTTTGATTAAAGATATAAACTGAAATTACTTGTTAATCTTTGAAAAGCTTTACGTGTAATTAACGATTCTAACTAAAGACAATATGTAATATGCAAAGACAAAGAAAGAAACGATCAAACCACAACACGATTGTTTATCGTGGTTCGGCTACAAGGACTCTTTTTCCTTGCCCTACATCCATGCCCCGAGTTTCCAACTCGAGAGTTTCAAGCACTAGTCAACAAGCTCCTTTCATGGGTGGAGAAACCTTTACAATCGTCGCTTACACTTTATCTGGTACAAAGCTAGATACCGGGTCCTAGTTCAAGGTAGAACCAACCTAACGTCGCCTACACTTTACAAGGGTACAACAACTCCCGTCACACTATGTATTTTAAGGCCTAAAATACTAACCGATCACTCTTGAATATACACAATCAAATGATGTATAAACTACACTAAGTTTACACAAGGCTAAGCTAACAAGTCTTGCAACCTTGAGTTGAAACTTGTTACTTCTTGGATGAACTTGTGAACTTCTATGCTACATAAGACAATCACACAAGTGAGTTGCTACTGAGTTAGATGAGAGAATATATGAAATATATGTCCTAAAGTGATGATTGATTTCTTGCAAGTGGTTTGGTATTTATACCCAAACAAACCATACTTCTGGCGGATATGACGGAACCTTAGAATGGGTTCCGCCCATATACCCCCAGGGTTCCGCCAGATCTGACAGTCAAACTTACAAGAAATCACATCAAGTTATTTCTAGTCAAACACACAAACTTTCAAGAGATCACATCAACATGGAAAGCTTCCAAAATGTGTAAGAGCTTTTATGGATAGTCAAACACACAAGCTATCCATAAATGCACATTGATGTGATGTTATACTTTCTTTATTAAGAAATATAACAAGGTTATGTTTAACATGTAAATGTACTTATACAAGACTTAAGAAACTAAAAGATGTTTTACTATAAGCTAAAGTTCATACTTTGTCATTAACAAAACTTAGCAAGATCGTAAAATATAAATAACGTTTTTAGGCGATATTTGTATTAACACTTTTTATTAGGTCTACTTGCTAGATTCCTTTCTAGTAAGATTTTATTTTTATTTTTAGGTTTTCTTTAGTCTATATCATTTCTTCGTGTCTTTGTTCGTAACCATCACCATCCGCCATCATGGCAAATGAAGATCTCTCTAACCTTAGAGTCACTAAGAGTCGTAGTTCCGTTAGAAATCTCGTCTTGCGATATGCGGAACCCGAAAGGGAAATGCATAAGCTAAAGCAATCTATCTCAACACCCGAACCATCTAGCATAGCTATCAACTTTGATGAGGCCCTTTCTGAAGAAGATTCAGATAATCACCTCACACCCTCTAGCCCCCAATCCAACAACGATATGAGCACCCCCGAAACTCCCATCCCTAAGCGCCTTAAGGACTACTCCTCCCCGCATCCTCGTGGCTTCTAAAATGTCATTGTTTTCCCAAACGAACACACCAATGAGGTCTTGCGTGGAACCGATGTTTGGCTTGTCCAAAGTGTATGCAAGTTTCGTGGACTAGATACCGATGACCCAATTCAACATATCAAGGATTTCTTGAAGATAGTGGACACCCTCCATACGGATGGGGCCACTAGAAACACGTCCCGACTACGATTCTTCCCTTTCACTCTTTATGAAAAAGCCAAAGAGTGGTATGATAGACTTCCCTCCGAGTCTATTTTTACATGGGAGCAACTTATATCCAAGTTTTATGAGAAGTTCTTCCCAGCAGGAAAAACCTCAGCATTTAGGGATAGGATTCTCTGTTTCCGAAAGGGAAAGGACGAACCCATCCATAAATCATAGATTAGATTCAAGGATTTAATAAGACAAGTTCTCCATCATGGCATCGAACTTTGGCTTCTGGTCCAAATCTTCTACGACAATGTCTCCCCAAACGACCAAAACGGAATCAATAATTAAAAAAAAGGGAAAATAGCTAATCTGAGCGCCGAGGAAGGGTGGAATAGGATTGAGGAATATGCTCAAGACCAGGACGATACTTGGGATGAACCCGAATCGACTATGAGCACATCCGAGATCACACAAACACCCTCAGATCGGCTAAGAAAAATTCACGAAAGGGTGGAATACCTTGCAGGGTCACGAACAACCAAACAACTTTCAAATCCTTACTTGATCTATGACTACTGTGGGGGCCCGCATGAGGTAGAGGAATGTGGAGGAGAAACCACGACCGAACATGCGTGTTTGTCAGGACATGACATCTACGCTGACCCCTCCCTTTTGCCTTTTTACCAAAACGATGATTATACCCTTTGGGGGAATCTGGTAAAAAGAAAAGAAGGAGAGGAAGGCCCTGAATACAAAATCAGGAGCACTTTTGAAGATGACCTTGGTCACTTTAAAAAAGACTTACAATTGAAAGGGCATGACGAGCTCATCGCTGAGTAACAGAACGACATGGAAAAATGGTTCAATAAGCTTAATGCCACCCTTGATAGCCATAACAGGCCCCCAGCAGGCCAAACAGATCCCCTGCTCGCGGTTACCACTCGAGCTGGAACAACAACCAAGGACCCCCTTATCTGAGCCAACGTCATATCACCGTTGAGCCAAACGATCCCCGCGATGAGGAAGGTAATGTGAGCAACGAGGCTCCTAAACAACCTCCTTTGGTGACCCCATCTCCACCAACTCCACCTAACCAAACTGTGAGAATCCAATTTGCATCCCGCCTAAAAAACCAGAAGATTGAAAATGATAATAAGATATTCTTGTCATATCTAAAAGATTCAGTGGTCACCATACCTCTCCTTGATGCTTACTATCACATGCCCAA
The DNA here is from genome assembly GCA_030686995.1 of Artemisia argyi. Taxonomy (NCBI): domain Eukaryota; kingdom Viridiplantae; phylum Streptophyta; class Magnoliopsida; order Asterales; family Asteraceae; genus Artemisia; species Artemisia argyi. The sequence continues at coordinate 311,875 of JARVZY010002016.1, forward strand.
GTATAGCTCATACTTCAAAAGATTGCTTGCCAACCGAAAGAAACTCGAGGGTCTTGTGACTCTGGGAGAAGAATGTTCGGTGGTGACCTAACGAGGGCTACCAAAAAAGGTAGATGATCCAGGTAGCTTCACCTTGCCTTGTTCCATAGGATCTCTATCAATAAAGAATGCTCTTGCCGATTTAGGGGCAATCATCAACCTCATGCCCCACTCCATGTTCCTCAAACTAGGATATTCTGGACTAAATCCTACCCGTATGAACATCCAGCTAGCCGATAGATCGGTCAAATATCCCTTAGGGATATGCTAGAATGTCCTGGTCAAAGTAGGGAAGTTCAAATTTCCAGATGACTTCGTGATCTTGGAGATGGAGGAGGATGACCTGGTACCCATCATCTTAGGGAGACCCTTTCTTGCTACCGCTCGTGCAGTCATTGATGTTCATGACGGTAAGTTAACCTACGAGTAGGAACCGATAGCTTGACCTTCGATATTAAAGACACTATGAATCTATCTCTCAAAGCAGCTAACCGGCTCTATTTCATCGGAGAGGTCGATGAACTAACTGATGTCATTGACAACTATTTTGATGAACAAATCGAAAAAGGCTGGTTACGGGATGAGAGTTTCCTCCCCATAATGGAGGAGGAGAAGACGGAAGGCGCTAGCGCAGTCTGCTTCTATCCCAGGTAAGAGACCACTGAACAGCTCGAACTCCGTAAACCTGAAAACAAGCTAAAACCCTCCATTATTGAACCACCTAAGCTAGAACTTAAAGAACTCCCAAACTACCTGGAGTATGCCTTCCTCCAGGGAGAGGATCAATTACCAGTGATCATAAACTCTTCCCTCGAACATGAGCAAAAGGATAGGCTCTTAGGAGTCCTAAAGAAATATAAGGGAGTCCTTGCATGGAGTGTAGCCGACATTAAGGGGATTGACTCAACCTTTTGCACGCATAAGATTCTTATGGAAGAAGACTATAAACCAGCCGTGCAACCCCAGAGGCGGGTGAATCCCAACATTAAGGAGGTGGTGAAAAAAGAAGTTATCAAACTCTTGGATGCAGGGCTGATAAACCCGATTTCGGATAGCTCGTGGGTTAGTCCTGTACAAGTGGTACCAAAGAAAGGAGGAATGACTGTGGTGAAAAATGACAACGGAGAGATCGTACCCTAGAGAACGGTTACTGGTTGGCGGGTATGCATCGATTATAGAAAGCTCAATGATGCCACTAGGAAGGATCACTTTCCCCTCCCGTTCATTGACCAGATGTTAGAAAGATTATCCGGGTACGAGTACTACTGTTTCTTGGATAGATTCTCAGGATATTTCCAAATCCCCATAGCCCCTGAGGACCAAGAAAAAACCACGTTTACTTGCCCTTATGGAACATTCGCCTATAAGAGGATGCCTTTTGGGTTGTGTAATGCTCCCGCCACTTTTCAGCGATGCATGACCGCAATCTTTCACGAGTTAATGGAAGACAGCATGGAAGTTTTCATGGATGACTTTTCGGTCTTCGGGGACTCTTTCGACCGCTGTCTCGCTAACCTCGAAAAAATGCTCAAACATTGCGAGGAAACCAACTTGGTCCTAAATTGGAAGAAATGCCATTTTATGGTAAAAGAAGGGGATTGTGCTAGGGCATAAGGTCTCAGGAAATGGGATTAAGGTGGATTGATGAGGCGAAAAATGATCCCTTTTTAGGGGGTCATTTAAGCTCGGAATTGAATTTATTTGATCAAATATTGCCCTAAATCGTTCCTTTTGTGATTTTAGGTACTTTTGGAGTGAATTCTGGAAAAAGGAAGCATTTTGGACGTTTTTGGAGCATAAAAGTGAAGAAAACAGCAAAGTCTTAATTTTCCTTGCTAGGAACAGTACCTGACGGCGTCACAAGATTCTACATGACGGCATCAAGAGTAAAACAAGAGGTGAAGTGGATAGAGTCCGTGATGATCCAGAGAGTTTTTACACTAGGGGCATGACGGCGTCACCATAGGCCGTCATGGTCCCATTGCATGTGACGGCCCAGAGTAATTTTGCACTTGACGGCGTCAGATCTGGATCTAGGCAATTCGATATTACTATGGGCGGCGAGTTGACGGCGTCAGATATTTCTTCTTGACGCCATCACGATGGAAAATCTATATATAGTTTTGCAATTTTCATTCATTAAGAGAGGACAATTAGAGGGATAACTTAAAGAAACCCTAGCACGATTTTTACTGTACTTTCAAGGGTTTTTACCTTTTGAAACCTTTCATGTTCAATTAAGATAAGTATCCTTTCAATTCATTCAATATGTATATGTGTTGTTTGAATATATCTTACGCTTGTCTTGATTTTAACATGCTAGGCTAGATCTCTTGTGTGTTTGCTTAGATGTAGTGAAACCTAGATGTTGATTATGGGTTGATTGCTTGTTTATAATTGTTACGGATGAATGATTTCGATGTTAGGCTTAAGAAAACTGGCAGACTTCCATAGGGTAACATGCTTGAACGTCTTAAGAAACATGAACCAATGCGTACTAGGTTTTTATGGTTGTATTTAATGCATGAGCGAATTCTAATGATCCCATGTTAGGAGCTACTTGCAGGCTCGACATAGGAGTGAAGTAGGAGCTTATAGAGCTGGGGAAGTACGTACGCCACCCCACGAATGGTATTAAGGAATATAACCCGTCATCCACGCAATTGTAACAAACTATCAACCTGTAAAAGATATCTAGGGAGTAATGAAATCTAAGTAAACACAATTTTCCCATTTATTGTTCACACCACTAGTTTAATTAGTTTTATTTTTATTTTTGTTATTTTATTTTGATTGCATCTTAGTTATTGGGTTAGTTGACTAGCAACTAATTCCGCCCACTCTTCCAAAACCCGAGATTTTACTTGCTTTGCACAAAATATAAAAATACAAAAAGGATCATCCCTCACCTCTAGACCTAGTTTTGAGGCTTTTTAATCCTAGCGACACTATTCCTGAGTTGAATGATCAATCCCCCGGTACTTATCACTATACTATACTACAACGATCAGGTACACTGCCTCGTGGGGGTTGTAAGCTTCTCGAGAACCCTCGAGAGATAAAGCCTGGTGCAATTCCCACGCATCAAGTTTTTGGCGCCGTAGCCCGGGGAATAGTTATTGTCTAGGTTAGGATTTCTTTTTATTAGGTCTACTTGCTAGATTCCTTTCTAGTAAGATTTTAATTTTATTTTTAGGTTTTCTTTAGTCTATCTATTTCTTCGTGTCTTTGTTCGTAATATTTACCATCTGACATCATGGAAGGTGGTAACATCTTTGAACCCATCAACCCACCACAACAAAACCACCCACAAAACCCACCACTAGAAAACCAACCTCTTAGGCCCCGAACCCTAGGAGAGTATTCCCGTCCTAGCCACCAAGGCTATCGAAACACTATTGAGCTCACCCAAGGAGCCAATGTGTCCCCCTTGCGATCCGACACCATCCGGTTGGTGCAAAGCGGATGTGCATTCCATGGACTTCGTTCCGAAGATCCTAACCAACATCTCAAGGATTTCCTTAAAATCGTAGATTCTATAGACCTTGATGTTACAACTAGAGAGTCAACCCGATTACGCCTATTCCAATTCTCTCTACGTGATCAAGCAAGTTAATGGCTTGAACGTTTACCCGCGAGATCCATCACCTCATGGGATGATCTCACCACTCGTTTCCTTGCTCAATTTTTCCCACCGGGGAGAACTATCAAGCTTAGAAATGATATCTTGATGTTCCAACAACGTCAAGGTGAAACTCTATATGAAGCATGGACTCGTTTCAAGGACTTACTCCAAAAAGTCCCTCATCATGGCATAGATCTTTGGCTCTAAGTCCAAATCTTCTATGACCATATCAATCTCTCCACAAGGCAAGCCATTGACCAATCGGCCGGTGGTAAGCTACGTGATCTAAGTGCGGAAGAATCATAGGAACTCATAGAAGATCTTGCTCTCTATGACAACGAAAGTTGGAATGATCCCCGTGATTTGAACAAAACGGTCAAGGCAATATCTTTGCCTTCGAACATGTCACAACTTGTAATTTCCGGTCATTTTCCAAACTTCGACAATCTTACTATTCACTAATTACTATTCATCGATCACTATTCATCGTTTTACTATTCATCATTTTCGAGGTCAATTTGATATTCTGAGAAGCGTTCAGAAAATTTTACTATTCACTTGACACTATTCATTTCCGAGAGAAAACCACTATTCACGTGCATTATTCATGCCATCGCAAATTTAGTTTACGAGTGTTCAAATTCGCGTAACCGTATTGGTTCAGGAGCGAATTCATGCATTATTATCAGGGACATTTCGTACGGACTAGAAATAGTCTGCATATCATTATTAGGGCACTTGCATACTATTCCACTCGTAGGGTATTCAAATTATATTTTTAATATAATTAACGAATTTCGTATGTTTATTTTAAATAAACACTAATACGCGAACTATAAATGTGACTAACATGTCCAACACTCCTGATTATGATCCCAATATATTTTTATATTCATTTTTATAATATAAAAATTATAATATTAATTTACCCGGTATTTTGGATATTTATTTCAATTATTAACTTAAGTTTACTAAAATTTCGACGGTTTTCGTAGAAATTAAACTATAATTATCTAAACACCCAATAATTTTACCCAACCTATTTTTATAATTTTTATAACTTTATTATGACCCGGTTAACTCCGTTAAAATTTATTTTTAGTTAACCCGGTACCCGATACATTTTAAAACTACAAAATAACACAATAATACACAAGTTTACAAAAGTCTTACATACATCCCCCCCCCCCTTGACTTTGCCGCCCCCCCCCCCCCCCTCTCCAATCACTTACACCTTTTACTTGTACACTCAAGATTCATTAATGTTATATACTAACTTTTATAAAATAATAATAATACCAAATAATACTTATAACCTATACTAAATTTTCTATCTCATTTTACAACTAGCAACTTTCACATTTTCTCTCTTTTCTCTCTTGATCCCACGGCCACACCAAGAAGGAGGAGCAAGACAAATTATTTTCTCAAGATCTAGTGTTATTATAGTTTAGTTAAGTATTTCTTACAAGGTTTTGAAATATAAACTTAAGAATACTAAGGTTTTATCATCTAATCACACCACCTTTTCAAGTAAGTTACCAAGTTAATTTTTATGTTTTCATCAAGTATTTACTTATATCTTATAGCTTTCATGCTTTGATCCATGCACAAAATAGTTATACCACTTTATTTTTACAAACTTTTAGAACTTACAAGCCCTAGAAGTGATTTTTGGTTAGATCCTTGTTAGATCTACTTGGTTGTGATGTTTAGGAACCCATGACACCCTAAGAAGGTGTATGGTAGGATTAGATTAGTTTTGTGGTGATTGAAAGTGGTTTGAATGAAGATGGAACTAGATTAGAACCCTAGAAATGGTTTTTGAAACATTTGAAATACCTACTGTCCCTATTTTCATTTCGTGGGAAAATCAGTGGTTGATGGCTAATTTTTGACCAAAGATTTAGAAAATACTTTTAAAAACGAAACTTTAGGCGAAAGAACGGATTAAAACGAGCTTATAACGAAGGAGATATGATTTTTGCAAATTTAACGACGAAAACTATTCTTGTAAAAAAACTGCTTGCTGTTTGGCAGATTTCAATGAGTAAAAAGAGGTATTAAACGTAACCTAGGGGAGCCGAGTTATCAAAAATATACTAGTATACACAAAAACGAATCCGTGGACATAAAGAACAAGGAAAACGAGCCTAAAACGACCGAGTTATACCCGTTTTAACATCGCCAAAACTATATATATATATATATATATATATATATATATATATATATATATATATATATATATATATATATATATATATATATATAGTCACAAATAAAAATAATAACGTACGTGCTAAATGGTATATTTTCTAGAAATGTTACTAAGGACTATATTCTTAACAAATGAATACGTATGACCCAAGGGAATATTTATACGACTTAACGACGTTATTTTAAGGTTTTGATACGAGGATTATAACGCTAACATTTTCGTACGAGATAATACGACAAGTTATATACTTCTCTAAATGGACTTATTTTTCCTAAGTATGGAAACTATTTTAACATGACGATAACTAGTATTTCCAAATTACGAGTGGTATGAGTATCATGTGCATGTGCATTCATTTCATTACGGCTTGATCTAAGTTAGATCACGATTATTCAATTAGGTTGCGGCTAGTACTCGCGCCTCATTGTCCCGACTACTTTTACCTCATTGCACCATCTTTGTACCATCACTTCGAGGTGAGTTCTCATAGCCCCGTTTTAATTACTTATTTGACTTCAAATCCCACGGGGGAGAATACATTGCACAATTATTTTTGTACATGCCCAAGTATTACAAATTCCATACATTGCTTAAGTTGCCTTACTACCAAGTTAAGTCCCCTTATATATATCATGGACCGTTAATTATAGCTAAGCGAGAGTGAGTGGATAGATCTATCGAGGGTGACGCCTCCATTCGCGTTGGGTTGCTCCAACGGGACGAATGCATTTCATGTCTTAACGAATTGAGTGTCTGGTAAACACTCTGGTGGGGCCATTACAAAGTCTAGCTTCGGGGTCATGAGCTTAAGAGACAATGTAGTATTTTTGACATTCTTGTCGGTTTACCTATTCCTTGTGACTTATGTACTTACGATTTACTTATAAACCTATGATTATTCACCAACATTCGTGTTGACCGTTTTTCGCAATGTATTTCTCAGGTTATTAAGGTAGCTCATGTTGCATACATATGGACCTTCATGGAGTCGCGGAGTCGACGCGTCTCACTATATTTTCTGCACTTATGAAACGTTTGATCTTGTTGAACTTATTTTAACTATATTGGCAAACTCTTTTGGGACCTAAGCTTTGTAAACTCTGAATGTTTTAATGATCAAACGCTGTATTTTCTAAACGACACTTTAGGTCGTTCAATATAACTGTAACTATGGTGCTACGACAGTCACCCCCAGGTATTCCATTCCGCTGCCATTCAGGTATTTTGGGGGTGTGACAGATTGGTACCAGAGCTAAGGTTATAGCGAACTAGGATGTATCTTGGACCCTAGACTATAACCACATCATCATAGCATCTCATCATTTCATCATAGGTGCATATTCACTATACATGTTGCTTTACGCACACACTGTACGAGTTATTCATACCCATACTCATATATATATATGATTATATTGACCTGGTTCACAAGTGACATGTCTTCAGATACCCACGCTGTTATCCTTTCGTCGGATTCCGACATTGAAGATGCCTTGTCATCTTCCACTACCATTATACCACCAGCTGTACTTACACCACCATTAGCACTATTGATTTGTCATAGGAGCAAGGTTCTCATTTAACCTATACATAGAATGCCGTTTGATAGAGTTTTCAGACTTAATGGACTTATTAGGATGCTTATTACAAGGGAGATTGTATGTTTTCTTTCCTTCACTAGTAGGACGCTTACTACCACCACCGTTGGTTACTTATTTCACTATTGGTCGCCCCATAGTGCGTACTTTAACTTTACCTCTTAGATGTCGCGAGATAGCGCGAAAGAGGGTAGTATTCCATTCACTATTATCACCATTATCTCCTAACTCATCACTGGGATTTCATCGTCATCAATGTTATTCTCATCCTTTAGAATACCACCATTGTCATTTCCCTTTTCCATTTCCACTTGCCACGAATTAGATAACGCCTTGTGGATAATACCAAGATTATGGACTCAACAGGAACATCCGCAGGTTCCTTAAGAATGGTTTAGAACCTACGCTATCTAGAACTTGATCGATGCACAACTACAGACACCACTTCAGGACTATCTCGACCTTATGATGTCATAAACCTGATTTCACCTAGAAGGACTATAGGAAGTCTTTAGACTAGACTTATATCTTTACTAGCTTTTACTATTATCCTAGCCACGAGAGGTGTGGCATAGTTCGAAGAAACTTGTAGTATTTTGATTGATGTACAAACGGAATCACCAAGTATTGACTCTACTATAGGGGAATGGTTGTGCTATCTATGATATTGGCCCATACAGACCAAAACTTTCATGTATTATATTCATGTGTTATGAATATGATGATTTTTATTACCTATAGATTCTCATGGACTCTTATGATTTGATGGAAATAGATTTAAGAAAACCACTCCAAGCATGACGCAAGCTGCTGTTGGACAATCCATTGCCAGGAACGTAACCACCGCCCTCACCAAGGAACTTACTCACGTGGAATTTATGGGTTGTAATCCCTCCTCCTTTAGCAGAAATATAGACACAAAGGAATTTCTCAAATGGTTCGAAGAATTAGAAACAATCTTTCAAAGTGGTGACTGCCGTAAGGAAGACAAAGTTAAGTTCGCCACTTGCACTTTTCAGAAGCATGCCCAGAAATGGTGGACTAAGTATGTCCAGGTAGTAGGAGTTGATGCTGCTTACTCACACTCTTGGGAGAAACTAAAAAGGATGATGAGTTTGAAGTTCTGTGTGAAAAGCGAATTGCAAGCAATCGAACAGGAAACCCAAAACCTTACCATGGTAGGAGATGATGTTCTCAAGTATACTGCTTATTTTTATGATTTTGCTCGACTAGGCTCTGCAATGGATGAACCGGAAAGCAAGAAACTTGAAAGGTACATCGGAGGACTTTCTCCTGAAATTCGTATGTTGGTCAACTCATGGGAACCTGATACCATGCCTACAGCTATCGGAATGGCGATCGAAGCAAAGAAACATATAGCCCGCACCAAGAAATCAGGAAACAAAAGTGACAATAAAAGGAAGTGGAACAACAACCGAGGTAAGAATGCCACACAAGGACCACACAAGAGACAAGGAGTTGCTAAACCTAATGCTACAGGTCTAAAGGAAAAGAATGATTACCTTGGTATTTTACCTAAGTGTGAAGAGTGCCAACATCATCATAACCCAGGCCGTTGCCCGGAACCATGTGGCAACTGTAAGAAGGTTACCCACAAAACCAGGGATTGCAGGTTTCCAATTGTGAGGGATAATCAGAAACCACCAATTGCATGTTTTGGTTGTGGAGTAGTGGGACACTTCAGGAGTAAATGCCCGGTGTTGAGAGACCGGAACTGGAGGAGGCATTTTATGTTGTAAAACCATAGTTTGAGCCCTCTAGGGTTGTACTTTCTTTTGGTACTTTCCATAAGTACGTTGATGTAACCTAGTTATATTAAGCACTTTCCCTATCTAATGTAATGACTATCTTTAGTTATCTCTGTGATAATCGTAACCTTCGTTTATTCCATTTTCTATCACAATTGTGCAATTTCCAATCATTTCGTAACATTACACCATTGTCTTATTAGGGATTAGACCGATTTCGTATTTGACGGATCAGTAGATTATTACCATTCCATAGTATTTACCCCTGTATCCAATAAACCATTCAACAAGTTTTATTTCAAACTATTTTACTACTTTATGGGGAAATTGTCTTACCAAATTTCTAAAATAAACCGTTTTGTTACCGTACTATAAACTGATTTTTCCGATATTACGTCAAATATTTACTATTATTACGCGAAACAATTTTTATGTTACTTTGAAAGGAAATATTAGGATACCATTTTTAATAACAATGCGTTGAACACCATCTAAAGCTTTTGAGAAAAATAATATTATTTTGACTAAATCAAGCATCGCATCATTAGTCCTCAACTATACATAGCCTGATCACCTATGTATAATTCAGGAAGGATTATGCCATGAAGGAAATAGCTACTTTATAAAGTATTGCTAATAACAATCTACATTTAAAAGCGTTTTAAACAAGTAAACTCTTTTATAAGTATCTTTCTCTGACAAACTCTCCCTGGATACTTACCCCACCTGTCACCCACTTAGCCATTAAGTTGGATTGTTCCATTGACTTCTCTAGGAGAGACTTTCCATATCAATTACGAGTAGGATTCCTCGATACCAGAAAAGCAAAGAAAGGATTACAGAACTACTAAACAGGACTAGAAGTATATAACAAGAAAAATTCATAACTCAACAACAATCCTAAGATACCACGAGACCATCTGACTCACCATCTCTGACCTAGTTGTCCAATTTATTTATTCAAAGAAACTAGCTAGACTGAGCTACAGGATCGAACACATTGTGAAGGTACGCTAAGCAACACAATGGGAATAAACCAAGCCTCCTAACCGATACTGTAGAGCGATTTGAATAAGCATGACCTCATCTAAACGCAAACTTCCCTATAATAAGTTTCACCAAGGAAAATTTGATTTGAGTTAAGGGTATCGATATAGATTCCCTTAAGGCATTTTGTTCTCAGGAAATTCTAGATAACCTCACCTATACATCGAGAAAGGCATCAGACTCAAGAATATCTCCCCAGCTACATGTGAAGACAATACGGAAATTCATCGACAAAGTATCAATTGAAACCCTCATATTGCCAACATGATGACTATTTCAACGATAAAACCATCTCAAGACTTAAGCTGGTTGAATACCTAGGCTTGTAGTTTTACCAGATAACCACCAATAGACATCATCCAAACATCAGGAACCGAATGTTAGACACCTATGCAATTATGCGAACATTTCCTATCCTACTATTTTATCCTTGTTAGTATTTTTACTTTTAAATGAAGTTGATTTCAAAATTTTGTCCATACAAATCACCTATCTCGTAGAAAATAATTTTGAATTGCCTATTTTGAATAAATACAATCCTTTTTAGCCAATATTTACTTGAGCCATTATACAATGAGAAATGTTTAAACATTAAACTTTGGTAAATGGTTCTATTCACAACATGTTTGAAAATCGCGTCACATTTCATAACTATTGAATTTTGAATCATCAAGACAGATATTATTTAGTAAACCATTTGCTCCATTTTCTAAATTCATTTATTCAGAAAAAGATTTCGACCAAAAACTCAAAAATCGCGAGATAAATTTTGAAAACCAATCACCATGCTACATCGCTTATGCATTTAGGGCTTTGTGACTTGACAATAAGGAATGTTGGAATATGTGATGAAGGAAATTAGGAGGAACACCATAGATCGATTACAAACGTCAGTAATGGAAACCAAGCACAATTGGCAAAGAATGACACATGTCTTAGCAACCCATTAGACCAAAGCACAAGGAATCAAAGTGTTACCCATATTCTATCTTATTCGTATAACGCCCTTTTCGAGAAGTACAACGTTGTAGAATTAATCACCAGATTCATTGTAACCGTTTCAACTATTCCCGATTAAGGTGATCGAATCACCTCAGACTTCTAACAATCATTCTAAGATTTCCTTCGGAACCTCATTAGATGTAAACACCGCCTATCATCCTCAGATCGATGGTCATAACGAGAGAACGATTCAAACATAGGAAAGTTATACGCAGAGTATGAGTGATTGACTCTAGAAATGGTTGGACTAATCATTTACCATAAATCGGATTCTTTTACAACCATAGTTATCGCACGAGCGTAGAGACTACACCATTTGAGGCACTTTATGGTCGAAGTACCAATTACCCATTTACAGACCGAAATCGGAAATTTAAATTCACTGGTCTAGAACTAAACTATGGAACAACAAAGGAAATTTCACAAGTCAAGAACCAGTTACAAACAACAAGAAACTGATAGAGGTTAGGTTGATACATGACGCACATCATACGGATTGGGTATCCTTGAACAAGCAAACTAACCAAATTCACGTGAGAGAACGAACTAAGTTGAAAGCTTTGCCTTGGAGAGGCATGATACGATTTTGGTAAACACGAGAGATTGAACCTTTAAGTATATCGGACCATTTCAGATTCATGTTAGAATCGACCAGCTGACATATAAGATTTGAGTTCTGACAGAGTTCAGTAACATATATTACCCATATTACATTATAAACCTGAAAAAGCACTGATCATCTATTGACGAACCAAACTCAGAAAAAGCCAAACTCACTATTCCTGTAGGCATTCATGAGATAACCAGAAATTTCCTACAAGTCAAGAATCAATTACAAATTCTACAAGTTGTAAACCATTAAAATTTCAAGTTGGTGTTAGAATCACGTTGAAAGTTCTGCCTAGGAAAGGCATGATATTATTCGGAAAGATTTGGAAAGTTAAAACCGATATACACCGAACCACTTAATAGTTCAGACAGAGTAGGCCTAGTGGCCGTCGGACTTGAGCCTTGTTAAGGAACAACCGGATTACGCAACTATGTTTCAACTACTCAAATCCAGGAAATGACTTTCAGATTAGTCAATCATAATCCCATTTGGAAGGGAATCCAACCCGGAGACAAACGTAAACTTGGTAAGAGAACCAGTAGAAAGCATGGACCATGAGGTCGAACGGTTAAAGCAGAGTCGAATTACTATTGTGGAAGTTCGCTTGAATTCGCAATTATTGTCATCTTATCACCAATATGACTCCAGAGACCAACACAAACTGAACTTCGGGACGAAGTTCCTGTTAGAGGGGAAGACTGTCACAACTTGTAATTTCCGGTCATTTTCCAAACTTCGACAATCTTACTATTCACAAATTACTATTCATCGATCACTATTCATCGTTTTACTATTCATCATTTTCGAGGTCAATTTGATATTCTGAGAAGCGTTCAGAAAATTTTACTATTCACTTGACACTATTCATTTCCGAGAGAAAACCACTATTCACGTGCATTATTCATGTCATCGTAAATTTAGTTTATGAGTGTTCAAATTCACGTAACCGTATTGGTTCAGGAGCGAATTCATGCATTATTATCAGGGACATTTCGTACGGACTAGAAATAGTCTGCATATCATTATTAGGGCACTTGCATACTATTCCACTCGTAGGGTATTCAAATTATATTTTTAATATAATTAACGAATTTCGTATGTTTATTTTAAATAAACACTAATACGCGAACTATAAATGTGACTAACATGTCAAACACTCCCGATTATGATCCCAATATATTTTTATATTCATTTTTATAATATAAAAATTATAATATTAATTTACCCGGTATTTTGGATATTTATTTCAATTATTAACTTAAGTTTACTAAAATTTCGACGGTTTTCGTAGAAATTAAACTATAATTATCTAAACACCCAATAATTTTACCCAACCTATTTTTATAATTTTTATAACTTTATTATGACCCGGTTAACTCCGTTAAAATTTATTTTTAGTTAACCCGGTACCCGATACATTTTAAAACTACAAAATAACACAATAATACACAAGTTTACAAAAGTCTTACATACATCCCCCCCCCCCCCTTGACTTTGCCGCCCCCCCCCCCCCCCCCCCCCTCTCCAATCACTTACACCTTTTACTTGTACACTCAAGATTCATTAATGTTATATACTAACTTTTATAAAATAATAATAATACCAAATAATACTTATAACCTATACTAAATTTTCTATCTCATTTTACAACTAGCAACTTTCACATTTTCTCTCTTTTCTCTCTTGATCCCACGGCCACACCAAGAAGGAGGAGCAAGACAAATTATTTTCTCAAGATCTAGTGTTATTATAGTTTAGTTAAGTATTTCTTACAAGGTTTTGAAATATAAACTTAAGAATACTAAGGTTTTATCATCTAATCACACCACCTTTTCAAGTAAGTTACCAAGTTAATTTTTATGTTTTCATCAAGTATTTACTTATATCTTATAGCTTTCATGCTTTGATCCATGCACAAAATAGTTATACCACTTTATTTTTACAAACTTTTAGAACTTACAAGCCCTAGAAGTGATTTTTGGTTAGATCCTTGTTAGATCTACTTGGTTGTGATGTTTAGGAACCCATGACACCCTAAGAAGGTGTATGGTAGGATTAGATTAGTTTTGTGGTGATTGAAAGTGGTTTGAATGAAGATGGAACTAGATTAGAACCCTAGAAATGGTTTTTGAAACATTTGAAATACCTACTGTCCCTATTTTCATTTCGTGGGAAAATCAGTGGTTGATGGCTAATTTTTGACCAAAGATTTAGAAAATACTTTTAAAAATGAAACTTTAGGCGAAAGAACGGATTAAAACGAGCTTATAACGAAGGAGATATGATTTTTGCAAATTTAACGACGAAAACTATTCTTGTAAAAAAACTGCTTGCTGTTTGGCAGATTTCAATGAGTAAAAAGAGGTATTAAACGTAACCTAGGGGAGCTGAGTTATCAAAAATATACTAGTATACACAAAAACGAATCCGTGGACATAAAGAACAAGGAAAACGAGCCTAAAACGACCGAGTTATACCCGTTTTAACATCGCCAAAACTATATATATATATATAGTCACAAATAAAAATAATAACGTACGTGCTAAATGGTATATTTTCTAGAAACGTTACTAAGGACTATATTCTTAACAAATGAATACGTATGACCCAAGGGAATATTTATACGACTTAACGACGTTATTTTAAGGTTTTGATACGAGGATTATAACGCTAACATTTTCGTACGAGATAATACGACAAGTTATATACTTCTCTAAATGGACTTATTTTTCCTAAGTATGGAAACTATTTTAACATGACGATAACTAGTATTTCCAAATTACGAGTGGTATGAGTATCATGTGCATGTGCATTCATTTCATTACGGTTTGATCTAAGTTAGATCACGATTATTCATTTAGGTTGCGGCTAGTACTCGCGCCTCATTGTCCCGACTACTTTTACCTCATTGCACCATCTTTGTACCATCACTTCGAGATGAGTTCTCATAGCCCCGTTTTAATTACTTATTTGACTTCAAATCCCACGGGGGAGAATACATTGCACAATTATTTTTGTACATGCCCAAGTATTACAAATTCCATACATTGCTTAAGTTGCCTTACTACCAAGTTAAGTCCCCTTATATATATCATGGACCGTTAATTATAGCTAAGCGAGAGTGAGTGGATAGATCTATCGAGGGTGACGCCTCCATTCGCGTTGGGTTGCTCCAACGGGACGAATGCATTTCATGTCTTAACGAATTGAGTGTCTGGTAAACACTCTGGTGGGGCCATTACAAAGTCTAGCTTCGGGGTCATGAGCTTAAGAGATAATGTAGTATTTTTGACATTCTTGTCGATTTACCTATTCCTTGTGGCTTATGTACTTACGATTTACTTATAAACCTATGATTATTCACCAACATTCGTGTTGACCGTTTTTCGCAATGTATTTCTCAGGTTATTAAGGTAGCTCATGTTGCATACATTTGGACCTTCATGGAGTCGCGGAGTCGACGCGTCTCACCATATTTTCTGCACTTATGAAACGTTTGATCTTGTTGAACTTATTTTAACTATATTGGCAAACTCTTTTGGGACCTAAGCTTTGTAAACTCTGAATGTTTTAATGATCAAACGCTGTATTTTCTAAACGACACTTTAGGTCGTTCAATATAACTGTAACTATGGTGCTACGACAGTCACCCCCAGGTATTCCATTCCGCTGCCATTCAGGTATTTTGGGGGTGTGACAGAACAATTCTAGCACTCCTGACCGTAGGATCATGGAACTTGAGGACCAAGTCAAGTTTCTCATGAAATCTTACGAAGCTCCCAAGCCTTCAATCCAAGTGAACAAAATCACTTCTTCATGTGAATTATGTAGTGGTCCCCATGACACTCGTGATTGCGTGGAACTCCCTAGAACAGCTTTTGCGGACTACGCATCCTCGCGTACCGACGAAGCGGGAGACAAGTGGTACACTTTCAAACCCGAGCCAAACCCTTACGGTGATTCCTACAACCCTTCTTGGAAAAATCACCCGAACCTTAGGTGGAAAGAAAGCCAAAACAATTCTTCCAATCCGCCTAATCGTTACCAACCAAACGATCCACCCTCCAACCGTACTTTCAACAACAATCCTTCTAATAACTATGGTAGTACCAATAATCTTGAAGGGTTGATGTCCAAGTTTATGGCATCTCAAGAAGCTCGCATATCTAAGTTTGAAGCCGATGTCAAACAAAAGAAAAGCGAGATGACCACCAGAATTGACACATTGTTGAAAGTTCTCAATGACCGAGAAATGGGGGCTCTTCCAAGCGACACGGTCAAGAACCCGAAACTAAACGTTAATTCCATATCATCGGTTTCGTCACCCACTTCTTGTCCGCAATACTACTCGATTAAATCAATGAGCACGTGTTTCAAGCAAAACCAAATTCTTCAAAAGGACTAATCAAATGAAACACCCAATATCAAACCGGTCAAAAGCATAGTTGAAACACCTCCTACACAAGACCTTGACGATGAATTCAAGGAACTCCACCTTGAACGCCCCGTCATTGATGTCTTAGCCCGAGCTCCCTACTATAGTGCCCTCCTAGAAAAATATGAGAAATTTAAATTGGGTAAAAATGGGACCGCCTTCGTTCAAATCAAGTTGCCTAAGAAGCTTGATGATCCGGGTATATTTGTTTTGCCTTGTAAGATAGGAAAATCCGAAGCTTTCGACACACTAGCCGATTTAGGATCAAGCCTCAACTTGATTCCCTTATCCCTTTTCACCACTCTTAAGCTAGGAAAGTTAGAGGAGACGGAGGTATTAATTCGTCTAGCGGATGGGAGTATTGCGCACCCGGTTGGGATGATCAAGGATGTAGTTGTTCACGTAGGGAAGTTAACTATTTTAGCGGATTTTCACAACCTTTATATGGTTAGTGATACTACATGCCCATTGTTAGTAGGAAGAGGATTTTTAGCGACCGCTAGCGCCATGATAGATTGTAAGGAGTCTAAGATAGCGGTAGGTGAGGGCGATACTTGGTCGGTATATGATGTTAAGAAACATAGCTACGATTGTGAGGACGAACCGACACCACATTGGGTAGAGATGAATAGGAGACCATCTAGATATGGACCTTGGATAGAAAGAAACTTTATAGGACCTCAACGCCCTTTCTATCTAGAAAAATATTTCATCGATAAAACACATTCGGTGGAAGAACTCATAGCTAGAGATGAAGAGCTAGACCCTTTTGAGGATCCCCTAGTCTTTAGGAAAATGATTGAGTTCTTATGCGTAATGCCTATTAACATAGAGATGAACAAGTGGAAAAGAGAGGGGGATAAGTGTAAATGGAGGTGGGACAAGCCACCTAAGGAAGATGATGGATCATGGCATATGAAGATGATTTTGTATGATCCGGATGGAGAAAAGTTTGAAAGGTCATACCGTACTAAGAAAACCGATAGGAAATTGAAGCCCAAGTTTGATCCCAAAGATGTCCTCAATGAGGAACTCACCCATATAACGTAATTACCCATGACCTTGAGTCTAGCTACAAGACTCTTAAATAAAGAAAAGCGCTTCTTGGGAGGCAACCCATGCTTTGTGTGATTTTTATTTGTTTGATTGTTATTTGTTTCCGTATGCATGCTTTATTTTTATTGTTGGTAGATCATGTTTCAAAAACTAAAATGGTGAAAATACTTTATTTTGTCGTTTGACTTCGTCCTAACTTCATCCAAAGGTATTTCGCATAAGATAAGTGTAAGGGGAAACCCCAAATTTGTTTTTAACAAACAAAATTGATCATGATTCTCCACAATATTAAATGGACATGTGTATTCATATTTGTTAGAGTCAAATGTTTGTATCGAGTCATAATGATGTTTTGCAGGATTTTCCAGGAAGTAGGACATAAGTTTTTCCAGAAATTTTCCGGAAACTTAACATAAAGATTTCTGCAGGTTACTTCTGACGGCGTCAGGAATTAATTCCTGACGGCGTCATGTGTAAAATTCTGGAAATTTTGGTAGTTTTGTTTTTTCTAACGGAGTCTTAAAGTTTTTGTTAATTCTTTAGTTTTATAAACTTCAGGAAATCTGCAAACATTCATTCCACAAGCATTATATCTTACATTGTTTTCTAGGATTTGTTAGTATATATAGATTGCCGCCGATTTTACTCGAGGTTGCCTTGTTTGTTTTCTCAGGTTTAACAGGTTATGTATGACAAGAAGATGATTTATATTCTGGAAGGGAAGCTTTGATTGTTCATTTTCTTGGAGGAAGATCTAACCTTGTTACCACACTATCCACACCGAACGAATCAGGGGAGTATTTGATTTCATTCTTTTACCTGTTCTACTTTTACATTCTTTAATTGAACATTGGGGACAATGTTCATCCTAAGTGTAAGGGGAGGGTAAATGATGATACATTATAAGATACACTTTCACTTGAGTTTTTTTGTTTGATAGTAGGTGTGTAATAAAACTATGAGAAACACTTGTTAGTGTAATTTTAGCGCCAAATTTAAATTTTTTTACAACATTTAGGAGTGAAACTTTAGCCTTAGCAAGCGTCTCATGGATAGGAGATCATATGACTAGCACAAAACCGTACTATTCAGAAAAATTTTCCACCCAAATATGTGAGGTTCGCCTTTAGATTTGATAGGAAAATCATTCATTATTAGTGCTTATGAGTATACCGGAAGCATTTAGATTCTAGAACTTGCGTTAGTGATGTCAATTAATTTTTACCACACATTACCGTTGTACTCATTTTTAGTACACGAAACCCCTAGTACACCGCTCCGAGCCTATCTTTTCGTTTCTAACTTTAAGCATCTTACTTAAAGGAAGAATTTGTTACAACCCACTTAAATGTACACCCAAATCGCCTTAGCCTTCCGTGTATGCACTCATCTTCAGTGCATTATTGTTATTTGTTTAAACCCTTAGTTAATTATCTAATTGATTACATGGTTGCTAAGTCGAGTCATATCCTTGTACATATTGTTTTGGGATGATTGGGACTCATGGGTAAAGTACTTATGTTATGGAGTAATGGGGAAGAACATCATATATTACCCCCATATGTGCGTTAATCTTAAAAGTACTCCAAGTGTTTTGATTATCTTAATTCGAGTCATTAGATTAGCTTATTGTAAAGTATGTAAAAATTCAAGTGTAAGGGGAATGTTCATTTCCTATGATGTATTATTTTGGATGGTAGGGTAAGAGTGTATGCAAGAAAGAATAAAAAAAAAAAAAAAAAAAAAAAAACATACGGACTACCATCTCGTTTCATTCTATGTTTATTTTATGTTTTTGTTATTTTTCATTTATTAGCTTAAGTCGAGTCTAGTCTTGGCTTAGCAACGCCTTATTGTACATGTAATTAGCCAAGATGATTAACTCGCCACCAGTAAAGATTCCCTATATCCAACAAAACCGTGTATTCCATATCTCTACACCTAACGTTATAACCCTTTAAAAAGACCTCTTTGATAGTTTATCCTAGGTGCTTACGCCAAGTGGTGGAGGTTTGATCCGTTCCCAAGCCTATGGTAATCTATTTTGCTATGACAGGTAGTGAGAGATGTTTTCCATTTCCATATTGTGATATATACTTTATTACACCCGAGAGATGTGAGTATCTAAACACTATTTGTGAGGTGCTAGTATATGACCTCCGTGCTTGTCTTTGGTCTTTAGTGGAACGATTATTTTTTGTAATTACTTTTATATTAGTGTTAAATGACCCCTAACTTGTATTTTGATTAGAATAAAAGTGCATTTGCTCGAGGACAAGCAAATCTCTAGTGTAAGGGTATATGATGAGGCTAAAAATGATCCGTTTTTAGGGGGTCATTTAAGCCCGAAATTGAATTTATTTGATCAAATATTGCCCTAAATCGTTCCTTTTGTGATTTTAGGTACTTTTGGAGTGAATTCTGGAAAAGGAAGCATTTTGGACGTTTTTGCAGCATAAAAGTGAAGAAAACGGCAAAGTCTTAATTTTCCTTGCTGGGGACAGTACCTGACGGCGTCACCAGATTCTACATGACGGCGTCAAGAGTAAAACAAGAGGTGAAGTGGATAGAGTCCGTGATGATCCAGAGAGTTTTTACACTAGGGGCATGACGGCGTCACCATAGGCCGACATGGTCCCATTGCATGTGATGGCCCAGAGTAATTTTGCACTTGACGGCGTCAGATCTGGATCTAGGCAATCCGATATTACTATGGTCGGCGAGTTGACGGCATAAGATATTTCTTCTTGACGCCGTCACGATGGAAAATCTATATAAAGTTTTGCAATTTTCATTCATTAAGAGAGGACAATTAGAGGGATAACTTGGAGAAACCCTAGCACGATTTTTACTGTACTTTCAAGGGTTTTTACCCTTTGAAACCTTTCATGTTCAATTAAGATAAGTATCCTTTCAATTCATTCAATATGTCTATGTGTTGTTTGAATATATCTTACGCTTGTCTTGATTTTAACATGCCAGGCTAGATCTCTTGTGTGTTTGCTTAGATGTAGTGAAACCTAGATGTTGATTATGGATTGATTGCTTGTTTATAATTGTTACGGATGAATGATTTCGATGTTAGGCTTAAGAAAACTGGCAGACTTCCATAGGGTAACATGCTTGAACGTCTTAAGAAACATGAACTAATGCGTACTTGATTTTTATGGTTGTATTTTATGCATGAGCGAATTCTAATGATCCCATGTTAGGAGCTTCTTGCAGGCTCGACATAGGAGTGAAGTAGGAGCTTATAGAGTTGGGGAAGTACGTACGCCCCCCCACGAATGGTATTAAGGAATATAACCCGTCATCCACGCAATTGTAACAAACTATCAACCTGTAAAAGATATCCAGGGAGTAATGAAATCTAAGTAAACACAATTTTCTCATTTATTGTTCACACCACTAGTTTAATTAGTTTTATTTTCATTTTTATTATTTTATTTTGATTGCATCTTAGTTATTGGGTTAGTTGACTAGCAACTAATTCCGCCCACTCTTCCAAAACCCGAGATTTTACTTGCTTTTCATAAAATATAAAAATACAAAAAGAATCATCTCTCACCTCTAGACCTAGTTTTGAGGCTTTCTAATCCTAGCGACACTATTCCTGAGTTGAACGATCAATCCCCCGGTACTTGTCAATATACTATACTACAACGATCAGGTACACTGCCTGGTGGGGGTTGAAAGATTCTCGAGATCCCTCGAGAGGTAAAGCCTGGTGCAATTCCCACGCATCATGGACCAAGCAAAGATTGAAGCTATATCTAAACTATCTTATCCCACGACTGTTAAAGCGATACGTAGCTTCTTGGGTCATGCCGGGTTCTACAGGAGATTCATTAAAGACTTCTCTAAAATAGCTCGGCCAATGACTTAATTGCTTGTAAAGGATGCCCCTTTCGATTTCTCTCAAGAATGCAAGGATGCATTCAATCTCCTGAAAAAGGAGCTCACGCAAGCCCCAATCATGGTTACACCCAACTGGGAGTTACCTTTCGAAATCATGTTCGACGCTAGCGACTATGCTGTTGGGGCAGTATTAGGCCAAAGGTGTAACAAACAATTCCAACCTATATACTACGCTAGGAAAGCTATGAATCCCACTCAAGATAATTATTCTACCACTGAAAAAGAACTATTAGCCGTGGTGTTCGCTTTCAACAAATTCTGCCAATATCTTGTCCTTTCAAAGACGGTCGTTTTAACAGATCATTCGGCTCTCTGATACCTTTTTGCTAAGCAGGACGCTAAACCACGACTAATTCGGTGGATCTTGTTGTTACAAGAATTTGATGTTGAAATTCGAGATAAAAGGGGGCAGAGAATTTGGCTGCTGATCACCTCTCTCGTCTCGAAAATCCCCTCCTTAGTGAGCTTGACAAAAGTGAGATTCGGGATTCATTCCCTGACGAACAGCTCATGTCAATAACAGATTCTGAACCATGGTACGCTGATTATGCTGATTATGCTAATTATCTTGCGAGCAGGCTCATTCCGGAACACATGACTAGACAAGAAAAGAAAAGGTTCTTTGTCTAACTAAAATACTACTTCTGGGATGAACCCTTCTTATTCCGAAGATGTCCTGATCAAATAATCAGGCGCTGTGTTTCGGGAAAAGAAGCGATAAAGATCATGAAAGAATGTCATTCGGGCCCTTCTTGGGGCCATCATGGGACAAACACTACCGAACGAAAGATTTTCGATGCAGGATTCTATTGGCCCACAATATTTCGTGATGCAAAGGAGATGATACAGGCATGCGATGCATGTCAACGGGCCGGGAATATATCAAGTAGAGATGAAGCGCCTCAGAATTTTATACAAGTTTGTGAGGTTTTCGATGTTTGGGGAATTGATTTCAGGGGACCCTTTCCATCTTCAGGGGGAACGAATACATTTTAGTGGCCACTGATTATGTTTCAAAATGGGTAGAGGCACAAGCCCTTAGGACCAACGATGCTAGGGTAGTTATTCATTTTCTGAAAAAGCTGTTTGCTAGGTTCGGCATTCCTAAAGCTCTCATTAGCGATAGGGGGACCCACTTTTGCAATGCGCAAATGGAAAAGGTCATGAAGAGGTATGGTGTTTCCCACCGGTTCTTCACCGCTTATCACCCACAAACCAACGGTCAAGTCGAAAACACCAACAGGGCAATTAAGAGAATATTGGAAAAGACGGTCAATCAAAACAGAAAGGACTGGTCATTTAAACTTGATGAGGCCCTATGGGCATTCCGAACGGCCTACAAGACACCTATTGGAACGACCCCGTTCCGCATGGTTTATGGCAAGGCATGTCACCTTCTGGTGGAACTTGAACACAAGGCTTATTGGGCACTTAAGGCATGTAATTTGGATTATACGGTCACTGGAACGAATAGGTTCTTGCAACTCCATGAGCTTGATGAACTAAGGCTAGAAGCGTATGAATCCTCCGTTACATATAAAGAAAGGGCAAAAAGATGGCATGACCAGCGAATTAAGAAACCTAAGGAGTTCTCAGAAGGAGACAAAGTTCTATTGTATAATTCTCGATTAAGGTTATTTCCCGGGAAACTCAAGTCTAGATGGTATGGACCCTTTACAGTGAAGAGTTCCTCTAAAACGGGCACTGTTGTGTTAATGGACGATGAAAATAAAGAGTTCAATGTCAACATACAACGCGTAAAACATTATCATGAAAGTAGTAATGATATGATTAGTGAGGACGATGTAACATTTGATGATGAGGTCACGTAATTGCCCATGACCTTGAGTCTAGCTGCAAGACTCATAAATAAAGAAAAGCACTTCTTGGGAGGTAACCCATGTTTTGTGTGTTTTATTTGTTTGATTGTTATTTGTTTCCGTATACATGTCTTATTTTTATTGTTGGTAGATCATGTTTCAAACTAACTTGTGAAAATGCTTTATTTTTTCGTTTAACTTCGACTTAACTTCATATAAAGGGATTTTGCAAAAGCTAAGTGTAAGGGGAAACCCCAAATTTGTTTATAAGAATGAAATTGATCATGATTATCCACAATATTAAATGAACATGAATCTTAGTATTTGTTAGAGTCAAATGCTTGTATCGAGTCATAATGATGTTTTGCAGGAAGTAGGACATAAGTTTTTCCAGAAATTTTCCAGAAACTTAATGTAAAGATTTCTGCAGGTCACTTCTGACGGCGTCAGGAATTAACACCTGACGGCTTCATGTGTAAAATTCTAGAAATTTTGCGAGTTTTGTTTTTCTAATGGAGTCTTAAAGTTTTTGTTAATTCTTTAGTTTTATAAACTCCAGGAAATCTGCAAACATTCATTCCACAAGCATTATATCCCTTTACTTCCTAGAAAGCAATTTAAGATATATATGCTAGTTTTCTAGGACTTGTTAGTATATATAGATTGCCGCCGATTTTACGCGAGGTTGCCTTGTTTGTTTTCTCAGGTTTAACAGGTTATATATGACAAGAAGATGATTTATTTTCTAGAAGGGAAGCTTTGAATGTTCATTTTCTTGGAGGAAGATCAAACCTTGTTGACACACTATCCACACCGAACGAATCAGGAGAGTATTTGTTTTCATTCTTTCACCCGTTTTACTTTTACATCAATTAATTGAACATTGGGGACAATGTTCATCCTAACTGTAAAGGGAGGGTAAATGATGATACCTTATAGGATACTATTGCACTTGAGTTTGTTTGTTCGACGGTAGGTGTGTAATAAAACTAACAGAAATACTTGTTAGTGTACTTTTAGCGCCAAATTTAAAATTTTTTTACAACATTTAGGAGTGAAACTTTAGCCTTAGCAAGCGTATCATAGATAGGAGTTGTATGGCTAGCACAAAACCGTACCATTCAGAAAAATTTTCCACCCAAATATGTGAGGTTCGCCTTTAGATTTGATAGGAAAAGCATTCATTATTGGTACTTATGAGTGTACCGGTAGCATTTAGATTCTAGAACTTGCATTAGTGATACATTCCGAGACCGCTAGTGAGACTACATTCGTGTAGTAGGATTTACTACATGATACGAGGCATTAGGGTCACCCTTGTGTTAAACCCGTATCATAATTACTTGACCATTTAAGTCATACTACTTGGCTAGTAAAGTCAATTAATTTTTCCCACACCTTAGCGTTGTACTCATTTTTAGTACACGAAACCCCTAGTACACCCCTCCGAGCCTATCTTTTCGTTTCTAACTTTAAGCATTTTACTTAAATGAAGAATTTTTTACAACCCACCCAAATGTGCAACCAAATCGCCTTAGCCTTCCGTGTATGCACTCATTTTCAGTGCATTATTGTTATATGTTTAAACTCTTAGTTAATTATCTAATTGATTACATGGTTGCTAAGTTGAGTCATATCTTGTACATATTGTTTTGGGACGATTGGGACTCATGGGAAAAGTACTTGTGTTATGGAGTAATGGGGAAGAACATCAAACTTGATTCGAGTCATTAGAATAGTTTATTGTAAAGTATGTAAAAATTCAAGTGTAAGGGGAATGTACATTCCATATGATGTATTATTTTGGATGGTAGGGTAAGAGTGTATGCAAAAAAAAATAATAAAAATAAAATAAAAAATATCAAAAAATTAAGAAAAAGAAAAAAAAATAGAAAAAGAAAACAGAAAAAAACATACGGACTACCATCCCGTTTCATTCTATGTTTATTTTATGTTTTTTGTTATTTTTAATTCATTAGCTTAAGTCGAGTCTAGTCTTGGCTTAGCAACGCCATATTGTACATGTAATTAACCAAGATGATTAACTAGCCACCAGTAAATATTGCCTTTATCCAACAAAACCGTGTATTCCATATCCCTACACCTAACGTTATAACCCTTTAAAAGACCTCTTTGATAGTTTATCCTACGTGCTAATGCCAAGTGGTGGAGGTTTGATCCTTTCCCAAGCCTATGGTAAACTATTTTGTTATGACAGGTTGTGAGAGATGTTTTCCATTTTCATATTGTGATATCTATTTTATTACACCCGAGAGATGTGAATATCTAAACACTATTTGTGAGGTGCTAGAGTATGACCTTCGTGCCTGTCTTTGGTTTTTAGTGGAATGATTATTTGTTGTAATTACTTTCATATTAGTGTTAAATGACCCCTAACTTGTATTTTGATTAGAATGAAAGCACATTTGCTTGAGGACAAGCAAATGTCAAGTGTAAGGGTATTTGATGAGGCGAAAAGTGTACCGCTTTTAAGGGGTCATTTATGCCCAGATTCGTGATTATTTGATCAAATATTGCCCTAAATCGTTCATTTTGTCATTTTAGGTACTTTTGGAGAGAAGTCTGGAAAAGAAAGCATTTTGGACGTTTTTGGAGCATAAAAGTGAAGAAAACGGCAAAGTCTCAATTTTCCTTGCTGGAACAGTACCTGACGGCGTCAAGAGTTACTGATGAGGCAAAAAGTGTACCGCTTTTAAGGGGTCATTTAAGCTCGAATTCCTGATTATTTGATCAAATATTGCCATAAATCGTTCCTTTTGTCATTTAGGTACTTTTGGAGCGAAATCTGGAAAAGGAAGCATTTTGGACGTTTTTGGAACATAAAAGTGAAGAAAACGGTAATGTCTCAATTTTCCTTGCTGGAACAGTACCTGACGGCGTCAAGACTCTCCACATGACGGCGTCAAGAGTTACAAAAGAAGTAGATGTGGAAAATATATGTGATGATCCAGAGAGTTTTTAAGCATAGGAGATGACGGCGTCACCCAAGGCCGTCAAGGTCCAAGTATTAGTGACGGCCCAGAAGAAAATCCTACATGACGGCGTCACAAATAGATCTAGGCTATACGATTTCATTATGGCGGCGAGTTGACGACGTCACAACTTAACACATGATGCCGTCACCATGTAAAATCTATATATAATTTTCCAAATTTCATTCATTAGTGTGCAACTTTGAGGGAAAAACTCTAGTCCGAGTTTTATCAGCTTTTCAAGGGTTTCAACCCCTTGAATCTTTCATGTTCAATTAAAGATAAGTATTCTTCTAAATCATTCAATATGTCTATGTGTTGTTTGATTATATCTTACGCTTGTCTTCTATTTAACATGCTAGGCTAGATTTCTCTTGTGTTTGCTTAGATGTAATGAAACCTAGATGTTGATTATGGGTTGATTGTTTTTTTATAATTGTTACAGATGATTGTATTCGATGTTAGGCTTAAGAAAACTGGCAGACTTCCATTGGTAACTTGCTTGAATGTCTTAAGAAACATGATCGGAGGTGTACTACGATTTTTGGTTGTATTTAATGCGTAGGAGAATTCTAATGATCCCATGTTAGGAGCTTCTAACGGCTCGACATAGGAGTGAAGTAGGATCCTATAGAGTTAGGGAATATTGTACACGGCCCTACGACTAGTATTAAGGAATATGACCCTTCATCCATGCAATTGTAACAAGCTATCAACCTGTAAAAGATATCCAGGGAGTAATGAAATCTAAGTAAGCACAACTTTCCTCATCATTGTTTACACCACATTAGTATAATTAGTCTTATTTTCATTTCTTTTTTTTTTATTTTGATTGCTTCTTTAGATTAATTGGGTTAGTTGGCTAGAAACTAATTCCGCCTACTCCTTAAAAACCCGAGATTTTAATTGCTTTCAAAAAAATATAAAAAATACAAAAGAATCATCTCTCACCTCTAGACCTAGTTTAGTAGACTTTCTAATCCTAGCGACACTATTCCTGAGTTGAACGATCAATCCCCCGGTACTTGTCACTATACTATACTACAATGATTAGGTGCACTGCCTGGTGGGGGTTGTAAGCTTCTCGAGATCCCTTGAGAGGTAAAACCTGTTGCGAGGGTGCGATCCCCACACATCAAGTTTTTGGCGCCGCAGCCCGGGGAATAGTTATTGTCTAGGTTAGGATTTCTTTTTATTAGGTCTACTTGCTAGATTCCTTTCTAGTAAGATTTTATTTTTATTTCTTGGTTTTCTTTAGTCTATCTTTTTCTTTGTGCCTTTGTTAGTAAATTAAATTCATTGACTATTCCGTTGGCAATTATGGAAAACGCGAGTCTACCCATTTCCCCTAGTGAAGTGGCTTTGTTGCGTGAACAGATTGAGAATGAGATTAGGGAACTTAGGGAGCTTAATAGGTTAATTAATGTTGAGCTCGATCATGCATTTAGTGACCTAGCGACCGCCTTGTATTCAAATAAGGACCTAGGATCTAATGATTTTGAGGATGTTATTGAGGAACTTGAGGAAGGGGAGATAGATCCGAAACCGGATGACTATTTCAATCTATATCCCACTAAGGAGGAGACTGCGTACTATAATAATCTTATTGATAATCCTCGACATCCTTTTACTAGAATTGACCCTAAGATAAAGAGAGATAATCCTAAGAATGCTAAGATACCATGTATGATTGGGTATAAGCACATTGACAATGCTTACATTGATTTTGAATCCCCAATCAACATTATGTCCTCAAGTGTCTATATTGATATAGTGAGAACAAGACTTGGACCTAGGAAAGATCCCAAATACCCCAGTGGAGTTTGTAACTTTGTCGGGAGAATCAACGGTCTACATGTCTTTGTTGGGAACTTTACTTATATCGTTGACTTTATGATTGTTGAGGACCTAGCTAGTGTTATTGATTGTCGCTTATCCCATGTTGTGTTTGGTAAGCTATTTGTTGAAGAATCCAAGTTAGAATATGATGAGGTAGAAGGGACGATCCGATTTTCTAGTGAAACTGATAGGATCACATATAGGATGCCTTATAGAATGAAAGAATTTCGTTTTGTGCCTCGATTTGATATGGATAACATTGGTGCCTTTGAGGACATAAATGACGAGGATAAGAAAAAGGGCATGGACTATGTATGGGAGAAGAAGAGCATTTTCTATAAGGATTGCTTAACTCTAGGGCCAAAATATAAAGTTGACAGGGAATTTGCCAATAGAATTATTGGAGCAATTGAGAAAAGGTGGTTGGTCTCTACAAAGAACATTTACAATCGGGTCCGGAATACAAAACTAGGATAGGAGATGACCTAGAGAATGAGACCAATGATGAGGTCACGTAATTGCCCATGACCTTGAGTCTAGCTACAAGACTCGTAAATAAAGAAAAGCGCTTCTTGGGAGGCAACCCATGTTTTGTGTGATTTTTATTTATTTGATTGTTATTTGCTTCCGTATGCATGCTTTATTTTTATTGTGGTAGATCAGGTTTCAACTAAAATTGTGAAAATGCTTTATTTTGTTGTTTAACTTCGTCTTAACTTCATATAAAGGTATTTTGCAAAAGCTAAGTGTAAGGGGAAACCCCAAATTTGTTTATAAGAACGAAATTGATCTTGATTCGCCACAATATTAAATGAACATGTGTATTAGTACTTGTTAGAGTCAAATGCTTGTATCGACTCATAATGATGTTTTGCAGGATTTTCCAGGAAGTAGGACATAAGTTTTTCCAAAAATTTTCCGGAAACTTAACGTAAAGATTTCTGCAGGTCACTTCTGACGGCGTCAGGAGTTAACTCCTGACGGCGTCATGTGTAAAATTCTGGAAATTTTGCGAGTTTTGTTTTTCTAACGGAGTCTTAAAGTTTTTGTTAATTCTTTAGTTTTATAAACTCCAGGAAATCTGCAAACATTCATTCCACAAGCATTATATCTTACATTGTTTTCTACGATTTATTAATATATATAGATTGCCGTCGATTTTACGCGAGGTTGCTTTGATTGTTTTCTCAGGTTTAACAGGTTATATATGACAAGAAGATGATTTATTTTCTGGAAGGGAAGCTTTGAATGTTCATTTTCTTGGAGGAAGATCTAACCTTGTTGCCACACTATCCACACCGAACGAATCAGGGGAGTATTTGTTTTCATTCTTTTACCTGTTTTACTTTTACATCCTTTAATTGAACATTTGGGACAATGTTCATCCTAAGTGTAAGGGGAGGGTAAATGATGATACCTTATAGGATACAATTGCACTTGAGTTTGTTTGTTCGATGGTAGGTGTATAATAAAACTAAGAGAAATACTTGTTAGTGTAATTTTAGCGCCAAATTTAAATTTTTTTTACAACATTTAGGAATGAAACTTTAGCCTTAGCAAGCGTCTCATGGATAGGAGTTGTATGACTAGCACAAAACCGTACCATTCAGAAAAATTTTCCACCCAAATATGTGAGGTTCGCCTTTAGATTTGATAGGAAAAGTATTCATTATTAGTTCTTATGAGTGTACCGGTAGCATTTAGATTCTAGAACTTGCGTTAGTGATGCATTCTGAGACCGCTAGTGAGATTACATTCGTATAGTAGGATTTACTACATGATAAGAGGCATTAGGATCACCCTTGTGTTAAACCCGTATCATAATTACTTGACCATTTAAGTCATATTACTTGGCTAGTGAAGTCAACTAATTTTCCCACACCTTAGCGTTGTACTCATTTTTAGTACACGATACCCCTAGTACACCCCTCCGAGCCTATCTTTTCGTTTCTAACTTTAAGCATTTTACTTAAAGGAAGAATTTGTTACAACCCATCCCAAATGTACAACCAAATCGCCTTAGCCTTCCGTGTATGCACTCATCTTTAGTGCATTATTGTTACGTGTTTAAACCCTTAGTTAATTATCTAATTGATTACATGGTTGCTAAGTCGAGTCATATCTTGTACATATTGTTTTGGTACGATTGGGACTCATGGGTAAAGTACTTATGTTATGGAGTAATGGGGAAGAACATCATATATTACCCCCATATGTGTGTTAATGTTAAAAAGTACTCTAAGTATTTTGATTATCTTGATTCGAGTCATTAGAATAGTTTATTTTAAAGTATGTAAAAAGTCAAGTGTAAGGGGAATGTACATTCCCTATGATGTATTATTTTGGATGGTAGGGTAAGAGTGTATGCAAAAAAAAAAAAAAAAAATAGAAAAAAAAGAAAAGAGAAAAAACATACGGACTAACATCCCGTTTCATTCTATGTTTATTTTATGTTTTAGTTATTTTTTGATTCATTAGCTTAAGTAGAGTCTAGTCTTGGCTTAGAAACGCCATATTGTACATGTAATTAACCAAGATGATTAACTCGCCACCAGTAAATATTGCCTTTATCCAACAAAACCGTGTATTCCATATCACTACACCTAACGTTATAACCCTTTGAAAGACGTCTTTGATAGTTTATCCTAGGTGCTTACGCCAAGTGGTGGAGGTTTGATCCTTTCCCAAGCTTATGGTAATCTATTTTACTATGACAGGTAGTGATAGATGTTTTCCATTTCCATATTGTGATATATACTTTATTACACCTGAGAGATGTGAGTATCTAAACACTATTTGTAAGGTACTAGTGTGTTAATATAAATATCGCCTAAAAACGTTATTTATATTTTACGATCTTTGCTAAGTTTTGTTAATGACAAAGTATGAACTTTAGCTAGGAGTAAATCATCACTTTAAGTGTTTAAGTCTTGTTTAAACTAAGGTTTACATTTCCTTTTAAACAAAACATTGTTTGTATTTCTTAAATTAGAAAGTGTCTTGTCACATCACATTTATTTCTTAAAATAGTAATGTCACACCATTTAGGGCAAGCTTTGTCAATATACATTTATGGTACGAAAGAGTGTTTGACTAACCATATGTTTGCTTGCAAGTCTTGTGTTTGACTAGGTGTAATGAGATGTGACCTTGTTTGGTTTGGAAGATTTATTGCAAAATCAACTGCAGCCCTGACGGAACCCTGGGGGTACACGGGCGGTACCCATCTGAGGGTTCCGCCTGATCCGCCAGACCTGCAGAATAGTTTGCTATAAATACCAAACCATTTGTTAGTTTTAAGTGATGACTTTAGGACATATTTTCACATACTCTCTCAACTAACTCAGAAACATTTGACTTGTTTGATTCTCTTATGTAGCAAGGGACTTCACAAGATCATTCCAGAAGTTACAAGCTTTAACTCTAAAGTTGCAAGTCTTGTTAGCTTGGTCATGTATAAGCTTTGGTAGTTTATACTTCATTTGTGTCATGTATGTAAAAGTGATTGGTTAGTATTTTAGGCCTCAAAATACAGTGTGTCGAGAGTTGTTGTACCCTTGTAAAAGAACTAACGGGAGTGGTTGTACCCTTGGTAAAGAACTCAACATCTAGCTTAGTGTCGGTAAAAGTGTAAGCGACGATGGGAGTGGTTGTACCCGTGTAAAAGAACTCGACATCTAGCTTAGTGTCGGTAAAAGTGTAAGCGACGTTGTAAAGGTTTTTTCCACCGGTGAAAGGAGCTTGTTGATTAGTGCTTATAACTCTCGAGTTGGAAACTCGGGGCATGGATGTAGGGCAAGGAAAAAGAGTCCTTGTAGCCAAACCACGATAAACAATCGTGTTGTGGTTCGATCGTTTCTTTCTTTATCTTTGCATATTACATGTTGTCTTTTAGTTAGAATCGCTAATCACATATAAAGCTTTTCAAAGAATTAAACAAGTAAAGTTGTGTTTATATCTTTAAACAAATGTAAAGCTTTTCAAAGAACAAAACAAGCAAAGTTAGGATCGTCACAAGTAAAGCTTTTCAAAGTATGAAACAAGTAAAGTTAGAATTATTATTCACATGAAAAGCTTTTCAAAGAATCAAACATATAACGTTGTGTTTATATCTTTAAGCAAACGTAAAGTTTTTAAAGGATATTCAAGCTTAAAAGGATTTAAAAAGCTGTAAACTATTCAACCCCCCTTCTAGTTTTCCACAATTGGCATCAAGAGCTACGTTACTCAAGATCTTTAAAATAGAATGTATTTTAAAACTTGGATCGATCCATGGATTTTGAAAATCTCAAAGAAGGGCAACCTATTCGAAACCCACCGCTATTTGAATAAGAAAACTTACTTGAATGGAAAAGTTATTTTGAAAACTAAGTGAAATCAATTGATCAAGATCTTCGGCATATTATTTCTTTTGGTGATTTCAAACCAAAGAAAACAAGTTTTGAAAACCAAGATAACTATCTTAAACTTGATAAAAATAATAAAGCTTTTGTACCAAATATGAAAGAATGTATTTTTGTCAAACGACTGATGATATTTGGAAAAACATGTTAAACTTTCATCAAGAAATATGTCAAGTCAAAGATGATCAATTTGATCTCACATATGAATTAGAAGTCTTAGAAATATTAATATATAGACATTTAGTTGAGATAAATACATGTACTACTAGTTTAAATGTTTTAAATGAAGGTGTAAGTGAAGATGATTACTCATGTCGAGCTCATAGTGGACTTGCTTACGGTTCATGGAATAATACGGATGAAGATGAAGCCAACCATCCGGTTTGTGATTCTCAACTAGATAAAACATCAAGCAAGGTCCATTTTAAAACCAAACACTTTTGCTTTGAAAAATTTATCCTAGAGTTTTCTAAACTAGAAAATGAGTCTAAACATTTATGCAACATGGACCTAAAAACTATCTTCAAGAACAAGTCTTCAAAATCTTTTAAGAATATCTTTGAAAAGGAAATCTTGTTAGAAGATAAAATGTCTAGAATTGAGAGTAATGTTGAAATTGATCTAGAATGTAAATTGTGTCTAGATTACAAACATAAGATTAAAAAGCAAAATAAGAAAGGAAAAATATTAGTTAAATTTGATGAAAACTCAAAATCTCTTGAAAGATTGTTGAGGAGTCAAAGGTTGTTTAAAGATAAAAATGGATTAGGATTTTACTCAAAAGCACCATCAACTAGTAAAACGAAACAAGTAAAATTTGTGAAACCTAGAAGGGAGATTTAGAGATAATTCAATCTCTAATAGAAACTCATGATAAAAGGATTAAGATTATCATGCTCTATAATTTTATATGATTATCTAACCTTCTTGGATACATGAGTAATTGAGTTTCAAAGCGTGTCGTCAAACCAAGATTTTACGCGTAATGTTTATCCTCTTGATAGCAACTATATGCAATTTAAAAGGTACGCATTACTTCAACTTGACTTTGATTGTCTCTTGTTTCTAGCATTATGTGTTGGAATATGTGTTATTAGTATACTCTAATGTGTTTACCTGCTATTAGTAATAACTAAGATTAGATTCTATACAACAAGGAATTTCGTCATTAGTATTAGTAGGAGATATAAGGTGTTTTGGTTCTTTAACCATCAATAGATAAACACGAGAAACTCTTGAGTGAGTCTCACTCAACTCTTGCTTACAAGTGAGCTAACTAAGAATTTCCTAAGTGTTAAAATGTTCAACACTTTTGTGATGCTTGCAAAACAAACCTTTGTTAAACAACATTCTCAAACACCATACTTTAAGTCTTAAATTGTGTTTTTCTTCAATCACTCCTTTATGATAATCTCACATAAAACACACAAGGTGAAATAAATCACATTACCATACATTAAAATGTGTGGAAGAAAATGAGTTTTCAACATCTGGGATTTACACATCAAGTGTGACACTTAGTCTCATGATGTTGTACCTCTTGGACTTTTTCAAAACAAATAGAGTTCATAGTGTCTTAAATAAGAAAACCCAAAGAGTCGAGGAGTCGTTGAATATAACATTTAACGAGTGATCTCTTCCTTCTAAGATATCATCTTTGGTAGATGATGACTTAGTCGAAAGTCCAATGATGGCAAGACAAGTATGTTGTGCAAAACATTAAGAATAAAAGTACAAAATAACATCTTCTTACCTTGAGTCAAACATTGAATCAAGCAAAATTGACATAAGTTATAAAACTTGATTTATAGGTCATAGTTGTGTCTAAACAAATTCAACAATAACAGTTTTTGGAATTTAGAATAAAACAACTAGTGAAACAAAATAAATGTTTCAAAGTAATCATGTGATTATAAATGTCAATATTTGAAAGTCTTTTTGATTATAAAAGCAAGCTCCAAAAGCAAGGGAGTTTAACTTAAAGACATTCCTAGTTACTCGCTTGTTCTCAATGGTTAAGTTATTGATGACTTATCAAGAATGAAGATTAGAAAATCCGTAGGTAAAACTAAACGTAGAGAAATGTTCGGAAAACTACTTGTTCTCATAACAATTAGATCCAATATTATGTTTAGCATTTGTCTATGTGCTCGAGTTAAAGAAGATCCTAAAACAACTCTTTAGTTGAGCTTGTTTGGATACATCATAAGGTACTACACAACTAGGATTATGGTATCCCAAAAGAACGGGAATAGAAACCATAGTGTATTCCAAATGGAATTATGCCGGTAATAAGTTGATAAGAAAAGCACAAGTGGTACTTGCACTTTTATACTTACTTATCCAATGATTCTCCAAAACACGTAAGGTTCTCATATTAGTTTCGGATGGAGAAGCACATCAACAAGCTCCACTTGAACAAGCAAATTCGTGTCAACAGCGGAATTCTTTTATCAACATTGTTATCCCTTCAACAATGGAATCATCGTCTTCGGCGACAATTCAATCCATTATGGTCTTAATAGACATATTGTGATCCATCATCATCGCCTTGGTAAGATTGTTCATTGAGGAACTTATTAACTAAAAAAGTCTTCTACGTTAACCATTCTATCAACGTTTTCACAAAATCTCTTGAATGTGAAGCATTCATCATTCCTAGGCTTAGTCAAAGACTCATAAGACCTAAAACCTTAGTTTTGAACATTAGGATAAAACCACAAAAATCAAGACAATCCCTTTTGAAATTTTCCCTGCAGCTCCCACGGTACCCTCAGACCATACGGGCGGAACCCACTTTTTGGTTCCGCCTGGTTCGCCAAAGCTGCAGAATGTTTTATTTTTAATTTCAAAACCAAACACGCTCTTAACTTAATCATTCACTTTCAAACAGCCATCACCCTCTCAAAAACACATAACCACACGAAATTTAGGGCTTTCAATCCAATCTCTTCAAATCCAACTAACTTTGTAAGTGTTCTAATCACAATTGCATTTTTGATTCAAGTATAACATTCTTATTTACATTCATTAACTAGAATCTTAGGGTTTATGCACAAAACTTCTTGATTCATGAAAAACTTGGTGGCTAGCCAATCATGTCTTCCATTAGTTAAGAATTGTATCCTTTTTGTTGTTACTTTGATTTTCCAAACATACCAAGTGCATTGTCTTTCAAAAATCGCAATCCAAGACTAGAACATGATTCATCACCACATTGTTAAAACAAATGAAAAACATCATTAAAACATCACTTGCATACTATCTCTTGAATGCTAAATGGGATGCATAACTAATATGTATTTTCGGGTACATTCAATCGAAGACACATTCAATTAGGAGAGTGTTGGTTATCTTTTGTTTTTATAACAAAACTTGCAAGACAAAACAATTTGGGAATCAAAATGAGTCAAGATAACCAAGTCTCCACATTGTTTGCATATAGGAACATATTAGAACATCCACATTGCTAAAAGTCATTAACATATAATTTTGTGTTTTCTAGGAATCAACATGCCTCACACAAATAAATCCGATCACAAGGAAACCCTTAAGTACATGCCCAAACACCATAGGACCAAAGGTCTCAACAAAGTTCAAGTAGAAACCTTTAAGGCACTAGAAAAACGCTATGTTCACGAAGGTAGAACCATTGATCCATCCTTTCTTTAAGGAACATCTATTCGCCAAAGCTTTGCCGCAATCAACTTTTATTGTCTCCTTGATATCGATGAACCAATTTGTCCTAGGTTCATCTTAGAATTCTATGCAACCGTAAACCTCTCCACAAATGATTTTGGTAAGATATCATTAAACTTCACAACAAATCAAATACCAAATTTCATAGATTTAAAAGACTTAGCTATCATCTTTGGTGTCCCAAATGCGGGTACTTGTCTTTACATGGATAAGTAGCCTATTTCAAGCCTTGACTCGATTGAGCGTTTTCATCCATACGACACACCTCTAGCTAGTAAGGAAACAATTAAGGAACATCTCTTTGTTAGAACCTCTACCACTAGGAAGAATCGTTCGGGGAATATTGTGGATAAGGATCCTTTTGGTATGGAGCTCTAATGAGTGCTCAAACACTCATCATTTTTGTCGTATTTAAACTGCCAAAACATACAAAAATAATCGAAAAGTCATCAAAATACTGAAATTATCCCAGGGATTGTGTTTTATGTGTTTTAAATGCAAAATGAGCAAAAACAAATGAAAAACGATCAAAGTTTGCAATATTGGCAGTTTCAGTCCCCCAAGTTTCAAAATTTATTAAAAATAGTCCCTATGCATTTATTTTGAAAGAAAAGTCAACCCAAGTCCTTAAAAAATCAAAAGTTATCAAAAATGGACTTTGGGTGAAAAGTTTGGAAAATCTACATGTTTGGTCCCTGGAGTTTGAAAATTTGCATAAAAAGTCCCTGGGAATTTTGAAAAATGAAAAAAAAATTGGTACTTGGAATGTGAAAACTTGGCAATATTGGTCCTTTGTGATACTTTGGCAGAATTACAACTCAGGTCCCTTGTGTTTGGTAAACTTTCATTTTTGGTCCTTGTGATTACTATAATACCAAACGGACCTTTGAAGTTATTATAACCCAAAAACCAAACCAAACACAACCTCAGCCCACCCTTATCACTCCAAAAGCCCAAACCTCCCTTCCTTGGCCCAATCACCAACACCAGCCCACCCCCTTCACAAAATAATACTCACTCCCCGTTTCAAATAATCACCTCCCAGTCAACAC